>JZKD02S1698568.1:943549-954796 GCA_000966675.3 Picea glauca | reverse complement strand
TAACAGTTTGCCTTTGCGTCTTAACACCTTTGGCCACTGGAGGATTTTTCCCAAGTATCATTTCCTAGAACATCAGTCTTGTCCTTGTGCCTTGAGCTTGTATGTTTGTTGTGTTCGTTCCTCCATTGTAACGTAATATTCATTCAAATCAAAAAGAACAAAAAAATCAAATATACCCCAAAAAGAGGATGGGAAAAGTATTTTCTTTATTGGCAGCATCATGAGTCACCCTTGGATAAAGCACATCTGTCTGTTTGATTCATCATACTATGGGATGTAGTACGACCTTAGGAAGCTTTGCTTGTTATAAAGAGTTGTGTCCTCCACCGTTTGGTTACTCTTCCAAACATATGGAGAGTTTGTGTTGCCTCCTGCTTCGTAGACTTATGATTAATAGATATGTTGCCTGAGTCTTATCACTTGTCATGCTATTATCCAAGGGAAGTTTGTTACTAAGCCTGAGTCGGCCACTCTGCAATATGTCTCTTATCTGCATACCCAACCATCCTGAATGTCCAATCAAGTCGTTGTTCGAAATCACTGAAGCCTTCAATCCGATCATCAAGATTATCAAGTCCATAACCGACAAGCCATCAAAAACCTCTAGGTAGCGCAGTCGTACACTCATATTACACTCCTACCTGAGTTTAGAAGATTTGGAAGTTGATTGCTCGATCTCTGAAGTACAGCCATCAGGCCAAATCAGCTTCTGGGAGATGGATACTTTATATGTATATCTTTCGGATTTTGAGATGTATCTCCATTGTGTATTATTCGCGGCTACTCTTCATAGTTATTTGACATGGATCTACAGTGTATTTGATTGGTATCCATGGTTCTGATTTATCCTGAGCATGGGTATGCCCGCCTCGGTGAGACATTTGATATTTTTTGCAGACGACACCTCCTGATTCCTGATTCCTGGGCTCACTCATTATATCAGTACAGATTGGTAAAGATTGGTAATGTATTTCGGCCATCAGATGCTCTTCTGACCTCACACACTAGGGGGCATCTGTTATAACCCTAAATTGCACCACACATGCTTACCTGGAATCAAGCCAACTCGTATCCATTCCTTGCCAAAGCCATGCTGAATAAACTCTTGAAAAACCTCTTAAAACAAGTAACCCGCGCCCTAACCCATTACTGGGTGCATTGGAACACTGGCAGGCTTACTACTACACACGTTGGAATGCTGGCTGGCCTACTACAGCCCGCGTTTACCTAACAAAGCACAAGGAAATTTGCCGACGGGACAAAAATCTTTGGGTCAATTAACTGGAACTCCCAGCCATGCATGGCTGAGAGTTCGTCCAAAACCCTATATCCTTCTAGCCTATAAAATAAGGGGTAGGGGTACTATCTAAAGGAGGAAAATCATAGCAAAGAAACTCTGCCCAATTGTCGAATCCATTTGTCCCAACCCTTTATCCTTTCCTCAAGCTTAAGGAGAATTCAAGCAAAGCAGTTGGAGGACAAAGAAGAGGAGGAGCCCAGGATCAGGATCAAGGAACTGTGGCTGGTCTCTATAATCATTGTAAGTTGATTTATCTTGAGATTAATAAAAAGATACTTTTCCCGTCCCAAATGCATGAGTTTTATATGTTTTATTCGATTTATGCTTAATCTCTAACCCTCTAGTAGAACAATAGCATGCATGCGTAGTGTTTTTTCTTGATTGTAGGGTCGTCTTTGGAAGGAGCAGCAGAAACAAGCAGACAAAGTGCAACGGAGGATCTACTCCAAACATCGATAAAAAAAGGTTAGTAGGTCTCTTCCATGTTTGCATGTGAAAAAGGGTTTTAGGTTTGGGGTAGAAGGTTAAAAGTAATTTCTTAAGGGTCATGATCTGCATGCAAGTTTAAGCCCTAGCTTGTTAGTCCCTAGGGTATAATTTCCCAACAACAGAGGGAAAACCGACTATAGACACCCTCATCTCGTATCATTGTAACATTATCAATTATCAATTGTACCAATGAGCATCGAGAAGAAGCAGAGAGATGCATAGAGAAAAACCCATGTACATAAGTTCTGAATTAATATAGAAAGCTTTGATTCAGACTCATGTTGTTATGGTGCTTTCTGTGTATACATGTTGAATGATATGCTTATGGTTGTTTACTCTCTCTGTTATGAAATTGTTGTTATGAGGTGAATGTATGATTTCATATTTAATGTTTGAAGTTTGAGAGAGAGAGAGAGAGAATGAGTTCCAATTGTTTCTCTTCCTGAGCGAGAGAAGTTCCTGCAAAGAGTGCCATGAAGCATCTGCAAGGTGTGCATTGACAAGGTTCAGAGTTTATCTCTGAAATCTCAGGAGAGATATCGTTGTTCTCATTCCAGTAGAAGTGCAAGAGAAGCACAGGAGACATGCAAGGTGTGTGCAGGCTAGTAGATACCTTAGAAGTTATTAACTAAGGTTGAGAGTTGAGAGACTGTTGTCGCAGAAAGTGCATAGAGTCGAGAGAGTCAAATACTTAAAAGTATTTGAAGGATTGTTGCAAGGAGTGCATGTAGGAGTCTTTTTGGGGACTCGAGTTTGAAAAAAAAGTTCGGGAGGGTTAGTTCCTTTGAAGTGTTCAAAGGAGGATGAAGATCGAAATACTTCAAGGAAGACGGGATCGAAGTTATCTCGCAGAAGTTAAGTTCAGGAAAGAGGACACTGATTCATCTCGAAGAACCCATTGAGAAAGAATTGAATGGTCATAATTCTTCGAGGAGAGCTCGCGAAGTTGCGAGGACCATAGGATTTGACAGAGTTGCAAGGTGATTAAAGGTAAGTGAAACCCATCACCTTAGAATCCAGAATTAACAGGAGTCGTCGATCATGTTTTGTGTACACCATTGGATCATATCGTGGACTCAAGGTTCATAAGTATTGTAGGATAGACCAAATCCTTTGGTTGCACGATCTTGCGAGTAGAGAAAAGATCTAGACTGTTGGATCCAAGAACATGGGAGCCATTGGATCAGGACCTCTTAGTTATATCGAGGTTCGTGAGTTTGGAGGTTGGGAAGAGTCAATTTCAACTGTAGAAGTCGTGAAGTGCCGAGTTGCGAGATTGAGAAAAGGAGGTCAACCATCGCATCTTAGAGTTTCACGAAAGAGGAGCACAAAGGCCCAACAACTCAAGTCGTGAAGTCACGAAGTGGCGAGAGATGAAGGCACGTGTAATCGTGCGTAGCACATCTATCAGGTGGGACCTGCGAGGTTGGCAGGTGGCGTGATGATAAGACACACCGAAGAGAGGGAGAAGAGGTGATAGATGGTGGACACGTGTCGTCTGAAATGGGAGTCAACATCCTGTTGACTTCTCACATCTCGGGATTTCATAGAAGAAGAGCACGAGAGCTCGACATTCCAACTCATGAGATTGCGAGTTGCGAGAAGCATGAAAAGGTATTTGATTATCGCCTCTCGGGGTTTCGCAATGAAAGGGTACCAAAATTTGACACTCCAACTCACGAGGTTGCGAGTTGCGAGAGGTGATAGGTACTTATCCCTAGCTGATGGTCACGCACGGAGGACGCTTACAAAGAAGGAGCTATACCCATCTCGTGATCTCGTGTATCAAAGGGTAGAGAAAAGGAAGCTGAGGGACTTCAACTCGCGAACTTCCAAGTTGCGAGAGATGCCAGCATAAGGACCTGTGGATTCGTTGGACATTCCAGCGAGAAACAAAAGAGTCGCTTCGGCTCAAGGGGATTCAAAACGATTCTGAGCGGATCTCAGCCTGAGGGCAGGGGGTCTGCACCAATGTTGGATAGATGCAGACAATGTCATATCTCATTAAACATTAAGAAGTGTATTTTCAACACACCCTTTGGAATTTTGTTAGGGCATGTCCTGTGTAAACAAGGTCTGTTGGTTGATCCTGCAAAAATTGTTGCCATACTTAGCTTACCACCACCAAAGTCAGTGCACCAGTTGAATATTACATTGGGACATATAGAATATTACAGGAAATTCATAAAAGGATATGCGCAGATCACCATGCCAATGGAGAAACTGTTGAAGAAGGATACTAAGTATCAGTGGAATGATGAATGCCAGAAGAGTCTAGATATTTTGAAGGTGAATATGGTTATTGTTCCAATTCTGGTTTTTCCATATTGGTTAAAGGAATTTCGTGTGCATGTGGATTCATCAACAACTGCATTAGGAGCAACATTAACCCAGCTAGGAGAAGGTGATATCGATCACCCTATTGCATTTGAAATCAGAAATTCATCAGATTCTGAATAGAACTACTATACTACATAAAGAGAAGGTCTAGTTGTTGTGTATGCTTTGCATAAATACATACATTACTTGTTAGGAAAACACTTTAATATGTTTAGAGATCATTCATATCTGAGATATTTAGTTAATAAGCTAGTGTTGGGGGGGAGGATATGCACATGGATATTATTATTTCAGGAATTTGACCTTGAAGTTATGGTGAAGCCTGGAAGATTGAATGCAAGACTAGATCACTTGTCTAGGATAACAAATGGAGAATATCCCAGTGACTTGGAAGACAACTTTCCATATTCACAAATGTTTTCTGTATAGATAACTGATGAATATTGTTTTGACATGATTGATTTTTTGAGTAAAGGATTTGCATCAGGAGAATTTACTACTGCGTAGAAGAAAAATTTGGTGGTCAAATCTGTAGATTATCAATTGATTGTAGGTTATTTATACAAACTTGGAGCAGATAGCATCTTGAGGAGATGTGTGATGGAGAATGAAAGACCCGTTATATTGGCATAGGTGCATGAAGGGATTGCAGGAGGTCATTACACAAGAAAAACTACCGCACATAAGGTATTGCGCATAGAATTATGGTGTTCAACAGTTCATAAGGATTCAAAAGAATACTGTCAGAAGTGTGATGCTTGTCAAAGAGCTGGGAAGCCATTCAGGATGGATGATATGCCACTGAGAGCACAGGTTAATTTACAAGTGTTCAATAAATGGGCAATAGATTTTGTAGGTCCAATCAATCCACCAATTACAGTGAAAAAATACTTGACCAGATGGGTTGAGGAAACATCAGTAATGGATTGCATCATGGAGACTGCAACACACTTTTATTTGAGAATGTAGTGACAAGGTTTGGTTGTTCAAGAATGTTGATGAGCGATCAGGGAACTCACTTCATCAATAGAACAATTGAGGAAATGCTTGGAGAATTTAAGATATACCACTAGAAGAGTACTCCTTACCACCCTCAAGCAAATGGAATAGTGGAAGCCTTCAACAACATTTTGGAAAATGCCTTGACAAATATTTTCAATGTAAACATAGATGATTGGGATTTGAAGGTACCAACAGAACTTTGGGCTTATAAAACTAACTGCAAGAAAATAATAATACAAACACCCTTTAGATTGGTGTATGGACATGAGGTAGTAGTTCCCTTATATTATTTGATACCAAGCCTGTGCATTGCAAAAATTGCAGACATGACGGAAACTGGCACAACGTGGGAAATATTATCTCAACTAATGGAATTAGAAGAAGACAGAATCATGGCAGGTTTTCATCAAGAGGTATAGAAAGAAAAGGATAAAGCATGGCATGATAGACATATCAATAAGAATAAGTTTAATGAAGGAGATTTGGTTCTCCTCTATGACAGTAAGTATTTGCAACACCCAGGGAAGCTTAGAATGCATTAGCTAGGGCCATATCAGATAAAATTTGTCACAGATGGAGGGTTTGCATAGCTGCAAGACTTAACAGGAAAGGAAGTGCAAGGAATGGTGAATGGTATTCAACTGAAACTGTATAGGGACATTCAACCTACTAACTCTCAGTAGTTTCAGCAGTACAAGTAGACTTGTACATATTGTAAATAGTAGGAGCTAAAAGAAGAAAAAGGAAGATAAAAAAAGAAAAATCCAAAAAGAAGTAATTAGGAGGAATAAGTAAGAGACAAATAATTCAAGAATAACAATGCGCAACAAAAAAAATTGGTGCAACACAATTTGGAAGACCGTGCATAGGAAAATTAGACACCACACAAATAACTAGAAAAAGGTGAAAAACAAGACAGAACATTATGATCGAGTTTATAAAAAGAGAAAAGCACATGCAAGTTCGAGACTTAGCAATTTTTGAGCAACCGATCGCTTGAGAGCATGAGAAAAGGGTGATTGAGTAAGAAGAGAAGTTAGTCTATTGTGTGCAAGACTAGTTAAATGGCACCCTTGAAGGTTCACGCTCTTAGCCAATTTGTACGAGTAAATCGACAATCAGGAAGGAAGAAGGAAAGAATGGAAGAACCAGAGAATTTTGTGGAGCTGGAGGATGTTACAACATCATAGATCGAATCAAGAAGCCCCGCCATGATATACGAAGAACTATCAACCACAAAAAAAGTACAAGCAGGCCAAAGAATAGAAAAACTTAATAGAAGTGCAAACCCTAGTTTTGGAAACCTTGCAGAAATGGAGGAAAAGGACAAAAAGAAGCAGAAAACCATCACGGAGGAAGTCCTGGTCGAAGACATTATAGGCCAACATGAAATAGAGGGAGAAGAAGGAAAAGAAGAGGAAAGTACCAAGCGCAGTAGAGATCACTCCACCTCATTTCCCAGATGTTGTAGCTGCAGTGGAAGATATGCTAAGAAAGGTGTCAAAGATAAAATATGTGGATAACGATGTAACTAATAAAGAAAACTTTCTTGGCTTCATGCAGGAAGTGTACTTGGAGGACAGAGGGGAGGTAAGACCCCTAGGGAAACCCATTTTGGAGCCCGCGCAGTGGATCACCGGTCTCTACAACTTAGGCATTATGAATCTATTAGACATATCACATTTTGGGCATGGTAAAAATGTAGGCCTTTGTGTGAAGCAACAACTGGCCAAGGTGCATGGAGGAATCCTGTGGATGGAAAAGTCAGTCCCCATAGGTGTGGATCGCATAGCTAATATTACAGGGTTTCCTACCAATGTCGTAAAGCCATAAGACTATTTGGACAATAAATCCACGGATAAATAAATTGTAGAGGAAGTAAAAGCACAGTTTGGGACAAATAAGGGAACCGAAGGACTAATCATCAAGGATATCAATGACCATGCAACAATGTTTGCCACAAATTTGATAGATTTCAAAA
Source organism: Picea glauca (assembly GCA_000966675.3). Lineage (NCBI taxonomy): Eukaryota > Viridiplantae > Streptophyta > Pinopsida > Pinales > Pinaceae > Picea > Picea glauca. The sequence goes on along the minus strand of JZKD02S1698568.1, from coordinate 947,684 downwards.
TTTTGAGGAAGTGCATAAAGGAAGAAGTCCCAGCAAGCATTATCAATAGGTGCATAGTGCGCAAAGGGTGTAGTGTTTAGCTAGGCACCATATTTGTTGAACCAATTCTTGATAGATTGCAGAGATGCACAGGATAATGGAACATAATTCCATTACTCCTAGTTGCTAATATTGATAGCATCGGTGGGATGGCAAGAGCCCAAATTTTTCATCTTTTCTAGACAGAAAGGGGAAATGTAGTGCAACATGCTACGAAACTTTGTGGCAGGAAAAGGACCCCAAGAACCAACAAGAGAACAACACAATATTTTCCATGTTCTTGGAGGATATGAAGCAGAAGACAACCAATGTCTGGAGGATTCCAATTGAAGTGGTACAAGAAAATGAAGGGATTTCCAATTTCAAGGCTTCAAGACACCAATTGCGGATTCAAGTTAGAAGGGACCCAAACAAGAAGTGGTTGGAAATGATTTATTGCACATCATGTGAAGAATTATACTAGATTTTGAAAGACTGGCATGCACAATGTAAGATTCTAGCAACAAAAAAGAAAGCAACAAATCCTAAAGAGCCAACAAAAGTAGCAACATCAAAGAAGACAAGCAATCCAACAGATAATACAAGGAAGGTTGTAGAGTATGGTCAATCCTCAGGAAGCATCACAACAAGGTATAATACAAGAAAGAAATATATTGTGTCGAGGACAGAAGTAAAAGGGGATGGAGAGATGGGAGATAGATCTCGTCCAAAGGAAGAAAAATATGGGGAAGCAACAAAAAAGAAAACTGAGGCATGAACCTCAACCCCAATGAAGAAGAGGACTGGAAAACATGAGGCAGAAATAAGGAAAAAGATGAAGTATCACAAGAATCCTCCAACCATCACTACTACAGAGGACGATGCAGATTTGGTCGCAGACAAAGTCCAAGATAGAGAAGAGGATGTAGTACGAGAAACAGAGGCACAAAGGGAAGAAATAATGGAAACATTAGTAGAAGTACATGACATCTTACAGATATTACAACTAGATAAAACATATCATCAAGTAGCGCAACAGAAAGAAAAAGCATAGGAAGCATCAACGCAAAGAGAGAAATAAGAGATTGTGAAGACAATAGCCATGAGCAGTGAAAAATTCCAAATAACATAAGAAATGTTGGAAGTGAATGAAAACAGAGTGCAGAGACTAGTGAAGGACGTGGCACATATGGAGTTGGTTCTTGTGAACATACCCACAAAGACATTATATGGACTACAAGAAAGTCTAATGCATGAAGTATAGTCTAGAGCTAGGGAGGATGCCACCAACCTAGTGCTCAACTGTGAAGTGAAGGAGATTTTGCAAGTGACAAGTGAGCAAATCGCACTAGAAAAGGAGGAGGAGAAGTAGCGCGTAGATAACTTAGAGAAGAATCTTACCGAGGTATACATGAGTATACCAAACTGTGCGTAGGCATAAGAAGTTACAATAGAATAGAAGATACAACATTTTGCACAAACTATGGAGAGATACAAGCAAGAGATAGCAGAATTAACAAATAAATTAACTCTGAGCACAACTCCAAAAGTACAGGAGAAGATAGAGAAAGAGGCTAATGTGCACATAGAGAGTATAACGTAGGAGGTTAAAGAAGTGGCAGAACGGTATAACAGGATTGCACATATTTGGATCAACCTAGAAGAGGATGAAAAGATCTAGCAGCTAGAGCAGAGAATGGAAAACCTGAACGTGGTGGTTCATGAATTGAAGAAGAGGAAAAATACCATGGACATATCCCTAAGAATAAAGGCCATGCAAAAACTAAAAAATTGCAAGAAGAAGTAAAGACTATGCAGGAGGAGAAACAAGCAAGGCAAGCTAAGTTGGAGCCATTTCAACAACAAGCAGAAGGAATGATAGACTTGCTCCAAACAGAGAAAGGAATATGGGAATAGGTACTAGGAGAAAGAAGACAAGGGATAAGAGAGCACATGACAATGCAAGATTTGGATACACTAGTAGGAAACACTGCACAGGCTAAGGAGAAAGCGACAGAATTGGCAAAGAAGTTTCATGTGCTAGAGGTAGCACTACAGAAGGTGCACTAAGGGTAAGTGGCTAGGGACGAGCCACATGTTAGTGTTGGGGGCATATTAGAGCAAGCATGTTTGGATAATAGAACAACAAATGAGGAAAATCATACCAATAAAGAGAGTGTGCCACATTTTGAGGAAAAGCAGCATGCACGACAAGATTTGTGGAAAAACCTAGCCATGTTAAGGTTAGGGTTTTGGGATGTATTGTAAGGGTTTATAACCCAAATTTGCAATATAAATAGAAGAGATAGAAAATAGGTTGAGGTAGGAATACAGGCATGGATGTATCTATCAATCGATCATCCAATTGTTAAAGTGTAAGTGCGACAAGTCTATTTTGTAGAACCTATTATGGAGTCTTTGTGAGTCGAAGTCTATTTTGAGAGCTGTATAGATTGGATGAAGTTGAAGTAGCTAAGGGTCAGGTTACAAGTTGTGTAGCTTTGTGCAATCCTCATCTACCTCAATACTTTATATCATGATGTATGAGTGCAACGCATTTTGATGAATAAGAAAAGAAGAAAAATATATTTGTGGACATAGCCCTAGGGGGTGTGAAACACGATAAATCCTTGTGTGCAATGTGTCTGAAGTTTTTACTCTTTCCGCAATTATGATTGAATGGTTAGATAGATGAATAAATGTATTTATTTATAGTGCGCACTAAAATAGATATGTGTTAGGACCACACAATGTACCTTTTTGCCTATACTTTTTGCCACTATTATACTCTTGATTACCCATATTTAAACTCATACTATCACTTTATCTGATCATTCCAAAGGTATACAACGTCCCTTCTCATAACTATACGTTTAATTTGTTTTGCATAATATTTTACATCACTCTCGTACTTAACCATTGATTAGAAATGTATAAGTGTTCAAACTGCAGATTAGCATTTGAAGCCTATTGCTGAAACACAGAGCTGTTACACAGTCTAAGGTCGCAGATGCTGAAACATAGAGTTGTTACACAGTCCAAGGTCGCAGATGATGAAACATGGAGCTGTTACACAGTCCAGAGTTGCAGATGCTGAAACACAGAGCTGTTACACAGTCCAGAGCAGCAGATGTTGAAACACAGAGGAAGCCGCCAGGACCGACGATGCTGAAACACAAAGGAAGCCGTTACAGTCAGCGGTCAACAAGCACCAACTGTCTCTCTTACATGAGAATGCTGACACAATCGAGAGCGCAATTCCCGTGGCTGAAACAGCCCGCGATTCATAATGCTGAAACAGCATTAGCAGCAACAAGAAAAAGTTGTTACTCCAGCCATAACAGCAATACCTCATTCAGCACCTGTAATAGCATTCTGTTGCGTGAGACTAGGACACCCTATTCTGGTTTAGAAAGTCGATCCGACTAAAGATAGGACTCAAATACACATTGTAATTTTTTATCAATTGTATCGAAGGGGTTCCCTCTTTAAATAAGAGGAAATCATCATTCGAAGGATCCAAGTTTTATGTATTGAGAAAGCTTCAGAGAGAGGGACGGATTTCATTTCCAGATTGTAATATGATATTTTGATAGATGAATAAAAGACTGCTTTGAGTATCCTTCTCTAGCCTTCTCGTTTCAAGGGAATCTTGTGAGAAGGGAGGGCCCACCTTCTTCACAAGATTCACCCATTAGTTTTAAAGTGTGTTAGTATAATTTTTTTTATGCCTTGATTAACTTTTGTCTTGCTGAAACACTACTTTTTACGAATTCTGCTTTGCTGAAACACTACTAAACTCTGTCTTGTTAAGAACTTTAGTTTATTGAATGTTACATTATTTTCACGAAACAATCTTGTGTGATGATTTTAAGAGGCTAGCCAGAGACTGGGTTAAGGGTTCCTGCTTAGAAAGGAAGGGATCAGAATATCCTGTTCTCTGTAGATTTCAATTACTTCTGCAAGTGTGCTAGCCAGAGACTGGGTTAAGGGTTCCTGCTTAGAAAGGAAGGGATCAGAATATCCTGTTCTCTGTAGATTTCAATTATTTCTGCAAGTGTGCTAGCCAGAGACTGGGTTAAGGGTTCCTGCTTAGAAAGGAAGGGATCAGAAAGTC
>JZKD02S1698568.1:914369-940118 GCA_000966675.3 Picea glauca | reverse complement strand
ATATGATGATGAGTGAAGGAATAGTGCTTGGACATTTTATCTCATCTCAAGGAATTCAGGTAGACCCATCCAAAATACAATTCATTAAGGATCTTCCTACTCCCAAAACCCAAATTGAGGTAAGAAGATTTCTAGGACATGCTGGATACTACAGAAGATTTATTAAGAATTTTTCCAAAATAGCTTCTCCCCTGTTTGTATTACTGATGAAAAATGTTGAATTCAAATGGACTAACTTTTGTCAAGAAGAATTTAATACACTTAAACATCAGTTATCTACAGCTCCTATCCTTAGAGGACCTGATTGGACACTTCCCTTTCACATATCCTCCAATGCTTCAGATACTGCAATAGGATCCATCTTCGGACAGGAAGAAAATCATCTCCCTTATGCTATATATTTCATCAGCAAGAATATGACCCCTGCTGAGCTCAATTATACAGTCACCGAAAATGAATTCTTAGCAGTTATATATGCAATTAATAAATTTAGACATTACATTACTAGCTATTCTACTTTTGTCCATACTGATCACTCAGCTATCAAATACTTAATGAACAAACCTATCACAAATGCTAGAGTCACCAAATGGCTACTATTATTGCAAGAATTTGATATTACAATTGTAGATAGACCAGGAAAAGAGAATGTAGTTGCTGATTTCCTTTCTCGATTGACACATGATGATGATACACTAGTAGATGATTCCTTTCCTAATGAATATCTATTTGCAATTTCTGCTCACTCACCTTGGTATGCAAACATTGCTAACTACTTGGTTGCAGGGAAGCTACCACCACACCTATCCTATCGAGAGAAAAAAAGTATTATTCATCAAAGTGCTCGGTATAGTTGGATAAGTGGGTACCTTTTTCATACAGGAGTTGATCAAGAAATTCGAAGGTGGATTAGAGAAGATGATGTGTATGATCTATTGAAAGCTTGTCATGATGGCCCTTGTGGAAGGCATTTTGCTGATAAGAGAACAACACATAAAATTCTCAGGATGGGGTACTATTGGCCCTCACTCTTCAAAGATGCAAAGAAATATGTCCAAGCCTGTGATAGCTGCCAAAGAGTAGGCCAACCAAATCATAGAGATGAAATGCCATTAAACCCCCAGATAGTACTTGAGCCATTTGAAAGATGGGCCTTAGACTTTATAGGACCCATCAACCCTCCATCCAATCAAAAAGTTTATATAGTGGTCTGCAAAGACTATATGACTAAATGGGTGGAAGCCAAGGCACTCCACAGAGCGACCGAAGAAGCAGTTATAGATTTCTTATTTAAAGACATCTTCACCAGATTTAGAGTACCAAGAGAATTAGTTACAGATGGAGGACCTCCTTTCACTTCTCATGGGTTCAAAGCCACCCTTCAGAAATATCATATTTAGCAGAGAATGACTACAGCATACCACCCCCAAGCCAATGGACAGGTGGAAAGCACAAACAAATTAATAGAAGCCATTCTCACAAAAACAGTGAAGGAAAACATAAATGATTGGTCCTACAGGCTCCCGGAAGCATTATGGGCCTACAGAACTACCTGGAGAAATACTACAGGATTCTCTCCCTATGAATTAGTCTATGGAAAGAGTGTTGTCTTTCCTGTGGAATTTGAGATAAAAACCTTAAGAACTGCTTTAGCTGTCAACCTTGATTTAACTGATGCACAGACAGCCAGGTTGCAGCAGCTTAATGAACTGGAGGAGAAAAGACTAGATGCCATTCAGCAAACAGCCATAATTCAACAGCAAAGATCAAAATGGCATGACAAAAATATCAAGAACAAGCAGTTCCAAAAAGGTAATTGGGCCCTACTGTATGATTCACGGTTCAAAGAATTTCAAGGGAAACTGCATACAAGATGGCTTGGACCTTACGAAGTAGACAATGTTTTCCCCAATGGAATAGTGAGGCTCCTCACAATCGATGACTCCAAAACTCTGTTACTTGTAAATGGTCATTGGCTCCGTCTGTACCAGCGCCCTATTTCTAAAGAAGATTTTAAGGCCACATGCATGGTAGACGCCCATTTCCTCTTCGTAGAGGGGATTTCTACCCCTAATTGCAATTAATTCTTTTAATATTTCTTTAGTATTAGATTAGATTAGATTTTATTTACTAATAATTCCTGTCAAGAAATACCATGTTACAATCGATTTTTGCAGATTCCCGATCGAAGCATAGGCCACTAGGAAAGGACGATCCCACTTCAAGAAGACAAGCTACCTCTGATGTTGAAACACCACTGTTCAACACTTTTTTCTCTCCCTACCGCCGAAACACTACAGTCCACCATTTCCTCACTACTCTTCATCGACGAAACAACACTGTCCAGCAATTGTTTCACCCCGTTTTCTTGTTGCTGAAACACCATTGTTCAGCAGTTCTTCATCGACAAAACAACACCGTCCAGCAATTGTTTCGTTTTTCTCTGTTGCTGAAACACCAGTTTTTCAACATCATCTGTTAGCAAGATTTTATACCCTCATGCTATAGTTCGTCCTTCTAGTCAGCAAACCCTCGACACAATTCGTCTATTAGATCAAAAGTCTCCACCACGACCACTGCAGGACTACCATGGACAGGCACAATATTTTGTTTGTAGAACGAATCAAAAGGTAAGGCAAGGTATGTAAAGTTTATGTAATTCAGTTAGGCTATAGTTAATGAGAAGATTCTAAGTCATTATGACCATTCAAGTGCAATCATTATTAGCCACACTTGATGGGAGGGAAGGACACATCAAATCCGCGATACCATCATTTCACACAAATTCACTGCCGCCATCCCTATTTCACCACCCTTTCACGCATTTGACCACCATTCTTTCATAACGTCGCTTGGAAAACTCACTCTACGCAGAAGTTGATACTCAAACTCTTGACGTTGTATCTTACCGAGCTGGTAGCTATAGGAGGATATGTCATACGGAACAAGCTCGCCACCATAGCGCTATTAGAACATTATCCAGTGGCTTATCAAATCTTCCAGCAGGCAGGATGGCTCAATTACTTTCAGATACTTCAGGGGTATAATGAACAATAGGTCCTGCAATTCGCCCAAAACCTTCAGGAGGACCATTCTGTCGTCGAAGGGGTCTGAATATCAGTAACAGAAGAAGATATAGCACAGGTCTCAGGCTTCCCTATCGACGGCACTCGCATGTTCAGCCGTAAGCATATCATTCGGAATGCTCAGCAGAACTTCTTCCTGCCAGAAGAACGAATTGAATTTAAAGGCAGGGGTGTTCAACTCAGCTCATTACCACCCCCATGGCCGGAAGTCGCAAGATTCATCAAACATTACCTGACCTGCGAAGGCCGATATCAGGTAGTTTATCAGCACGACTTTCTTCTGCTATCTCATTTAAGGCATAATAGATGGGTCAATATTCCTTATTATTTGCTAGGCTGTTTGAAAAATATGGCACATTACTGCAGAAAGGCTAAAGATCCCACCCTTTCACTCACCCACCACCGTCTTGTCCAATTGCTCATCCAAAGGGGTTTTGCTCAACAAAATCGTCCACTAAATAACCCACCCATAAACCCCCAAGCAGCTACCGAAATTCCTGAAAATCCCCAGGAGCAACAACCGCAAAACCCCCCAGACTCCCCCGAAGTACCCAATAGCCTTCCCACAGAACCAACCAATCCAATCAATTCCCCTACCATATCAAATCCGTCGCATACCTTACCAGAATCATCCACTCCCGCCCTTCATATTCTTAGTGATGACTCTGAACCAGATAATTCCTCCTGCCCCATCATTGAAGAAAGACCTTCACGAAAACGAAAAACAAACTCCCCTCTTTCCATCCTTCTTATGGAAAAAGCGAACAAGAGCCTCAAAAAGGCCACCCTTTATTACCACTACCCTAGATCCCCCACCGATTCGACTGATACCCCGTACACCTCCAACCTCCCCAATCCCGGGATCTTTGCCTATTCCAACCACGGGCACTAAAACACAAGAACCAGATGCCCAAGATGCTGCGACATCATCTGTCTCAAATAAAGTAGCTGAAACACAAGAACCAGCTACCCACTCAGTGGATGAAACATAAGAACCAGCCATAGCTAAAACACAAGAAACAGCTACGACTGAAACACAAGAACCAGCCGTTGATATTGAAATTGAGTTACAGGAACCAGATGCCCAGACATCATCTGTTTCAAATAAAGTAGTTGAAACACAAGAACCAGCTACCCATACAGTGGTTGAAACACAAGAACCGGCCACTAATATTGAAATTGAATTACAGGAATCAGAGGCCCAAAATGCTACAACACTACCCTCCTCAAGCAGAGTAGCTAAAAAACTAGCTACCCATTCAGTGGCTGAAACACAAGAACCAGCCGTTGATATTGAAATTGATATACAGGAAGCAGAGGTTCAGGGTGTTGCAACTTTACTTTTCATACACCAAGAAGCTGAAACACAAGGATCATCTCCCATTCCTGCAGCTGCCCCACAACAGCCAGAAGCAACAATGGCATCTGTCTTGCAGGAAAATGAGTTTTTAAAGTCGGAACTGGAAGCATATAAGAAGGAACTAGCAAGGGCAAAGGAAGCATATGAAAAGGAACTAAATTTGTACACCTTAGCCCGTATAGCAACCTTGTCAGAGGAAACTACAGAGAGCCTGTGTAAAGAATATATGTGTTGCCAATGTGGGGATATTTACTATCAAGCAGGCTATAAGGTAATTCAAGTCCCAGTTCCAGGAGCAGCCCCTACTCCTTCACCTTTTGTAGTCAAGGAAGAACCTGCTGCAACACAAGAACCAGCAGACCCTCCCAAGCTCAAGACTGAGCCCTGCATTTCAACAAAAGAAGCCCCTACCGTTGTCAACAAGGCTGTACAGACAATGCCTATGGAGGAATTTACCCCTCCCAACCAGATCAATCTCCCCACTTTTAGGGAACAATCTACTCAAACCTTACCTCACCCCACTACTTCCAATGCTGAAACACAGACTCGGCTATGGGATGAGCAGGCAGCAATACAAAAATGGAAGAAAGAGTATGCTGAAACATAGGCCAAAAACCTGCAAGTGCACAGACAAATCTGGATAAATCATACTTACTCAAATTGGGAAGCATTAGAACAGACACGCCAGGAAGCTCGTGACCTTAAGAAGCAGAACAAAGAATTGAAAGGCAGATTGGCCCTGGTATTTGATTTGGTACAGAAGCTATTGGCCACAAGAAATCCATCTTGCAACTACTCCTTATTCCTTATGGAGCGACTCACATGGTTTCAGATCAAATCCATTATAGAAGGTAAACCCCATGAAGTACTACACCCAGCAGATTTTGTCAAAACTTTTGTAGCAGCCTCTACTAGGGATCAGCACCTCCTCTGTGAGGCATACTTTCATAATGAGGCCATTCCCGAGAACAGGCTGCTAAACATAAATCCCCTTGTTGGGGACATCCAAATTCAAGAATTCACTTCCTTTCTCTATAATCAGATTTTGTGGCAAGATGACTTTTTGGCTGCTAAGCACAATGAAGATAATCACCTCCTCTGGATAAGAATAGAACCACAGAAGGAAGCTACCTTTGTCACAGAATATTATGAGTTCTTAACACAACCAGGGGTGACTGAACATGTTCAACAGCTACAATCAGAAGTGCTCCAGGATTGTCAGCACATCATCAGATCCATAGAGATTCCTGCCCTCCAGGAAAATAACCTGTTTTGGCAGCAATCCACGGAGAAGAGACAAGAACACAATCCTTTTGGCCCTTCCAACCTAGAGGTAGCAATTTATAGGATACCTAACTACATCCAGTGTGTTAGACATTGTGATGAAAACTGGATAGGGTACCGGTTTTATTTTCCTATCCTCTGGTTGCCAATAGAAAGGTATCAAATCAGTTATAATCTGCCTAAGAAGGTAGAAACAACAGCATGGCAAAGACTACAGTAGGTCCAAGGGTTCAGAACGCCAACGGACAGTACCTCCCACAGTTACTGCTTGAGTAACTTACATGCTCAGAGTCGGTATCCAGACTCTGATTCAGAGTGAAGTTGCCTAAGGACATGCAACACCTTGAGTTGGGGGGGATGTTAGCACCACACAATGTACCTTTTTGCCTATACTTTTTTCCACTATTATACTCTTGATTACCCATATTTAAACTCATACTATCACTTTATCTGATCATTCCAAAGGTATACAACGTCCCTTCTCATAACTATAAGTTTAATCTGTTTTGCATAATATTTTACATCACTCTCGTACTTAACCATTGATTAGAAATGTATAAGTGTTCAAACTGCAGATTAGCATTTGAACTATGTTGCTGAAACACAGAGCGGTTACACAGTCCAAGGTCGCAGATGCTAAAACACAGAGTTGTTACACAGTCCAAGGTCGTAGATGCTGAAACACAGAGCTGTTACACAGTCCAGAGTCGCAGATGCTGAAACACAGAGTTGTTACACAGTCCGGAGCAGCAGATGCTGAAACACAGAGGAAGCCGCCAGGACCGACGATGCTGAAACACAAAGGAAGCCGTTACAGTCAGCGGTCAACAAGCACCAACCATCACTCCTACATGAGAATGCTAACACAATTGAGAGCGCAATTCCCATGGCTGAAACAGCCCGCGATTCGCGATGCTGAAACAGCATCAACAGCAACAAGAAGAAGTTGTTACTACAGCCATAACAGCAATACCTCATTCAACACCTGTAATAGCATTCTGTTGCACGAGACTAGGACACCCTATTCTGGTTTAGAAAGTCGATCCGACTAAAGATAGGACTCAAATACACATTGTAATTTTTGATCAATTGTATCGAAGGGGTTCCCTCTTTAAATAAGAGAAAATCATCATTCGAAGGATCCAAGTTTTATGTATTGAGAAAGCTTCAGAGAGAGGGATGGATTTCATTTCCAGATTGTAATATGATATTTTGATAGATGAATAAAAGACTTCTTTGAGTATCCTTCTCTAGCCTTCTCGTTTCAGGGGAATCTTGTGAGAAGGGAGGGCCCACCTTCTTCACAAGATTCACCCATTAGTTTTATAGTGCGTTAGTATAATTTTTGTTTATGCCTTGATTAACTTTTTTCTTGCTGAAACACTAGTTTTTACGAATTCTTCTTTGTTGAAACACTACTGAACTCTGTCTTGTTAAGAAATTTAGTTTATTGAATGTTACATTATTTTCACGAAGCAATCTTGTGTGATGATTTTAAGAGGTTAGCCAGAGACTAGGTTAAGGGTTCCTGCTTAGAAAGGAAGGGATCAGAATATCCTGTTCTCTGTAGATTTCAATTACTTCTGCAAGTGTGCTAGCCAGAGACTGGGTTAAGGATTCCTACTTAGAAAGGAAGGGATCAGAATGTCCTGCTCTCTGTAGATTTCAATTACTTCTGCAAGTGTGCTAGCCAGAGACTAGGTTAAGGGTTCCTGCTTAGAAAGGAAGGGATCAGAATATCCTGTTCTCTGTAGATTTCAAATACTTCTGCAAGTGTGCTAATCAGAAATGGGGCTAAGGGTTCCTACTTAGAAGGGAAGGAATTAGATGGCCCTGTTCTCTACTAGATAGAGTTAACCTTCTCTGCATTACTCTTTTCATGAAAGTGTGTTAATCAGAAACAAGGTGCTGGAGTTCTTGCTTGGGAATAAGGGTCATGTTCTCTGGTTACAGAATAGTTGTTCTTTCCTGTTGCAGTTGTTACTTTTATGTAATCCAGGATTCTTTTGATTAATCTTTAAAGATCTACAATAGGTAGGTTGCTTTCCTGTAATACAAGTCAGAACTTCAGTTCATTCAGGGCAAGTGTGATTAATATAGTTTCCTTTACTACAACTTTAAGTTGCTTTTGGAATTGAGCATATATAGTGCGTGGTTATCTTTGAAATAAACAGACTTCCCTGGGTTGACAATTTATGCATCACTTGATTGTTTGAATTAATTGAGCAATTATAGTGACCAACAATATGCAGAATAAATGTTATGAATGAATGAATGAATGAATATTATGAATATTATGATAGAATGCATGGTGAAGTAGAATTAAGAAGTAATAAAGAACATTTCCCAATCCCTTCCATGACTGCAGACACATGCGTCCTACAGTCCCCCATAAACCATCTCACGTGAGAATGTGTTGTGCAATCTGTGCATGGTGTAGCCTTCTGGTTTACTAGAAGGGCCAATGGTGATAAGGGTTTTGTTGGAGAACTAAGGTAGAACCCAGGTCAGCCCATAAGTCCAACATTTTGCTTGTAATCTAAGTATCAAAACTTCTAGTACACGACTGAAAAAATAAGACAGATCAACACTAATGTGGATTTATTCCTATATAACGAAAGGATTCATAAGTGCATCAAGGAAACACCACAAATTGTAGAGGCATACACCCCAATTCCATGGTTCCAGGAAGACTGGCACCATATCTATATAGAAGCAAAGAAGGACTCGAGAGAGGAATGGGTCCATACAAAGTACAAGATCGCCAAAGAAGACATCCACCTAATCATGCAGGATTGGGATCTAGATTGGAAGTTTCTTGAAAACATAATAGAGATGGAGCACCCTAAAAACAACGTAGAAGAATAGGGGAATGGACAGGGTAATAGATAGGGCAATGAACAAGCAAAAGACACATAAGACGCACAACAAAAAATCCCACAAGAAGGAAGAAAAAGGAAAGACAAGGTAAAGGACCAACAACATTTGCGCGCAAGAAGTTGAAAGCCCAAAAAGTATCGAATGTCTATACTCTGACAGATGATGACATCGATATAATATACTATCAAGTGAGGGACGTAGCAGATGAAGCAATTGAGAAAGCATTGTAAAAACAAGAAGAACTACACCAGAAAGTGTAGGAATAATTAACAACATTGAAATAACTTTTGGAAGCAATAAGGATAGCACTAGAGTGAAGATCCGATGAAGGACCATCAACAAGCCCAACTGGGGAATGAGGGGCCACCGCTTCTTAATTTTTAAAGATGGAAATAGGGTGCAGAGTGTTGAAGATCTCACTAGATGTAATTGACTTCCTTATGCCCGAGATGCACGAGAAGGTACAACAATTAATTCACTTGGACTTAGTCATTTCGTAGATACCCATAACAGTACTACAAGGCTTGCACATCAATATTGCACAAGAAATGTGGTTCTGTGCAGAGTCAACATTAAGAGAATTGGAGAAGGTAATGATGAAGAAGATGAATTTGCAGCAAGATTATACAACTGCTTTACAGGAGAAGAGTGTGGTTGATGAAAAGGATGAAAGGATACTGAAGGAGAATAGAAAGGTTGAATAAAGGCCAAAATATTATTAAAGGAGAAGGACAAGGTTGAGCAACAAGCAGAGAAAATACAACAGGCCATCTAGAAACTCTATAAGGATATTCCAAAAATATCGATGGTGGTAGAAGCCACACTTGAAGAACAAGTCTCAAAAATCAGGGAAGTCACTAAAGGCTTCTACACCAGGATCGAAGACTTGGAATCATACAACACACCAGGGACACCACCACAGGAAAAGGCACAAAGAGAAAGAACCTCTATAACCTCAGTAGCAAGTATTAAGATTCGAGATGAGGAGTGCATGAAGTTATGTGAGGAAAGCACGTAGATTTGGAAAAATATGTTGGAGGATCCATAGATGAAGGTTGTGGAAGATAGACTAAGGGATGTGTAGGAAAAGGCACATAAGGATTCGAATAACATAAGTACACTGCCACCGGCTAAGTGGATGGTGACCATCCTAGAAAATAGATAGTCATACATTGAAATAGAATAGATAAGGGACCAGCAGAATATTCTCTAGCATCGATTAGTACCACTACAGGACGAAGCATTAAGGGTAATAGGGGAATTGGTACCTGCACAGAGAACGATAAAGCAAGTATCATACAACATCAAGGAGAAACTCACAACTCTGACTAAGTAGGTCATAGAGGATATTTTGGAACACGAATCATAGGTTAAGAAATAAGTCGCGACAACAAAGGAAACCTTTCAAAACTTCATGAAATCATGGAGGAGTGCAATGCAATAGGCCTAAGTGGTTTGAGATGAGCCATAAGTGAGTGTTATGGTCCTGTTGGACATGAAGTTCGAAGAATGAAGAATGAGGGTGCGTGCAAAATAAAAAAGGACATCAGTTAAGCATGCAAAGGGAGACAAACACACAAAAGTAGGAAGAACAACATTCAAGAATGTAAAAGAAGCATGTAGGTGTAAAGGTAGGAAAATCACACCCTAGCAATGAGTTTCCATGAGTTGTAATGAGTCATCATGAGTTGTCATATGGTTTTGGGATAAGAATGTAGGGTTTTGAGCCCTAAATTCTATGTATACATATGTAATGGGTTGGAGAGAATAGGATGATAAAGAATTGGTTGTCTTTGTTATTGGGAGTATAGGATGAGAATGAGAGAGAGTCTATGTCTGAAGGTTTAGTTGATAGTTTTTAGAGAGAGGATTTCACTACATAGTGGCTAGGTAGGATGGGGAAGGATATCATGATATGTCTATTGTAAGCGCAGAGTGCAAGCTTGAGATGATTTCCTAAAAAATAATAAAGAAGCCAGTCATTGTGGACGTAGCCTAAGAATTGGGTGAACCACATTAAATTATGTGTCTTAATGTATTTTTATGTGATTGTTCATGGATGTTCTATTTATGCATAGCTAGATCTACATTTTTTTATTACATGATTGATGCGCAATAATGATGAATGTTACAATGAATAGTTTATGTTGCAATCTGCGTCACAATGGTGTTGCATAAATAAAGTTTACTAATTAATCAAGGGAAAAGGGACACAAAATATTGCGCACAGGGTAGATAAGTAGGAATGAATATGATGATTTCCTCCCATCCCCTCATCCCTCCAGAAACTTGGTTCCTGCAACCCCAATAAATAGCTCGGGTGAGACTTCACTTGCATGCAGGTGATTTTGAAAGGGCCAGTATTTGAAGGGTTTTGTTGGTTGGATAACTTGAACCTAGGGTCTTGCAATCTCTCACCAACAATTCACATTCTATCAACCTATTACCTGGTCAATATTGGAACCTCCTTTGCTAACAATACATTTATTTTGATCCATTATTCACCTGTAATGGTCTACGCTAGTTTTGTTCTTCTTTGAGTAACATTGGGTATTTATTCTTTAATGCCTTCATATTTCATGAACATTTAGCATGAGTAATACACGTAGTGATTAGAATAGATACAAAGAAAAAAAAAATAGTATGTGTTGAGGAGGTGATTGGGAAAGAAGCCTGTCATTTACGGATCAACTACTTTGGATGATGAGTGTTTGTGTGTGTCACATAAAGTGGGGATCTGCAGTGATATGTTATCAAAGTGTGTGGTAGTTGTTGGTTGTATTACCAGTGGCATGAGAATAACTTGATATATCTAATTTGATTGTTTGCTTGGTGTGTCTGAGTTGAGCATTGGAAGACATGGTAGTGGTGATATTTGGTCTTTATATTCTTGGAATTATTAAAGTTAACCATACATATTGAGACTCACTACCTCAATATGGTTGTGATGTTTTTTTAGGATTTGTGACTCCAACAAATAATAGGTAAAACATTGAGATCCAAGACAATGATTGAACAAATATGACAAAGATGAAGATGGAGATGCCCAATATCTGAACGACTATAGAAGAAGATGGTATTCATGTCATGTGTGTCATTATATCTTGCTGATATTTTGAAATCCTACATGGTTGTTTGATGTAAAGAAAATCAAAAGAGAGTTGTGTATAAAAGGAAGTGATAGCTACATGTTTGTTCCTTCCAGTTGTTCCTTGATGAAATATTGTTTGACAAATGTTACACTATAAGTCCTCAAATTGTCAAGTGTAGAGAATGTAATATTGGTATCGATACTGTTAGTGCTAGAAGTTGCCCCTAGACTGTTATAGGGTCAAGCCTAGCCCATCTTCATTTATTGCAATGGTTTTATAAATAAGAATGTGTTTGGGGTTTTGAAATAAGGTGGATGAGGTAGATGACGAAAGAAAGAATAAGAGAAACAAGCTAAAAGAAGATCAGTTAAAACACCATTGGGCATGGAGTCAAGTAAACACCTTGTTAATCGGAGGCAATCAAATTGTATATCAGATAAGACATTTATATGTAAATGGGTAGAAGAATATGGAATAAACGAAAAAGTAGAACACCTCATCAAACTAAGAATCTCTTTGTCAAATGGATGCAACGGTACTTGAAACAAACACACGGATGATAGGAAGTCATGGAAAAATCTTTACCTCTTGGGAATATATCATACATAAGCATCCATCCATTCTCAATGTTTGTAATTCATTCAAGTAAGAAGAAAGACAAAATGTAAAACAAGGAAGATGGAAAAAAAAAGTTTAGACAAGAAGATCACGATCTGATAAAACAAATGTCATATATTTCCAATGTCAGAAGCGATTCCTAAAATACAATGCCTTCAGGTCTTTAAAAACCCTTATGGTTTTTTTTTCTCCAAATCCTTACCACCCTTCCCCCCCCGGCCCCCCCCCCCCCCCCCTCCCCACCTTCGCTACATTCAACACCATAGACTAAATAGCCTATACAATCCTGGAGCTATTACAAATTTTAAGGGATAAAAAATTATCTATAGACTAAAAATAGGAATCAATCTTGAATCAATGAAAGAAATCTGGAAATGATGAGGCTTCTTGACATCTTGACTGCCATCTATTGTTGCCAGGTGCCCCTGGAAATTTCGGATGTGTGGTTGATTATTTGAATACTCTGCCACCTATTCATATCCAGTTTTAGAAATATTAAAAACTAATTAACAAGATCAAGTCTCGATCTATTTCTAACAATATAGATACAATCTAAGCTTAAAAGGACAACTATTAGTCTAGAAAATCAGTGTCAATCTGGAACTTCATTGAATGCTTATCTGCAGCTAGAAATTTTTGAATGCCTGGGAAAATGAAACTGAAATTTTCCCTCTTCAATGGAAGTTTTGACTACTATCCTCTGCTTTACATCTGCCCTACCACCTTGTCTTGAAATCTAGAGATAATTCTTTATTTAGGAATACTACCCTCGAATCTTGACCTTCATGTCGATCTTTAGCAACTGCTTCCCCAAACTTTGGAAATAGAATATTTTTTGCCTTGAATTTTAAGAAGGTTGATTGTTTAGAACTCCTTGAAATCTGCAGGGGACACTTTGATAGCTATGTGTGGCTAATGAAGAATGGTCTTTGATTATTCAGTTGCCAATCTTCATCACAGAAAGGTAACAAGCCTTCTTTCTTTGATATTTAGTGTTACAAACATCTCTAGCAACATCAAGCCCATCATAAGGTACAATTCCTTCTATATGATAACTAATGGCATGTTATGATCTTCGACCAAGTGTTGCAACATGCAATTCTGAAAATGGTGACCCAGTTTGATGCCCTTCATCGTTATGATAAATGAAACCTTGAGAGGCATCTTCCAACCAGATCTTCCCACCGTTCTTCACTAAGATCCATTATTATCATAGACTGTTCAGGCATTGTCAAGGATGAAAAAAATGCAATACGATTACCCAAACAAAACCACCTAAATTCCATCTGAGATGGGCTGACATTTCCAATAAAATAACTTCTTGTCATTGGCATGGAATCAAATTCCAAATCCGTGATGGAATCATGAATCACATTGAATTGATTTACATCAGTATGAGAATATTCCTCGGTCTTTTATCTATATATGTTTTTCAGCTGCTAGAAATCAGAAATTATGCATCTGATAACTTAATGTATGAAGTCGTTTTTCATTTACACAAAGTGCTCTCTAACAACCATTCTTCATCACTGAACTTCTTTCAAAACTTGTTCGTGAATGTGAGGCAAACCTTCAGAGCATCTTTCCCACCATTCCCTTAGATGAAGGTGGGGATTATGCTTCTGAAAGATGCCAAATCTGTCTCTGAGATAATGATGCCAGGGGGCAGTGTCTCTATTCCATGAGGGTTTTCCCAACATGTTTCAGTCCTTTGTCAAATTCATGCTTTTTTCTATGCATAAAGTTTTCTTACTTCCATGACCACTGTAACCTGCTTGAGGGGCCCGATCAAGCCAACCATATGGAACTCTTCCATAAAGGAAAATCGTTGACACCAACATCGACATCATAGTTCAGACGTGCCTTTGAGTGTCTTAAAGCTGGATCAACATATATTGGAACATCATCTAGAGCAGAATATGGACGTTTTGATTTAGAAACTCCACTGTAAGGACGGCTAGGAGCATCCAAATAACTATGGAAACGTTCCCAATGGTGAGAATATCTATCATCAGGATACGAGACCCTGCGTGTATCATTTCTACTAAATGTAGGCTGCAATCGGCCTCAATATTATTCCTTTCTTCTGAATGCTCAATGTGTTTTCCTCTCTAATCACTCGGCCTTAGAAACACTTTCATCATTATTTGGATGTCTGAAAAAAAAAATAACCCCAATATGCTAATGCTTTGGAATGACCCAAATACTCAGCATTGTTCTAACACCTCGTATGAAAGTTTTTCACTCCCAATCGACATCTTAATCTATGTTTTTAGTATTCCCAATACTTGACATTCGGTTGTTTTATGGCGATCCTGGTGGTGCTCTCAAACTTGACACTTTGGTGCTTGTTATACATGCACTTGGTGTTCATTCATTTTGAGCGCTCCTCCTCCATGTTGCTTGGTTGGCACTTGGCTCTTAGGCTCGGATTTGGCTTGTGTTCATTTAGTATTTGAATATGTGATTTTAGTGAACTTTGCAATTGATTCTTGATTTGAATGTTGTGTTGTGTGGCAGGTTGCTTGGAGCTGGAGCTTGGAGTGTTGGAGCTGAAGTTTGGCCTTTAGGCCCAACATTTGATAAAATATAAAACCCCGTATAAGGTTGAGAGCCTACTAAAAACGACCAAAAATTGATTAATAAACGAAGCCTCAAGATGAAATTGTCTTAATAAAAGTTTAAGTTCTAGGTACTAACACATTTCGGTGTTACAAGAATAACCCTATTCCCGCAACAAGGAAAGATTGAAATGTTAATATCTAGATACTAACATTGGCTCCTTCTGGGGATGGCATACTCCCTGTGAGTTACCAAGAACAAGAAGACCATGTACCTTAATCTGTGCATCCATGCAATGCCACTTGCAAACTTTTGCCTCTGCAAACATCCACATTTATGCTCTTCCTAGTCCATTGGGTTATGGAGTCAGCAATATCATTTCAACTCAAACCCAGACTTCTACAACTTATTCCAATTCTGAAAAAATGTTGAAACAAAACTTTTATGCTGCAAACCTAATTACACTATGCAAACTATAAAAACAAATGCTCCAGAAGAGAGCTTATTGCCTGCCCTACTTCTAACCAATTGCTTCCATTAGATCAGGTAAAATCATGCTTCCAGTGAAGCCATACAAGTATTTGATTGTTCGGTACGTTTCTCAAATTGGAAACGAAGAATGCAGGAAACCAAAAAATACATAAATGCATTTCAAAAGAGAAAGACAACCATCCTTCAATTGACAAAATTGCTCTGACATCCAAGCTGCTCAAAGACTCGAGATAATTAGCAAGTGGATCTATAAGACTGAAAACAAATACCTCTTGTTGTTGTTTCAATTGAAGATCTGAAAGTCTCTTCATATCCTCCTGTTGATCATGGTTGTCACCTTCAGACGCTTGCAAATCTGAACAGGATTGTATGCTAGCTTCACTGTTTATGATAGACTGTTTGGTGTCTTCTGCAGCCCCAAGTTCCAACACAATACATGCGGGCTCACTGATTTGAGAAGGTGACTGTTGAATGGCTTCTATGGGAGTTTCAGGATGGTTGATTTTTATACACAATTGTTCTTCATCAACATATGATTCATAGCTACCATAAACTGGTGGGCTACTTTTCAAATCGACAAAAGAAATTTGCTCTCCTTCAAGAGAATATTCATCAGAAAAAGGTGAATCAAGCACGCCCTTTTCTTGCATAAAAAGATGATCAATATCTTGATCTTCTTATTCAATCTTAGGTACTAACAAAGGATGAGAAACTTCTTGCAGGAAAGGAGAAAGATCATATTCTACAATAGTTTCTTCTTGTAAATCAGCGGGATTTGATGCATAAGCTACAAGATTTAATGGATCTGAATCCATGCAGCCATCAATCATGCCATGAAATTCCTCTTCTCGGGAATTAGAAGGAGAAAAAATTTCATGCACATCTTTATTAGAAAAATCCATTTCATCTTCACTTTTACTTTCAATCGGATCATTACTGAGCTCATCACATGAAGGAGACTCTACTTCTTGCTGAATATAAAGCTTGTATTTTTCACAACACCCTTCGAGAAGTATGTCAGAAGAGTAGTACCTACTAAAATGCTTATTGAAAGCTGCATGAAATTCCTGCAGCGAAGATATGCTGGCAACAGGGAGTAACTGATACCATCTATAAGCATCACCATTTAATGAGTATACAAAGATCTTCATGAGAGCATCTTCATGACATATATTCAACCGATCTATGCACTGATGAAAATCAATGAGATGTTGAGCAGGATTATCCCCTTCATCTCCATGGAATATAGGAAGAAAATCTGTGCATTCTAAGAAGGAAAGCACAGGATTAGGAAAACCAAGAGTAGCTGAAAAATTGAGAGGTGCAAACCTCTAAGTCAAGATAGCTTCCATGGCCATTCTGGATCTTTAACCAGTGGAGTCACTTATGAATCTTGGAACAGTGGAGTTGCCATGGTGAAAAACCTGCAGTCCATTATGTGTCCTCTTCTCGTTCACCATCAAGAAGGGGATCTGATCATTGTCGTTCTTCCCAGGGAAGATGTCTTCATTCCTTCATCCCCGGCAACGACGCCAAAAATGTTAGTGCTAGAAGTTGCCCCTAGACTGCTATAGGGTCAAGCCTAGCCCATCTTCAGTTATTGCAATGATTTTATAAATAAGAATATGTTTGGGTTTTTGAAATAAGGTGGATAAGGTAGATGACGAAAGAAAGAATAAGAGAAACAAGATAAAAGCAGATCAATTAAAACACCACTGGGCATGGAGTCAAGTAAACACCCTGTTGATCGGAGGCAATCAAATTGTATATTAGATAATACATTTATATGTAAATGGGTAGAAGAATATGGAATAAATGAAAAGTAGAACACCTCATCAAACTAAGAATCTCTTTGTCAAATGGATGCAATGGTACTTGAAACAAACACACGGATGATAGGAAGTCAGGGAAAAATCTTTACCCCTTGGGAATATATCATCCATAAGAAGGCATTGATTCTTAATGTCTGTAATTCATTCAAGTAAGAATAAAGACAGAATGTAAAACAAGGAAGATGGAAAAAAAAAGTTTAGACAAGAAGATCACAATCTGATAAAACAAATGTCATATATCTCCAATGTCAGAAGCGATTCCTAAAATACAATGCCTTCAGGTTTCTAATAACTCTGATGGATGTTATTTCATCAATATCTTATCAGCCTTGCCCTCACGGGCCTCCCCCCCCCACCTTGGCTACATTCAAAACCATAGACTAAATAGCCTATCCAATCCTGGAGCTGTTACAAATTTTAAGGGATCAAATATTATCCATCGACTAAAAATGGAAATCAATCTCGAATCAATGCAAGAAATCTAGAAATGATGAGGCTGCTTGACATCTCGACTGCCATCTATTATTGTCAGGCGCCCCTGGAAATTTCGGATGTGTGGTTGACTATTTGAATACTCTGCCACCTATTCATATCCAGTTTTAGAAATATTAAAAAGTAATTAACAAGATCAAGTACTGATCTATTTCTAACAATATAGATACAATCTGAGCTTAAAAAGACAACTATTGGTCTAGAAAATTAGTGTCGATCTGGAACTTCATTGAATGTTTATCTACAGCTGGAAATTTTTGAATGCCTAGGAAAATGAAACTGAAATTTTCCCTCTTCAATGGATGTTTTGACTGACATCCTCTGCTTTACATCTATCCTACCACCTTGTCTTGAAATCTGGAGATAATCCTTTATTTAGGAATACTACCCTCGAATCTTGACCTTCATGCCGATCTTTAGCAACTGCTTCCCCAAACTTTGGAAATAGAATATTTTTTTCCTTGAATTTTAAGAAGGTTGACTGTTTAGAACTCCTCGAAATCTGCAGGGGACTCTTTGATAGCTATGTGTGGCTAATGAAGAATGGTCTTTGATTATTCAGCTGCCACTCTTCATCACAAAAAGGTAACAAGCCTTCTTTCTTTGATATTTAGTGTTACAAACATCTCCAGCAACATCAAGCCCATCGTAAGGTACAATTCCTTCTATATGATAACTAATGGCATGTTATGATCTTTGACCAAGTGCTGCAACGTACAATTCTGAAAATGGTGACCCAGTTTGATGCCCTTCATCGTTATGATAAATGAAACCTTGAGAGGCATCTCCCAACCAGATCTTCCTACCGTTCATCACTAAGATCCATTATTCTCATAGACTGTTCAGGCGTTGCCAAGGATGACAAAAATGCAATACGATTACCCAAACAAAACCACCTAAATTCCATCTGAGATGGGATGACATTTCCAATAAAATAACCTCCTTTCATTAGCATGAAATCAAATTCCCAATCTGTGATGGAATCAGGAATCACATTGAATTTATTTACATCGGTATGAGAATATTCCTCGGTCTTTTATCTATATATGTTTTTCAGCTGCTAGAAATAAAAAATTATGCATGTGATAACTTAATGTATGAAGTCGTTTTTCATTTACACAAAGTGCTCTCCAGCAACCATTCTTCACCACTGAACTTCTTTCAAAACTTGTTCGTGAATATGAGGCAAACCTTCAAAGCATCTTTCCCACCATTCCCTTAGATGAAGGTGGGGATTATGCTTCTAAAAGATGCCAAATATGTCTCTGAGATAATGATGCCAGGGGGCAGTGTCTCTGTTCCATGAGGGTTTTCCCATCACGTTTCAGTCCTCTATCAAATTCGTGTTTTTTCCTATGCACAAAGTTTTCTTACTTCCATGACCACTGTAACCTGCTTGAGGGGCCTGATCAAGACGACCATATGTAACTCTTCCATAAAGGAAAATCGTCGACACCAACATCAACATCATAGTTCAGGCGTGCCTTTGAGTGTCTTAAAGTTTGATCAACATATATTGGAACATCATCCAGAGAAAAATATTGGCATTTTGATCTAGAAACTCCACTATAAGGATGGCTAGGAGCATCCAAATAACTATGGACACGTTCCCAATGGTGAGAATATCTATCATTAGGATACGAGACCCTGCGTGTATCATTTCTACTAAATGTAGGCTGCAATTTTCCTCAATATTATTCCTTTCTTTTGAATGCTCAATGTGTTTTCCTCTCTAATCACTCGGCCTCAGAAACACTTTCATAATTATTTGGATGCCTGAAAAAAAAAAAAAATATATATATATATGCTAATTCATTTGGAATGACCCAGATACTCGGCATTGTTCTAACACCTGGTATGAATGTTTTGCGCTCCCAGTCGACATCTTAATCTCAGTTTTTAGTATTCACAATACTTGACATTCGGTGGTTTTATGGCGATCCTGGTGGTGCTCTCAAACTTGACACTTTGGCGCTTGTTATACATGCACTTGGCGTTCATTCATTCTCAGCGCTCCCCCTCCATGTGGCTTGGTTGGCACTTGGCTCTTAGGCTCGGCTTTGGTTTTTGTTCATTTGGTATTTGAATATGTGATTTTAGTGAACTTTGCAATTGATGCTTGATTTGAATGTTGTGTTGTGTGGCAGGTTGCTTGGAGCTGGAGCTTGGAGCGTTGGAGATGAAGTTTGGCCTTTAGGCCCAACATTTGATAAAATATAAAACCCTATATAAGGTTGAGAGTCAACTAAAAATGACCAAAAATTGATTAATAAACGAAGCCACAAGCTGAAATTGGCTTAATAAAAGTTTAAGTTCTAGGTACTAACACATTTCGGTGTTACAGGAATAACCATATTCCTGCAACAAGGAAAGATTGAAATGTTAATATCTAGATACTAACATTGGCTCCTTCTGGGGATGGCATACTCCCTGCGAGTTTCCAAGAACAAGTAGACCATGCGCCTTAATCTATGCATCTGTGCAATGCCACTTGAAAACTTTTGCCTCTGCAAACATCCACATTTATGCTTTGCCTAGTTCGTTGGGTTATGGAGTCAGCCAATATCATTTCAAATCAAACCCAGACTTCTACAACTTATTCCAATTCTGACAAAATGCTGAAACACAACATTTATGCTACAAACCTGATTACACTATGCAAATTGTAAAAACAAATCCTCCAGAAGAGAGCTTATTTCCTGCCCTACTTCTAACCAATTGCTTCCATTAGATCAGGTAAAATCATGCTTCCAGTGAAGCCATACAAGTATTTGACTGTTCGGTACGTCTCTCAATTTGGAAACGGAGAATGTAGGAAACCAAAAAATACATAAATGCATTTCAAAAGAGCAAGACAACCATCCTTCAATTGACAAAATTGTTCTGACATCCAAGCTGCTCAAAGACTCGAGATAATTAGCAAGTGGATCTATAAGACTGAAAACTAATACCTCTTCCTGTTGTTTCAATCGAAGATCTGAAAGTCTCTTCATATCCTCCTATTGATCATGGTTGTCACCTTCAGACGCTTGCAAATCTGAATAGGATTGTATGCTAGCTTCATTGTTTATGTTAGACTGTTTGGTGTCTTCTGCAGCCCCAAGTTCCAATAAAATATATGCGGGCTCACTGATTTGAGAAGGTGACTGTTGAATGGTTGTTGTGGGAGTTTCAGGATGGCTGATTTCTATACACAACTGTTCTTCATTAACATCTGATTCATAGCTGTCATAAATTGGTGGGCTGCTTTTCAAATCGACAAAAGAAATCTGCTCTCCTTCATCAGAATATTCATCAGAAAAAGGTGAATCAAGCACGCCCTTTTCTTGCATAAAAAGATGATCAATATCCTGATCTTCTTCTTCAATCTCAGGTACTAACAAAGGATGAGAAACTTCTTGCAGGAAAGGAGAAAGATCATATTCTACAACAATTTCTTCTTGTAAATCAGCGGGATCTGATGCATAATCTACAGGATTTAATGGATCTGAATCCATGCAGCCATCAATCATGCCATGAAATTCCTCTTCTCGGGAATTAGAAGGAGAAAAAATTTCATGCACATCTTTATTAGAAAACTCTATTTCATCTTCACTTTTACTTTCAATCGGATCATTACTGAGCTCATCACATGAAGGAGACTCTACTTCCTGCTGAATATAAAGCTTGTATTTTTCACAACACCCTTCGAGAAGTATGTCAGAAGAGTAGTACCTACTAAAATGCTTATTGAAAGCTGCATGAAATTCCTGCAGCGAAGATATGATGGCAACATGGAGTAACTGATACCATCTCTGAGCATCACCATATAATGAGTATACAAAGATCTTCATGAGAGCATCTTCATGACATATATTCAACCGATCTATGCACTAATGAAAATCAATGAGATGTTGAGCAGGATTATCCCCTTCATCTCCATGGAATATAGGAATAAAATCTACGCATTCTAAGAAGGAAAGCACAGGATTAGGAAAACCAGGAGTAGCTAAAAAATTGAGAGGTGCAAACCTCTAAGTCAAGATAGCTTCCATGGTCATTCTGGATCTTTAACCAGTGGAGTCGCTTATGAATCTTGGAACAGTGGAGTCTCCATGGTGAAAAACCTGCAGTCCATTATGTGTCCTCTTCTCGTTCACCATCAAGAACGGGATCTGATCATTGTCGTTCTTCCCAGGGAAGATGTCTTCGTTTCTTCATCCCCGGCAAGGATGCCAAAAATGTTAGTGCTAGAAGTTGCTCCTAGACTGCTATAGGGTCAAGCCTAGCCCATCTTCAGTTATTACAATGATTTTATAAATAAGAATGTGTTTGGGTTTTTGAAATAAGGTGGATCAGGTAGATGACGAAAGAAAGAATAAGAGAAACAAGCTAAAAGTAGATCAGTTAAAACACCATTGGGCATGGAGTCAAGTAAACACCCTGTTGATCAAAGCCAATCAAATTGTATATAAGATAAGACATTTATATGTAAATGGGTTGAAGAATATGGAATAAATGAAAAGTAGAACACCTCATCAAACTAAGAATCTCTTTGTCAAATGGACGCAACAGTACTTGAAACAAACACACAGTTGATAGGCAGTCACGGAAAAATCTTTACCGCTTGGGAATATATCATCCATAAGCAGGCATCGATTCTCAATGTCTGTAATTCATTCAAGTAAGAAGAAAGAAAGAATGTAAAACAAGGAAGACGGAAAAAAAAAGTTTAGACAAGAAGATCACAATTTAATAAAACAAATGTCATATATCTCCAATGTCAAAAGCAATTCCTAAAATACAATGCCTTCAGGTTTCTAATAACTCTGATGTATGTTAGTTCATCAATATCTTATCAGCCTTTCCCTCACGGGCCTCCCCCCCACCTTGGCTACATTCAACACCATAGACTAAATAGCCTATCCAATACTGGAGCTATTACAGATTTTAAGGGATCAAATATTATCCATAGACTAAAAATGGAAATCAATCTTGAATCAATGCAAGAAATATGGAAATGATGAGGCTGCTCGACATCTTGACTGCCATCTATTGTTTCCAGGTGCCCCTGGAAATTTCGGATGTGTGGTTGACTATTTGAATACTCTTCCACCTATTCATATCCAGTTTTAGAAATATTAAAAACTAATTAACAAGATCAAGTCTTGATCTATTTCTAACAATATAGATACAATCTGAGCTTAAAAAGACAACTATTAGTCTAGAAAATTAGTGTCCATCTAGAACTTCATTGAATGTTTATCTGCCGCTGGAAATTTTTGAATGCTTGGGAAAATGAAACTGAAATTTTCCCTCTTCAATGGAATTTTTTACTGCCATCCTCTACTTTACATCTACCCTGCCACCTTGTCTTGAAATCTGGAGATAATCCTTTATTTAGAAATACTACCCTCAAATCTTGACCTTCATGTCGATCTTTAGCAACTTGTCTTGAAATCTGGAGATAATCCTTTATTTAGAAATACTACCCTCAAATCTTGACCTTCATGTCGATCTTTAGCAATTGCTTCCCCAAACTTTGGAAATAGAATATTTTTTGCCTTGAATTTTAAGAAGGTTGACTGTTTAGAATTCCTCGAAATTTACAGGGGACTCCTTGATAGCTATGTGTGGCTAATGAAAAATGGTCTTTGATTATTCAGCTGCCACTCTTCATCACAGAAAGGTAACAAGCCTTCTTTCTTTGATATTTAGTGTTACAAACATCTCCGCAACATCAAGCCCATTGTAAGGTACAATTCCTTCTATATGATAACTAATGGCATGTTATGATCTTCGACCAAGTGCTGCAACGTGCAATTCTGAAAATGGTGACCCAGTTTGATGCCCTTCATCGTTATGATAAATGAAACCTTGAGAGGCATCTCCCAACTAGATCTTCTCACCATTCTTCACTAAGATCCATTATTCTCATAGACTGTTCAAGCGTTGCCAAGGATGACAAAAATGCAATACGATTACCCAAACAAAACCACCTAAATTCCATCTGAGATGGGCTGACATTTCCAATAAAATAACCTCCTATCATTGGCATGAAATCAAATTCCCAATCTGTGATGGAATCAAGAATCACATTGAATTTATTTACATCGGTATGAGAATATTCCTCGGTCTTTTATCTATATATGTTTTTCAGCTGCTAGAAATCAGAAATTACACATGTGATAACTTAATGTATGAAGTTGTTTTTCATTTACACAAAGTGCTCTCCAACAACCATTCTTCACCACTGAACTTCTTTCAAAACTTGTTCGTGAACGTGAAGCAAACCTTCAGAGCATCTTTCGTGCCATTCCCTTAGATGAAGGTGGTGATTATGCTTCTGAAAGATGCCAAATCTGTCTCTGAGATAATGATGCCAGGGGGCAGTGTCTCTGTTCCACGAGGGTTTTCCCATCACGTTTCAGTCCTCTGTCAGATTCGTGCTTTTTCCTATGCACAAAGTTTTCTTACTTCCATGACCACTGTAACCTGCTTGAGGGTCCCGATCAAGTCGGCCATATGCGACTCTTCCATAAAGGAAAATCGCCGACATCAACACCGACATCATAGTTCAGACGTGCCTTTGAGTTTCTTAAAGCTAGATCAACATATATTGGAACATCATCTAGAGAAAAATATGGGCGTTTTGATCTAGAAACTCCACTATAAGGACGGCTAGGAGCATCCAAATAACTATGGACACGTTCCCAGTGGTGAGAATATCTATCATCAGGATACGAGACCCTGCGTGTATCATTTCTACTAAATGTAGGCTGTTATCGGCCTCAATATTATTCCTTTCTTCTGAATGCTCAATGCGTTTTCCTCTCTAATCACTCGGCCTCAGAAACACTTTCATCATTATTTGGATGCCTGATAAAAAAAATTAAAAAAAACCAATATGTTAATGCTTTGGAATGACCCATATACTCGGCATTGTTTTAACACATGGTATGAATGTTTTGCGCTCCCAATCGACATCTTAATCTATGTTTTTAGTATTCCCAATACTTGACATTCGGCTGTTTTATGGCGATCCTGGTGGTGCTCTCAAACTTGACACTTTGGTGCTTGTTATACATGCACTTGGCATTCATTCATTCTGAGCGCTCCTCCTCCATGTGGCTTGGTTGGCACTTGGCTCTTAGGCTCGGCTTTGGCTTGTGTTCATTTGGTATTTGAATATGTGATTTTAGTGAACTTTGCAATTGATGCTTGATTTGAATGTTGTGTTGTGTGGAAGGTTGCTTGGAGCTGGAGCTTGGAGCGTTGGAGCTAAAGTTTGGCCTTTAGGCCCAACATTTGGATAAAGAGGTGAAATCCCATTTAATGATGGGAGCCATTATAAGTTAAGCGTTGACCGCATCGTTAAGAAATGGTAAAAATTGAGGTGTTATATATAATTCACTCTTGTGGGTCCATAGAGGAGGGACAGCATTAGAGGTGGGAGAGAAGACTGTGCCGAAAAGCATATGTTAACAACAATTTAACTTGTGAGTAAGTTGGGTTAATTTTGGAGTAATTTTTTTTTAAGTTATTTTTTTTCAGTTAATTTAGAATTTTAGTTAATTTAGAATTTTAATTGATTTTTTAAATATTTGGGTTAATTTAAAATGAGGCGAAACTTTTGGAATAAAATTCTACATGGAACTTTGATATATACAAAACTCACTCAGACTACTTTTAAAAATTTAACCAAATTTAAATCTATTTTTTCCCAAAAAACGAAACTCGAAAAGAAAGATTGCTCTAGAATGAGCCTACTCCCTTCAACTTCTAGTAGGCATCTGTCCGGATCCTTCTGCTTCCAATCAACTTCTAGCAGGCATCTGTCCGGATCCTTCGCCTGCTAGCAGTCATCTTGCCGGCATCTGTCGTAGTCCTTCTGCTTCCAATCTACTCCTTCCGAAGCACTTTATCAAAAGTTGGTGACCGGAGGGGCAAATTTCGTTACGGCAAATGGGGCGCTTGGATAGCCCGAGTCGGCGTGCTGTTGCATTTATTGGCTCTGATTACTGCTCAACCAGGTATGAATGGAACATTTTAACTTTGAGTGCACTCTGACA
>JZKD02S1698568.1:881981-898028 GCA_000966675.3 Picea glauca | reverse complement strand
CTGAGGTTACAGGGAAAACAGTCACACACAACCACAAGGACGGAATGCTCTCCCAGGAATCTCCCACGCTCACTGCCCACAGACCCTCATTCCCCACATGCCTGTTCCACCCTAGTAGAATGCACCTTCTATGTCACCTGGACAGTCCTTCAGCTATCAATCTCCCTTACCTTGGGTTACAGGAACAGATCGGACCGGAAGTCTCCAGGCTCTATGGCAGCTACAGGGTTCCTTCCAGGAGTTCTCTCCTTCCCGTGCGCACTCTCTCACCTGGAGGGAGTTGCTCACAGGCCAACAAGCCTCACGTAGTCCAGTACTGCGTAGTCTCAACAATCCCATGGGAAAACAGACACAGGCTTTCCAAAAACTGGTTCGGCAATCACAGGATGGCTTCACAGTCACGGCTTCAGAACAGGGAATGCTCGCATAGGCTCGCTCAGCTTTCCCCAACAAGCAAGACTCTTCCCCATAATCAACACAGGCTTCTCGTAGGTTGGGGTTACACGCACGGGATTTCTCAGAATCAGACACAAACATTCGAGTCACAGGGTCTCCCCCCCAAGGTTCTCTCCAGGGGTCCGGTTAGTCACACTGCTCAGAGCTCCATACGCGTCCAGACAATCCGGTGGAATGGGAATCGAGACCTTCTCATGGCTCACCCTGGCCATTTTATTCGCATGCACCAGGGTTGACACTTGTCACCCATGGAACTGCATGCGCTCCACCAACACAGATTCCTCCCACCACTTGGGAATTCACGTGTCCTTCTAAAAGGACTTAGGATAAAAACATATGATGCACATATCTTTTGGAATAATATTAAAATACTATTCCAAGGCTTAATCCCCCCCTAGGCTTAGCCCCTAGGCTCGACACTTAGCCCCTTTCCCACCTTCCAGCCCCTAATTCCTTGCCCACTCTGTGGATGCTCAGTCCCCCTTCACTCATTCATCATGGTCGGTCTACACCTGGTGGTGTTTATATTTTATTAAACGTTTTGCATACATACAAGTACAACAACAGGCTCCTGGCCTTCAACACTTAGGCTTCTAGGCCTAACAAACACATAAGCCTCCAGCTTATACAAACTTGGCTCACCAGCCTATAAAACATAATTACAATTCCTTTCAAAACATGGTTTACAACGGGGCTCGACCTTGGGGACACTACAGACATAGTCTTTATGGCGAGCCCAATCGAGAAGGCACAACAACAACATGCGGAGGAGGCTCCCAAGAAGGAAACGCAGCTAGACCCCATAGAAGAAGCCTCCGTCGAGCTTCCAGCACCCCCAGGAGGGAAGAAAAAGGTTATCTCGTTGAGCAGGCTAGCAATCGGCACAATAGCAACAACAACAACCCTAGGGGAAACCCTAACACGGGAACCAGCCACATGGGCCCAGATAAGAGCTGAGAAGGGACTGAGGGTGCGAAAAGTGCTAAACCCTAGCCACCGGCGCAGCCTTGATCTAAAGCACGGGAGCCATTCCGCTTTAGGAGACTTCCAGGACCTTCTGCGCCTAGGGGATTCGAATAGGAACCAAGCTAAAGGGGATACAAGTTCGAGGTTGCATTCTCAATATCTCGCCGAGGCTAGCTCCATGATTGAGGCAAGCTTCCCTCTTTTTGTAAATACCATTGTTGGATCTTCGCTCTGTTTGCAGGCCCAAGATTCAAATTATGTTTTTGAGCTCAAAACCCAACTTCACCAGACCATAGGTATTCTGCCTGGTTTTCAAAGACTAATCTTTGAAGGACGACAGTTGGTGGATGGATCTATGCTACGAGACTATGGGAATCTATAAAATGCAACCATTTCACTCACCTCTCATTTGCATGGAGGAGCACCATCCTTCACTCATCCAAGCTCTTACAAGCATGCTGTGAAAACAAGGATCTCTACTCCTTCAGGATCCAAGGCTGAAACTTCAGGAGCAAAGGATATTTTTGGCTCTACCTTCGTTGTGGAGCAGTCCGTAGAACCCCCAACAACAGAATTCAAAGATCCCCACGTCTATGGCTATGCCTTTATCTACCAGGAAAAATCTCTCATTTGTCACTTCAACGGACTATGGCCCTCACCCCTGTGCTAAGAGAATGGATTAACAAAACTTGGGCATCAGAACATGAGTTGTTCTTCTGCTCCAAAGGGTTCTTCATCGTCAACTTTTCCACAGAAGCCGAATGCCAACGTGTGCTAGAGCAAGGTCCTTGGTTCTGGGGTAGATCTGGTCTTTCCATGCAAAGTTGGTTCCCTGACTTCAATCCACTGACCATGACAGCCATGCTTACACCGGTTTGGGTAAGACTGCCCATTCTACCCCTACATTTTTATTCTCCTTCTTTTTTATCTACCATGGGCAATACGTTGGGTAGATTTATCAAGGTAGACATAGATTGGATATCGAAAGGCTTCATCACTTTCGCCCACATATGTGTTGAAATCAAACTCAGTCAAGGGCTTCCGGATAGGATCCTTATTGACTGGACCGAGGGAGATCCGTACACACATATGGTCGATTATGAGAACACTGCTTTGATATGTCGCTCTTATCAGCAAACAGGGCACCTCCAGGAAACGTGTCCTCTATCCCCAACCCCTTCCTCGACCCCTAGAGCATGGAAAAGAGTTAATGGATAGCAAGTCCCAAATCTTCGTAAAAGTCACCCGAACCCTTCCTCTGATAATGAGAAGCATCACAAAGACGCACCAACTCCTCCGCCTTCTACATCGCCTTCACAGCCTCCAGCATTTGCTCAACAACCAACTGCAGACCCAAAACACCAGCCCTCGGCTTTTGCACAAACTCTTGAAGCTTTAGAAGTCCTAATTCCAATTCCATCAGCTAAGTCTTTGCACCCACCCCTCGAAAAGGAGGAAACAAATGACACAATCATGGCCATGGCCTTGCCCCCAGGGACTCATAAGCGTCCCCATGAATCAGACAATTCAGACAGCGACAAAGAAGCACCCTCTGCTTCAACAGCTCAATAGTATGGCATTTCCTCAGACAATCTGGCTTTGGTGGCGAAAGTTGCTGAGCCTATCAACTCCTCTAGTTGGATTGATGTTCGTAAGAAAAAAGGCAGAAAGGGACCTTCACAATGACCCGACCCTTTCTCGCTTTCTTGTATTGTTTCTTCTTGTATTGTGGCTCTCTTTTAGCAGTTCTCTCTCTGGGGGGTCTTTCCCACCAGCAAATCGTTGTCTTTTTCCACCCCATGGCTTCAGATGACTACACACTCTTCTTTTTTCCATAATTTTTTGCAATACAAAACCATACTGGCTATCGATGCTAAAGCTATGATTAGAATTCCATTGAGTTTTATTCCAAGGACAACCTTCAATTTATTCTGCATAGAGTTATTAGGATGAGAGTGTTTTAGGTTATGTAGAAAACATTCCCTCTTATTCATACGTAGGTAGGGGTTTCCTGAGTAACTGCAACACACCAAACAAAGATATTTTCCATAGACCACATTAAGTTAGATTAATTAGAATTTTAACTCGATTTGTTATTTTTTATATGTGGCAAATGTCAAACAAACAGACCAAACAAAGATATTTTCCATAGACCACATTAAGTCAGATTAATTAGAATTTTAACTCGATTTATTATTTTTTATATGTGACAAATGTATAGTATGAAAGTATGAAATTAAATTTCAACCAAAATGAAGTAATATATAAAATAGGATAAAACTTCAATTTCAACGAACAATCGAGGAGAAGTTGCCTAGGAATTACACCGCTGAAATTATTGTTTTCTATATTCATGTGTGACAATGTGAAAATAGGTTAAGTAGGTTAAGAGTCATAGGTTAAGTAGGTTAAGAGTATTGAGTGAACAATATATTATTAATTTTAAATAAAAATTTAGAGGAAAAAATAGAAAACAAATAAGAGAGGGAGAGGTACAACTTTGTAAGGTTTTTCAATTCAGAGAGCCACTCAATAGGACCACTTGGTTTGTTATTTTGTAAATATCTGCATAGAAATCAAAGTAAATTTGGTTTTGTAAAAATGGATAACAACTTTAAATAGTTACAAAATGAAAATTTTATTGAAAATAAACTTAGAGCAACTCAAGCATCACTAAATTGGTGATATTTGGCATTGGTCATGTGGAATTATTATTTTCAAATGACTGATAATTTAAACATGTACATATTGTTAGAGATAATGTCTCATTTATGATGTATGTACTAGAGTTTAGGGATTGGTTTGGTTTGTTGGAGGATGTTGAGAGATTCTCTCAACCTCTCCCTCCAAGAGTGGAATAAATTGGATCTCACTCCAACTATATATATACCTGATGTATCTCTATTTATTGAATGTAATACAAATTATTATTTTGTGTTTATGTGATCTCTGTTTATTGAATGTAATACAAATTAATAAGTTGGAGCCGAGATACCTGATGTATCTCGGCTCAGCCTTCTCTCAAACTTCTATTGCTATCCCTCCTCTATGTGACCTCACAAGAGTAAATTATATATAACATTTCAATCTTTACCACTTCTTCACAATGTGATTAAACGCGTAGCTTCTAATTGTTCATTAAAATGGGATTCCACCTCTTTACCCAAGTTAGAATTTGGACTCTTAGAATGGATATAAAGTCGAACTTATTGGACGCTTTGAAAGTGAGTGACATGCTTGGTAGGGTTGGTTGGAATTTGACGGGCAGTTAAAATACGGTCAATTTTTTCACCCTTTTCCCAAATTAGTATCTAAGTTGACTAAACTTATTGAAGGCCAAAGTCGAGGGCCTGCAAGTCGCAACTTTGTTGTAGATTTACGGTGAGTGTGGACTCGATTACCCTCCCTTCAGGCTTTCCCTAGGGTCGAAGTTTAGTTGACCCACTACGCGAGTCATGACGTGGAAGAAAAAATGAGTTTTTTCAACTTTCGCTCACGTAAGGCAGTGAGCGAATTTCCAAATGTTAGAAACGACCTCGTTTATCTATTATAAGAACCAACTTTAGTAATGATGTATTTTTTCTATCTATATATTAACCCTAACGAAGTTTGGAAGGGTTAATTTATCACATGGTAAATGACTTAGGAAGTCTTTTGTTAGCTCACGGTTCACCTCATCGAGCATTTATACAAGTTTTGATTTGCGTCCTTGGAGTTTGAATCTGTCTCGAGACTAGAAGGGCTGATTCATCATCCCAGTCTCAGTTTTTGCACCAAACTCATGACTTATGTACTTGAACCGCTAGGAATAACATTGACCCTCGGGCCGACTCCCATTCCCTATATTTATAACGGAGTAGGTTAACTCGGAGTAGGTTAACTCAGGAGAAAACTTTCATTCAAAGTGTTTTTTTCGGCAGATCCTCGGTAAGATTTTGAAATGCATGAAATTTTGATTGTGCAAAACTCAGGCTACCCCTGAAAATCTAGACAAATTTAAGCCCATGTTTTTACCTGAAAAGAGGTATGTTTGCTCCGGAATTAGCCTACTCCTATCTAGAACACCTATTATCTTTTTTGTCTTTTGAGAAAGTGTTGATTTTCCGCATCATTCCCTCGATTCACTTAGAAATAATGGAGATTAGTTGGAGAGGATTAGTTTCCAACCGTTTCAACCTTTCAAACAGTTCCTAAACTATATGGCATCGCATATATATCTTGTAATTCTCATTAATCATTTGAACGAAGCCTTGTCTTTGCTTCCTCGGTCTCCAAGTGTTGGGAGTTGGTTTTCATCCTTCGTTTCTTAAGTTGGTATCAGAAGGAGAAGGAGAGGGCGGATCTTGAGAGAGGCGGATCGTTGTGGTTGCATCGTTGTGGTTTGCGGGTTCGTTTTGAGGAGGATCGTTTCACTTAGATCGTTGCCTGAGTGGAGGATTGACGTGCTTCCAACGTTGTTCTCGCTTCTAGCATATGTGTGGAGAGATGTTGCTTGGAGAGGCTGCGTGGAAAGTTGTTGCGTGAAGGAGTGGGGAGGCCGCCAACGTAGAGGAGCATCCAATCAGAAGGCCCTTGAATTCCCTTCTCCTGAACACGGGTTGTTGTTCCTTGTTTGTTGGAGCACTGAGATCAGAACACACCCACATGGCTGGCGTGGAGCACCTACATGAGAGGGCGTGATTGTGCTGTGCGTGGAGCACTCTACCTGGAGGAAAGTAGCACAACCTCCTGTTGATTATTATGTGTGTAACCTAACCTCCTGTGAGAAAGTGCAACGAACTTGGTGGTGTTGGTGGTAGGGATCAATTCCCTCTACAGTGAATGCGCACTTCCTAAACTTCATTTCCTTACTGGTGTGTTGTCACTATTTCGTATATATATATATTTGTAGATATATCGTATATATATTTACAAAAGTGAACCTGTAAAACAGTAGAGTTTTATCGCGGAGATAAGTCATCACCTGCGTAGACTGCCACATAAAAGGGAAGGTTATTTGATCGTTGCTTTTGAGAGGAGTTTGTTGCGTGTAGGATTTTGCAAGGATGGAGAATCTACTGGCAGAAACCTACTCAATGAAGACAATAAGTCAGATGGCTCGAATTTCATCAATTGGAAAATCAAGATGCAAACTTTGATGGAAGGTTACAATGTATGGACGATCGCAAAAGGAGATGAAGCGCGACCCGCTGCGGCTGCAGGCGCGACAGTGACAAAAATCCTAGATTGGGATAGGAGGGTGAACAAAGCCAATGTATTGTTGAGAATGTCTGTTAAAGATAGCATAATTCTGCATATTAGAGATGCTAGGACTTCTAGCGAAACGTGGAAAGAACTTAAAGATCTGTATCAAACTAATAATATGAATCACATTCTTTTCCTAAAGAGTAAATTGTGAAGTATTAAAATGGATATAAATGAGTTTGTTAGTACTTTTCTTGGGCGAATTAAAGAAATGAAAGACAGATTGGGAGATATAGGAGAAACAGTGTCCAACACTGATCTTGTCACAATTGCCCTAAATGGAATGCTATAGGACTATCAAATCTTTATTATAGGCCTTGCAGTGAGGGAGAAAGCTCATACTTTTGAGGAACTAAAAGGTATATTGTTGCAAGAGGAAGAGAGGCGCACGAATTTGAAGACTCAAAATTCAGACCTAGCACTATGGACAAAGAAGAGATTCTTTAAAGGGAAACCACGAGAAGGAGGCAGAGGAGGAAGTTCATTTCAGAAGAAGTCATTTTCAAAGCCAAATCAAGGTATGCCATCAAATAAAATTGAACCTAAGTGCTTCTATTGTGGTAGGACTGAGCATCTTGCTAGAGAATGTTATAAGAAGAAAAATGATGATAAGGCTACGCATAAAAGTAGAAAACATTAAAGACATTTTGCAGAAGAAAACTTGAATATTGATCCAAAATATCTCAAATTGTTTGTGTCTAATGTTGCACTGTCTGCTGAAAGTGATGATGTTAATGCATGGTTTGTTGATTCTTACGCTTCAATTCACATGACATGTAACAAGAATTGGTATATAAACTTTAAAGAAACACATAATGGTGCCCATATTTATCTTGGAGATGATTGCTCTTATCAAATCAAGGGATATGGAGATATTCCAGTAACACTTCTGAATGGTATTGTCAGACACATTCACAATGTTGTGTATGTCCCTGGGATAAAGAAAAACTTGATTTCTATGTCCACCATTACAGATCAGAATATGAAGGTCGAATTCGTCAACACACATTGTATAGTGAAGGACTTGCAGGATCATTACAGTATTGTTGCCTCGGGAGTAAGAGTTGGAGGTCTGTACAAACTTGATGTCACGAGAAAGAATTATCAACCTTTAACTTCTGCAACTATGCCTACAAAAACTCTTTGGCACCAAAGGTATGGTCACATTAATTATCATGATTTGTTGTTATTACAAAAATAAAGTATGGTTGAAGGACTCCCTATGTTGAAGAATGAGTATGCTGCTTGTGAAGGTTGGGCATTAGGAAAGATGCACAGAGATGAATTCCTCTATGATCCGGATAGGAGAAAAATATATCTATTAGAACTTGTGCACACTGATGTTTATGGACCAATGTAGACAAGGTCACTAGGAGGTTCTTATTATTTATTATTATTTATTGATGGTTGCACAAGATACACATGGGTTTATTTCCTTAGGAAAAAGAGTGATGTTTTTTAATACTTCAAGGAATTTAAAAACATGGTGGATAAGCAAACACGAAAACCCATCAAAATTGGGCTAAGGCCATTAGCACTGCGATTTCTTAAAGACTAGAAGTCCAACAAGGTGTCTTGATCATAAAACTCCTTTCAAAGCCTTGTATGATTCTAAACCAATAGTTAATAATTTGAGGATATTTGGGTGTAAGGCTTTTGAACGCATTCCAAAGGCAAACATGAAGAAGCTTGATGCTAAAGCTATCAAATGTATTTTTATAGGGTATTGTTCATAATTTAAAGCATATAAAATGTTTGATCCATCTACTCACAAAGTGTTTGCAAGTAGAGATATAATTTTCCATGAACAGGTAGAAGGAAAAAATGAAGACAATTGTCATGAATGATGACATGTACTTCTTGAAGATGAGGAGGTCAAAGAAGAGGAGAAACAACAAGAAAATGAACCCGGTGACATGGATACATCGAACAGTGGAGAAGAATGTTCACAAAATGGAGAAGAAGTCACTAGCCAATTGAGAAGATCTTCATGACAGGTTCATCCCCCTAAAAAGTATAAAGATTATGCACCAATAAGTAATATTTCAAATGTCATAGAACCCATGAGTTTTAATGAAGCTAATGAACATGAAGAGTGGAGAGAAGCAATGGAGGAAGAATATGACTCTATAATGAAAAACAAAACTTGGGAATTGRCTRAATTGCCTAAAKATAAAAATCYCATAGGATGTAAATGGATATACAAACCTAAATTCAAAGAAGATAGTAGTATAGATAAATATAAAGCTAGATTGGTGGAAAAAGGGTATTCACATAAAGAGGGCATTGATTATGTGGAAAAATTTGCACCAGTAGCTAAATTAAACACTATAAGAATGTTAATTACACTAGCTACAAAACACCATTGGAAGCTTCACCAATTAGATGTAAAGTCTGCTTTTCTGAATGGTGAGTTAAATGAGGAAGTTTACCTTACTCAACCAGAGGAGTTTGTGAAAAGTGGTCAGGAACATTTAGTGTGTAAATTAAAGAAAGCATTGTATGGACTGAAATAGGAACCTAGGTCATGGTATGAGAATATAGATTCATTCTTTCTTCAACAGGGTTTTATGAAGAGAAAAAGTGATCCAAATATGTATACCAAGTTTGATGAAAAGGGGCACATTGTATTGATTTCCTTATATGTTGATGATTTAATTATTATAGGAAATTCAGAAAAATTGATTGGTGGAATTAAGAAGCA
The DNA here is from genome assembly GCA_000966675.3 of Picea glauca. Taxonomy (NCBI): domain Eukaryota; kingdom Viridiplantae; phylum Streptophyta; class Pinopsida; order Pinales; family Pinaceae; genus Picea; species Picea glauca. The sequence goes on along the minus strand of JZKD02S1698568.1, from coordinate 888,658 downwards.
GATGTCATAGGTATTTGAAATGAAAGATCTTGGTGAGTTACATTACTATGTCGCTCTTGAATTCTGGATAAATGTTGGTCAACCCTTTGTGTCTCAAGGAAAACATGTCAGAGAACTACTTAAGAAGTTTAAAATGGACCAATGTAAAGTTTATTATGTTCCAATGCAGTAGAACATGAAACTTTACTGTTGTAATGTCTCCCACCTCTTGATTTTCTTTTGACATTTAGAGTCTTCAACTCGCGAGACTGCGAGGAACGATTTTGACTTAATTAACAATAATCGCGATTTGGAGCGTCATTAATTTTATAATCAATTTATTCGCCATATCGCGACTCGGAACTTCGAAGACAAATTTCTAGGAGATTAGTATGCCGAGTCGCGAAACCGCGAGATGGCGATAATTAAGACTCAATTAGGGGGAAGAAAATCTTAGATTAGGCAATTAATTAATCGTGCTATAATTAAGTCGCGACTTCGTGAGTCGGGGTTTTGGACGCCATAACTTTCTAAAAGATAATGCCGAGTGGCGAAACGCTGAGGACAGATTAACCACGGTTAGCTTTTTAGTGCCTACAAACCTTGACCAGGGTTAGCTCGAAAGAACCTCGTGTTCTCGGCGCTCGGAGCTATAAAAATAAAAAATCAAAATTGGTGAATGTCGAGGTGTGAAACCCCGACGACATCTAATCACTAAGTTAAAAGATTTGACCTTGGTTACTATCTTGAGTGAAGATTTAAAATGAGTTCGCCGTTTCGTGACTCGGGACATGTGAATTCATGAGTTATAGTAGTCCGACTTGCGAGATTCCGAAGTAAAACAAAAAGAGCGACATTCTTAGGAAAGTGGATTTGTTTCAAGAGTAGAAAAGCATCGTTGCTTATGTAATAAGGTTGCAGAGTTTTCAAAGTCTCAGGGGGGGAAAACCAAAAGACCATCTTTAGATTTCAAGTCTCACAAATTGAAAAATGTGAAGGGTAAAAAATAAAAACAAGGGCGGCTCCAACAGCTGGAATTACAACAATCCTCATAGTTATGCTACTAAGGAGTTGTAAGCTCTTTGCTTCTGATCGTTGGCAGTTTCATTCGTTTCTATGAGAAAAAATACATCTAATTCATCTTCTATATTATAAAATCCTAATTATGTCCGAAGGATAGAGTCAAGTCTAATAAGAGCACATGCTTATATAAGGAAAGTCGCTTTGGTGCACAGATCTACGAGTAGTTTTCGTGAGAAGAGTATTTATCGAAATGCTAGATTGCTAATTACAAATCCAGATATGTTGCATATGTCAATATTGTCATCCAACTTTCATCATAAGTAGTGCAAATTTTGCAAATCCCGGTGAACACGCCATGGAAATTGCTAATCTACAAGAAGTAGAAGTGGTGCTAGAGGATGGAAGTCCTCAATGTGGGTCAAAGTTTTTCCTCCTCTGGAATCCTGCAATCTATTTGGACCATCAACAATCAGTAATGCAGAAGCCAAAGACACGAAAATATGTCAAAATGCGGGATCCAGTTACTACAGACACAAATTTGAAACGTTCCAGTCCCATCGTAGAGGCTTCACACATCTTTGCAGAGTTGGATCAGCATGGCTTATGCTCCATAGCCTTCTACAACACTCGTAAACTTGGCGAGCTCGTCCTCAATTATATGCGTGAGATTCTAAAGGAGACTGCATCGCATCTAGTCAATTTAATTCTTGTGTAAATTTAGCTGCAGTCTTGGCATATGTGGATGTCGGTATAGTGTTGTCGAAGAAGAGAATGTTCAAGAATTTCTCCTACAGATTGCATGGAGGTGTTATAGCGAAGTGAGGTGTACGTGCTTATTCTGTCGGACTCACACAGCCTTGATTGTGAGAAGTGTGATTGAGTTATGGTTTAACAAGTATTATTTGTTTGAAGGTGTGCATAGTATAATATGAATCGCACATGTAATTGAAAGCAAGTATATGATATTTTGATGTAGTGGTCTTAGAGAATAATCTAAACCTGAGCCATTGTATACTCCCCTAATGTGAAAAGTTCGTGGTGATCTAAAAACCACTATGTAAATGATGGTTTGTGGTCAAAACCACTTGAGAGAGCATGGTTACATGTAATCCAAGAAAACCTTATGCATGGTTGACAGTAATCCAAGAAAACCTGGTGCATGGTTACAGGTAATCCGAGAAAACCTGGTGCATGGTTGAGGGTAATCCGAGAAAACCCAGAGCATGGTTATGGGTAAGCTGAAAAAAACCCAGGTTGATAATGATGTGATGAAGGGGAGGTATGAGGAAGAATGGTTGAATGAAGCATGTAGTTGAAAAGGATTCCTAGAGAACTGACGGTTACAGCGGCTGATGACCCATGTATTCCGGTAGATGGATTTCTTTTTATATAGACATCAATATGTATTCCGGTAGATGGATTTCTTTTTATATAGACATCAATAATCAGGTACAAGATGAAGATATGATCACATAGATATTTAGATAAGTAGTCATTAAGGGAGAGTGTTGGGATATATAATTCCTACTTATCTAATATGCTTGTTAATGTATTGAGAGGTAGAGCTAATCTCTACGGGAGTTGTGTGATCCTATTCTTAAGAGGTTGTTAGAGAATTGGATTGGTGAGATCTTTATTTGGTGTGTGGTTGAGAGAATATCTCAACCTCTCCATGTATATTTGAAATAAGTTAGATCTAATAACAACCAGTGAACTCAATATAATGAGTCACAAACCTTTGTACATTAATTCAATAAAATTATAAAATATTAGATAAACAAAAAATATACATTATCAAATATAATTCAAAGTTTAAACCAAATATATATATATATATATATGGATGGGAGAAGAGAAATACACATTACAAACATTGAAACAAACATAAATGCACATTACTCAAAACTTTCTTTTTATTATACTTATTTATAAACAATTCAAATAAACAAAATCCTTATTTAAAATTTTAGACATAAATAAAAAATAAAAATAAAAATATTGAAATTAATAAAAAAAGAGTTTACCTCCTGTAATGTAGAGCAATGAGTGAGGGGGTGTGCGGTTAAGAAACATCTCGAATCCAACTATGTTAAAGGATATTTAGCTAACAAAAATAAAAAGAGAATATACAATATAACCTATTTAACAAATTGCATTTCAAATATATCTAGAAAACCTAAATCACCATGAAAAATAATAAAGAGAAGAAAGTATTATTTAATTATGTATTCCATCCCAATATATCTAGATGTAAGACATGACACCTTAAAAAATAATCATAAAAGAAATTAGGAAGTTGAAAATCAATAATGTTTAATTTTTGTATAAAATGATAAAAAAAATACTTATATAGTCGTAAGAGGATATGCGGTCACGCTAATTTTTTTTGTTTTCGCTTATCAAATTAGGAAGGAAAAGAGCTTTAGGCACATAGCACGCGCAGTAATTTCACTGACTTGCCTTTCTATCAAGATTTATGTCTCCTCTCTTAAAAAAAAAATTAAAGTTTATTTAAATAAATAAATAAATTATTAAATAAAAATTTCCATCATTTTCCAACTATTAAATGTCAATAGAATATTTATGTCAAAGTGATAGCAAAAATTCCATTTCTTGACTGTATTGTCAAAAAACTACAAAACAAAGTTGAATCTAAGAGAACCAGAGTCCATAGTTTCATTTTTCTAAAAATGTGGAAAAGCTTGTTAACTCATCTTCACACTTCAATACTTGCTATGGCTAACAATATAAAAATCACTTGAAGTAACTAAACTAGAAAGCTCCCTATCTTCTACTCGTCATAATGAAGTCAATAGAAAAAACTAAAAACACTGGAGGCTACTTATGTATTGAGAAGATGGTTTGCACCGTGGTGAGCAACAGTATAAGAATTGCCCCAGTTAAGGCTAGAGTTCTCCACGGCGATGAGAAATGCTCCTTCATAAGCTCGGCAATCTGGACCTTGATTTCATTTGTGTAGTGCGCACGCACATCTCGTTTCAGATCCGCGAAATCATCTTTCTCGCTCTGGACGACGTCCTTGTATAAACTGTGAAGAGCTCGGCAACCTGTGCATCACTGCCAAGGTAGTTTGTAAAGATGCCACTTTTTCTCAGCACAGCCACGTCGTCTTCCGAGTCGATCAACTCGTCCATCAAACTCACATAACACGTGAAGTACATGGTTGCAGATGGCTTGCACATCTCATAAGCGATCAGGTTACGGGCGAGTATTTCTGTGCGGTCTTCGACAGTGATCCGAGGAAGAAAAATTGTGGCGTTCTTCGGATCAAATTTAATCATCCCGATGCCTCCATCGCATGGTTTAAATTTGATCCCAGCATTTCGTACTTCTATTGCACGATGGATGCGTCTGACATTATTCACTGTTTTGCCCGTACTTCTCCATTTTATGGGGCTGCACCATTCACTTCTGCATTTAACTAGCTTACTCCACGCAGCGCTGCATTTAACTAGCTTACTCCACGCACCGCTGCATTTAATGGGGCCAACTGGACGTGCAGGCTCAGGACGATCGGAAAAGGATGAAACTGGATCTGCAGGCTCAGCACGATCGGAAAAGGGAGACACGGTGACGCTGTGCAGCAAACCCAGAAGATGAGGAACTTGTTCTTGCGGCCAGGAAAATTGCCTCGTTTGTTCAGAGTCCGGAAGGCGGAACATGTCCCATGAACACATCAACGTTTTCAAAAGCTTGTTCTTAATATTATCGATGGACTTGAACTCCAACTTCAGTAACTTTTCGATAACGACCCACGGGATTTGATTTTCAAACTTCACAATGTCTCTCACTATATCCTCTCCAGTATAAGCAATCTTGTTTGCCTCAAAATGAGGTTCATAATACTTACTCTTTCCGGGCACTGTGTCGCAACACAGAGTCCTCAATATTTCAAGAACGAAGCAACCGTCCAAGGTTAGCATCAGAGCGAGGGTATTCCCATCGCAATCGATTTTATCTTCGTAGCTGTCCCTGATTTTGTTCTCCAGATTAATGATCTCATGCATTGCACGATCGGAGAAATCCATTTTATTTGGATCATTGTCTAGGTTCCTATCAATATTATTGAACCTCTTACTCATTAGATGCAGGGCTCTTCCTTTGTGACTGCCCATTGGAGGAAGCTCTGCACTTCTGTGATGATATGGACCCAACGAAACCATTTTAGGAACATGTGCTTCTCTTTTTAACCTTTTCAGAGAGTTGGGAACTCTAAATATGGATACAACGGACGGTGATCTGCCATCATCAACGGAATTCTGTTGAATATAAATAGTCCACTCTGCTGCGCTGATCCATCCTGGCAGCGCTTTACAGGTACATGATTCTCTCGGTTGCAGGCTCTGTAGCGACGTCCGTGTATCATTAATCTCGGGATCAGACTCGGCGAGGGGAGACATTTCATTACAACAATTCCGATCCAGAAATTACTCTTGCTTTTCTCTTACAGCTATGCATTTGTTTCAGTGGAGCTGTACAACTTTATCCGTCTCATACCTAAACTACACACTCAAATAAACCTGAAATATCATCACAGCTATAAAAAAAAGCTAAGGATAAGCCGTCCATCCTGTCGGCCACGAACACACCCCAGCATTATGCTTGTGGGACTTCAGGACAGGAATCTGAAGAAATCTTCAAAGGAAATCGTTGAAGATTTGGTTGTCTATAGCTGTCCTTGTCTATAGCTGTCATAGGCAATGAATGCATCCATCACATCCTAGCCTGCCAGATTTAACAGAGGTAGACCCCTCCATCGTGAGTCGGGCTGGAATTTGACGGGCAAACGTTCAATTTCACGTAGGCTAAAGGCCAAACGAAACCGACCTTTGCCGGCAGCCCTTTCCCGTGTCCGGACTCCTGTCCCCTATCACGTCAGAGCTCCGGCCGGTAATGTATCATCCACCATGTATCATCCGCGGCCAGCATGCACCATGCACCATACGACATCTTGAATTTTGAATTTATTAAAGGCGCGTTCAGATTTGAATCTGAATCTTCCGCCCAAGATGAATTTTGAATTTTACAATTTCAATATCGAGTCCAAAATGCTTTCACGTTTCGAGTTTTTGCTTGCAATGGTGATCCCCTTCCTTCTTCTGTCAGGTTTTGGGAATGGGGATGACTACATGCAGGAGCCAGCGCTGGATAGCAGAGAGCAAGAAGCGGTCTACAAGGTTCTGGAAGCTATCAATGCCGATATTGATTGGAGAGGCCTGTTTCCTGATAATCTCTGCACCGGCGGACCACATGGCGTCGTCTACGATTTCGATGCCCGTGACAGTAAGAGGCACATTGTGGAATTGATACTGGGCTGGGTATTCGACACCGCAAACAATCCTCTCTGTGGAAGAAATGCATCATTTAGCCTTTAGATAGTTTCGATCCCGCGTCTGCGTAAGCTTTTTTTTTCAGATGCTTTATGCACATGACCTTGACAATTCCTGCCTACATCTGGCCAGCTCTCGGTGGAGGAGGAGTCGAGGAACTTATTTTCCAGGACAATCCCGCACTGCAAGGTTTTCTGCTGCCGAAATTGGGGATGCTCACCGACCTCCGGCGATTTATTTTATCTGGAACGAGCATGGGGGGCACTGTGCCTGCTGAGATCGGGAACTTGAAGAACCTCCGCCAGCTGGTTCTGAGTGCGAATT
>JZKD02S1698568.1:865216-876322 GCA_000966675.3 Picea glauca | reverse complement strand
CTACAGACAAGGGTTTGCCCTGTGCTATAGCTCTCTGATATATGTGCGGGGTCCAACAGTAGTACTCGGCCCAATATCTCAGGGCACTAACTAAGGAGGATAGACCATACCCTTATCCGTACTACCCGACTACCCATGTACTAGAGAGTATCTTCCCGAGTGCTATTCTCGGTGACACTATAGCAGTCCAATGACCGATAGGTTTATCTAAAGAGGGCTTTAGGACATCTAGGTTGATCCATACACAGGTGTTGTCTGATGCGCTACCACTTGAAGGGGTAGCAACAGGGGGTACAAGGGTGGCTAACAGATGTGCGCTTAAGAACCACTTGTATTTCCTGCGTGTATGAATCCCTCAACCGCGGGTTTATGCGCGTAACGACAGATCTTTGTGGCTTAAAAACGCAGGAATACGTCTCTACCCTGAAAAAAAAATACCCACAATTTCTTCCAAGGAAAGTGCTCTGATACCACTTGCAAGATACCAAATATATAAAATATGCAGAACAGAAATAAAATGCTAGAAATGGAAGAATAACAGTAAAATATCCAGCATAATCTTCACAATACACAAAAAGATATAACAATAGCAATAGAAATAACACTTTGTTTTAGAAAGCAATGTTCATAGGCCTCTTCGAGGGGGCAACCTCCAATCGAGCAACGCTCTGTTACAATAATCTCCAAGCTAGGGTTCTCATACCCTCGACCCTTATTTATACTAAATATGTCTATTAAGAGAAGCACCTAGAGGAAGATCCTTCTAGAAGTAGAAGCTTCTATTAGGTCTTCTTACATCCGCCTTATTATATTTTATTGAAAGGCCTTATTAATATTGACCTTTATTACATCCGAATACATCGATCTACCTATGTGTGGGTTAGAACCTTAACAGTATTGATGCAAATGAAAGAAACCCTGAATGACCACCAAAATATCATCTTACTAGAGATCTTCAGAGAAAAAGAATGCATAGAAACAAGAATAGGAGACTTCGATGTAGACTGTGTTCTGGATGAAGAAACACAGGTGAATATTATGACAAAAAGAACTTGGTAAGCTTTAGGAAAGCCTGTTATGCAAGGACCCGACCCACAGGACTTCTATCTAGGGAAAGCCACAGGTCGCACATTAGCACATAAGATCAAGGATACATATGACAATGTTGAGAATGGGATGCGAGGCTACAAGGTAGCCTCCATCCAAAATGGCGCAGTGCGCCTAGCATGCCAATTAATCACAGGAAATATAGTAAGGAAGAACAGGCCCACGCAGGTCATAGTATTTGTCGTTGACCTCGTGGGGAAATGCCTGGAAGGCATACAAATGAACTGGGCGAAGTACCTAGTTAATCAATTGGAATTAGACTATCTCGAAGCACATGATCAGGGCTAAAAGTTCCACTTTAGCTGGCTCCTGATCCTCATCACATTTGTTCCTTGGGATATGTCGAAAGGTATGACCTTCCCAGACATTGAGCCGTTTGAGACGCTTGCTGTGAAGTTCACCACACTCTGGTACTCGAGCGATATGAGAAAATAGTGGCAGTCGAATGCAGTATTTTACACATACTATCTCTAGTTGAAGAGGGCTGTCGAAGCTGAACCTCGTATGACATCGAACACCCTACAGTGGTTCCGGCCCCTCATGAAGTTTCGCGTAGATCGACACTTCATCTATATTACTGCACGAGAAAATGAACATAAGGAGGAGCTTCAGTCGTACTAGAAGCTCACATAAGAGGACCTCGAAGAGATAACTAAGGAATGGTCAGTCGACTTCCTTATCCCTGCTGATGCTGCAGAGATGTCTGATCCCAAACTTGACAGCCCGGAGGTCGCTCACAAAGAACATGACACACCCAGAACCAACAGAAGGAAGAAGACCCAAGAATTCCAAGACTTAAGCAGCGCCTCAGAAAAGACTTCTTCAATATCACCTGACCAAGGGGGTGATGAAAAAGTAGAAGAGATAAATGGCAAAGAAGATGAGCAGAAGCAAGGCGAAAGTAAAACCGCCTAGAGATGAGGTTGATCCCTTGAATAAGAGGAAGGTTTCTCCCCCAAAACCCTCTTCCTGAAAGAAATTCAGAGCCACAGTGACTAAGATGAAGACTGTTCTCACTGTCAATGACTTTGATTTCATCATCGCAGTTGTAAATGACACCTCGCAGGAAATCTTGCATAAACAAGAAGCCAAGCATAAGGAGATGTACGACAAAATCAAGGTCAAACTTCGAGGGGTACAATAGACCCTTCAGTCCAGTCATGTAGTGTCCACTGTGCCCCTATCATCGGGAGAACTAGATTTGAGAGATGAGCCAACCCAACTCCTCCAACTAACTAATGCGACTGAAGCTCGCCTTCGTCGCGAACAAGAAGAAACTGAAAAATCCACCAGGCCTTGAAGCAAGTGCAAGAAGTATTCGTAGAACAACGCAGACTTGCAGAGTAAGAGAAGGTTGCTCTCTAGACAAAGTTTGAAGATGAAAAAGCACAGATTCAACAAGAAAAAGAACAGTTGCTCGCAAAGCAACTCGAAGTGAAAGAAGCAATCAATAGAGCACTCTGCTCTGTGACGGGATTAGAGCCAAAGGAAGAAGACCAAGTTGATCATCAAGTATAGAAGCTTGCAGAATCTATCCAATAGCTACAACAAAGAATAACATACTTAGAGCTCTGCGCAATGCCCGACACACCACAGGATGTGAGAGATCAAAGTGATGCAACTGCTCGAAGCAAAGTTGAGAGAATAAATTCCATTGCCATGGAATGTAAACAACTAAGTGATCGCAGTGCCCAGATGTATGATAAACTCACTGAGAATTTGGAATTAAAGGCACTAGAGTCATAGCTCTAGGAGGCGAAGCAGCAAGCATAAACAACACAGGTGCAGTTGAAGCCCCTATCAGTTGTTGAAAGGATGAAATGATCCCAAGAGCAGCGGACCACTCAAAAGCAGGTCCACACAATTTAGAGCAGAGTCATGGAAGTGACTCAGAGGCTCTAACCTATACAGGATGAGGATTGCCAACTATTCGCAGAGATCGATGGCCAAGGAGCAAAGCTGGAGCAAGTCGTCACTACAGTTGAACAACACCTAGAGGGACCCATCAACGAAGTAGTCATCCAAGAGTTCATTGAACAAGAGGTTGTGGCACAACAACAGGTTGAAGTAGCTCAAGCCAAGATCGAGGCTTTTGAAGGAGAGCTACCTAGAGTAGAGTGACTCGAGACGAGTCATAGGTGAGTGTTGGGGGCCTGTTGGCCCTTGACCAAGTTTTGAGGATTTTTGGTCATGTTTGACCTAATTTTGGGACATCGACAGGCTGTCAAAGGTGGAGCGCAAGACGAAGTGGATATCACGTGATCTCAGACCCTTTTTAAAGGCTTTTTGGGTTTTGGGCTTATGTAACGGGTATGGGAATGTCGGCCCATGGGTTTACCCATGCTTAGGCCTATTTTGTTATGTATAAATAGAAAGCTAGGCGATGTAGGAAGGAGTTGATGTGCTAAGTGTTAAGAGCTAAGTGCTAAGTGCTAAATGCAAGAGGGGATTGTAGATGCTTTGTGTATACTGTGTGAGACTTGCAAAGCTAGGTGCAAGTGACCATAAGAGATTGTATGTAGGCTTTGTGTTGTAAGGAGGATCTAGCGAAGAGTGTGCAGATCTCCTGTTCTCTATGAAGTTGATCTTGAGGTTTTGTGCATGTAAGAAGATTGAAAGAAGCTAATAAAGAAGATGAAGAGTTGGTGGATGTAGCCCCAGGGTGGGGGTGAACCACGTATATCTGGTGTTGTGAATGCTTTGAGCTTTATAGTTGCTTTCTTGTTTATATGATTAAATGCTTAATGCGTTGTTAGATGATAGATGAATCTGATATGATAGTGCTGATTAATGTGAATGAATGCTAGATCTGATCTCTATTTGTATGCTTACTATTGGATCTGTGTGAATACTACACTGATCTGTTCTTAGGGTTTAACTGCACTGTGAACTAAGCTTAATATTAACGAACTATAACTACTAAGTGTTCTGTTTAGGTGTTACAGTCAAAGATCTGTGTCCCAGTTAAGGTTGCAGACACTGGAGTCCTGCAACCACCCCTGCCTCTACCTCGGGTGAGACTTCATCTGCTTCGCAGGTATTGTCGAAAGGGCTGGTAGTAAGAGTTTTGTTGGTGCACTGTTGTAACGTTGAACCCCGGGTCTGCCCCTATGCCAACAGATAGTGACTTTGATATCTTTTCCAAGTGTAACCTTGGTTTGGACTGACTCATCCAAACTAGAAAACAATTCTATGTTCCTTGTCATGTGGATACTGCAACCCGAATCTAAGTACCATATGTCACATGGACTTTCTTGAGCAACATTTCACTCAACTGGTGACACTATATTAGACATTTCTATTGTGCTAGGAACAACTACAACGCACGCCATAAACATACGGCGAGTTTGGTTATTTGCGTTATGTGACTGATCTTGACTTTACTTCTTCTGATTATACTGTCTCTTTCTACACTTATATGCATAATGTCCATACTTTTTACAGTAATGGCATTGAATCTTTGATTTGTCAGTTCTTTGACAACTTGATTGGTTGGTGCTTGGGTTTTGACCTCTTCCACCAGTATTTCCAAGATTCCTACTGCATCCACTTCTTTCAGAACTTCTTCCTCTGCATTTAGAATTAGCTCCCCCCCTTCCTCTTCCATGACTTATAGATGATTGCACGGAAAATGCATTCTCTAATGACATACTTGATCTATTCAATCTGTGTTCATGATTGATAAGGGAAGCGTGTAGTTCATCTAGAATGAACTGACTCAAGTCTTTGCTCTCTTCTAGGGTCACAACAAGGGTATCAAACTTAGGAGGAAGACTCCTAAGTACCTTCTCAACAACTTTTTTGTCTTCTATGGTTTCACCATGAGACTTAATCTAATTTATCAGTCCAATGACGTGGGTGTAGAATGAATCTACTGTGTCTGAATCTTTCATTGACATGGTTTCAAAATATCTTCTAAGAATCTACAGTTTTGTAGTCTTTACTTTGTCCATACCGTGATAAGAGGTTTGTAATATGTCCCATGTTTACTTGGCTTGCTTTGTTGATGTATTTTTTCTATATTTATTAACCCTAATGAAGTTTGGAAGGTTTAATTTATCACACGGTAAATGACTTAGGAAGTCTTTTGTTAGCTCATGGTTCACCTCATCTAGCATTTATACAAGTTTTGCTTTTCGTCCTTGGAGTTTGAATTTGTCTCTAGAATAGAAGGACTGCTTCATCATCCCACTCTCAGTTTTTGCACCAAACTCATGACTTATAGTACTCGAACTGCCAATAACATTGACCCTCGGGCCCCGACTCCCATTCCCTATATCTAGAACGGAGTAGGTTAACTCGGAAGCAAACTTTCCTCCCTAGTGTTCTTTCCAGCAGGTCGTCCCACAGTGCGGTTAGACATGATAATTTCTAAACAGTTTACTGTTAAACAAGAGTCCAATCCAATTGAGCAAAAAATGGTTTCAAACCAACCCCATTTTTTGCTTAAAAACTCTTATTGCATGCCCTTTGAGGAATCTTAAATTGTTCCTATGCAAGAATGCAAAATGGAACCTAGGTTAGCCATGATAAATTCTTAGCAGTTTACAGCTAAACCACAGTCCGACTGAGAGAATTAAAGTAAAAAACTACAGTCTAATTGATAGAAAAGTGGTCAGAATTAAGGAAAACATGGGTTGTGTTGGGTCTATAATATATGCAGGCCAGTAAAGTGTAGGCTAAACAGAAAGTAAAAGAAAGCAATTTCAGTCCATGATTTCAGCTGGAAGTCAACAACGAATCATGATTCAGCCAGATTATGTTGGCTTATCATTTTTACCATGTTATAATATGTTTTCTATATTTTTAAATTCCATTTAAAATTAACAAAATTTTAAAAATTCGCATTAAGCAAAATTGCAAAATTATGAATTTTCTGGGTCCTTCGATTTTTATATCATGGTGGTCAGTGCTACGTTGGTCCTTCAATTTTTATATCATGGAATGCCAGCGCAGTCATGCATTGAATGGGCTCATGATTATTATAAATGAATTAAGCTATGAATATTATAACTTGACTTATATGAAGATTCGGTCTATAACTTGATTGCGTTGCGTATATCACTGGGTGTGGGGTTCTCCACGGATGGTTTTTACTTCGGAATAGTCTCGGTTTCAGCACCCATGACCAAATTCCGACCAAATTCATATAAAATCTCTTGATTTCAACACCCTTGCCAAAATCTTTAGTCTTGGTTTCAACACCCCTGCCAATTGCCCATGTTGTAAAATTCATATAAAATCTCCCCTTTCAGGTATCTCGAGTTTTTCAAACTAATGCCATAACCTGCAACTGCGCCGGTTGACCCATCCTTCATGTACTGCAATATAGCTGGCGATCACCACCTCGTACACCATAGATCATAGACCCAGGCCACCAAGTCTCCAACATCGATACCAAACCCCTACAACCTGACAAACATTTTTGTCGCAATCTCCATCAATTCTGATGTATAAAATTCGGTTTTCTTTTAAAATGGTTACATTTTTCTCACCACATGAGAATCTTCATTGTATAAAAATCAGTTTTTTTAAAAACGGTTTTTAAGCTATAAAATCTCATATAAAATTCAAACCAAATTCATATAAAATCTCATCTTGATTTCAACACCCTTATCAAGTGACTAAAATATTTCAACACCCTTATGAAGAATAACAACAGATTGACACCGGTTTCTTATTCTGTGCGCATTGAGCTCCACATTACACAGATCTGTTTATTATTTGGCTTTGACGACAGACACTCTATTTGTAGCGGTGTCTCTTCCTCCTGCTCCATTGACTAACAGTACACAGTCCTTTTGTTTTATTGCATGTGCTGGGATCGCCTTTGTGTATACAACCTCCAGGCTTTGACATTGTGGCTGGTAACTCGGGTCGAGGCCTCCGATCCATTTCATAGGACTTCTCGAAGTTACAGACGTGACCATGAGACTGGCAGTCCGCTCCTGCGTTGGCGTTCGCTACAGATCATTGCCCAAGCTATTTTCGGCTGACAGCATCACTGCACAGTTACAGATAGTCCTGACATGTTTTTTGGCTCTTGTTATTTTCAGCTAGACTGGATACAGTGATATTGTAAATGATTTATACCTAATATATAATCGAGTAATTTCTATTGGAAAAAAAAAAGTGACTAAAATATTTAATCTTGATTTCAACACCCCCGCCAATTGCCCATGTTGCAAAATTCATATAAAATCTCCCCTTGCCTTTCAGGTATCTCGAGTTTTTCAAACTAATTCCATGTAGTGCAATATAGCTGGCGACCACCACCTCGTACACCATAGATCATAGACCCAGGCCACCAAGTCTCCAACATCGATACCAAACACCTACAACCTGACAAACATTTTTGTCACCAAATGAGAATCTCCATCAATTCCGATGTATAAAATTCGGTTTTCTTTTAAAATTGTTATATTTTTCTCCATCAATTCCGGTTATAAAATGGTATAAAATGGTTATATTTTTCTCACCACACGAGAATCTTCATTGTATAAAAATCAGTTTTTTTTAAAAACTGTTTTTAAGCTATTTATTCTGCACGGTTTTTAAGCTCTTTATTATGCAATATGTTAATTTTGTATGTTAAATAGTTTTTTTTTTGGCTATATTTATTCTAAATCTGGAAAGTGATTGTTGGATTTGCAGATTTGAGGGATTGTTTCTATATAATTAGGGCGAGTCATATTGGAAATACTAAAACAACTAAGAGGGGGGGTGAATAAGTTGTTTATGAGCTTAAACAATTTTATTCCTTTTAAACATTATTAATATTTCTTCATGTGATCATCAACAATATACAGTATATGGACAGTAAAATTAAAGAACATCAGTCACACATAAAGTATACACAGAGACAGATTTTCACGAGGAAACCCATAAAGGGAGAAAACCTCTTCTTCTTCAAAATGATAGGCAGTCTTTTCAGTTCTGTACATCATCTACAATTGAGCACCAACTCAATGTGAGGTTGCTACCTCTGTTTTGCAAGCTGCAACTTGTTTGAGAGCACCAACTCTCTGGTTTTTCTAGCACCAACTAGAAGGAAGCACCAACTCCCTAGTTTCTCTAGCACCAACTAGAAGGAAGTACCAACTCCCTGAGTGTTTCCAGCATCAACTGGAAGGAAGCACCAACTTCCAATCATACAGACACCAACTTTTATCACAGAGAACAAGAGTTCTCCCTTGCACCACCCTGCCACCCTGGTTTCTCTGGCTGCCACCAGATGGAAGCTACAACTCCCTGAGTTCAAGCACCCACTTGAACCTCTGAGGACAATAGTCCTCCCCAGCACCTCCCAACAACCCTTTAATATCAAATAACGAATACACAGACAATTACCCAGATAAATCAATTCTTACCAACCTTTCTCTGTTCTGTAAGTCTGATCTTCCACAAACTTTTTTACAAATCTTCTCTTCCTCTGTCTGTTCAGCAGGTCTGTTCTGCATCAACTTTTTTTGTCATTCTTCTCCGTTTCCTCTTGCTCTACTATTTTGCACTACGTTTTCTCTTGCTCTGCTATTCTGCTCTGCGTTCCATTTCACTCTGCACATATGCTCACTTTCCTACCATGCATCCTCTACTGTATTCTTTCTTACTGTTTCATTCCTTTCCTGTCCAGAACAGCCAACCACATTCAGTTTATCTCATTTTCTTTTATACACACTACCTTGACGGTTCCACTTCACCTTCCATTAGGCAAAACACCTGTCTTAGCAACTGAAAAATGATAACTGATTCGCAATCAAGAATCTGTTTTGTTTAGCAGATTCATAATTGATGAGTTACCTGTGTGTGAAGAAACAATAACCCTTAGATCTCATTCAAGTCTTATCCGCACCGTAGAATGACTTTTATAAATCTTGCCTTTAAATCGGGTTTCGGCATTTCGGCATTCCTTTGCCCAAGTTTCTCGACACTTTCACATCGCGATCTCCGAAACTCTGAAATGGAGCTTATCCAGACTGACTCCTTCTCTTCCCGTGACCAAGGGCTGTGACCAAGGCTTTATGTGAAAGGCGCTTTCGCGATTTCGCATATCGCGAATTCGTAATTCCTTATGTTCAATGTTCCTGTCACCTCCAAATCCCGATCTGCGAAATTCCATAATGAAATCAGATCAACGATCCAGATTATATCTAGATCTGACGGTTCATATTAAGTTGGGATATTACTCATCGCAATTTTGATGCTCTAGACGATTAGTATTTTTGTCACCTCAAATTCCCGATTCTCGACACTCCATAAAGAAGTTGAATCAACGGTCCAGATCACTTCTTGATCTGACGGTTGCTATTACATCACGATTTCGCATATCGCAATTTCGTAATTGTTGCATAGTTTCTTCTGCCTCTCCATATCGCGATTCACGAAACTCCGATAAGAGATTAGATCAATGGTCCAGGTCAGATCTTGTCTTAGCGGCTGCGATTGAATCGCAATATCGCATATCGCGAAATCAGGATCCTTATTGCACTTGTTTCTTTTCCTTTTGGAGTCGCGATTCGCGAAACTTCGACACGGGCTGTGATCGACGGTCCAGGTGCAATATTGACTCAACGACTACGATTGATTCGTGATATCGCATATCGCAAAATCGGGATCCTTGTTGCATTTGTTCTTTTCCTTTTTAACTTGTGAATCACGAAACTCCGACACAGGCTGTAATCAACGGTCTAGATTCATTCTCGATTCAATGGCTGTGATTGAGGCGCAATTTTGCATATCGCGAAATTGGAAGTCTTGTGGATGATATTTCATGACTTCTTCAACCCTCGATCCCTGATACTCCGACAAGGACTGAAATCTACGGTTCAGATTCATTCCTGATGATCCAATGGCTACGATTGATTCGTGATCTTGTTGCAACCTGTTTGATCCAAACTTGCCATCAATGACAACAACCATTCGCTATCTGTTTAATATTTACCAACACGCATTCGTTGTTTGTTTAATATTTTCCAACACGCATTCGTTGTTTGTACAATCTCGCTGTCTGTTCAATATCGCTATCTGTTCAATATTTGCCAACAATCTCCCCCCTTTGGCATTGATGGCAACACAAGAACCCATATGTATTCGGACTCGACTCTGCTCCCGAACTCCTCTGCATTCGGCTTGACTCTGCTCCTGCTCCTGAAAGAGATCTTTTCTCCCCCTTTGAGATCAATGTCAAAGAAGAAACATTCTTCCCCTGATCTTGTTGCAAAACATACTCCCCCTGTCATCTATAAGTATCTAGGAAATACACCAGATATTCAATAAATACTCTCCCTGACTAGGTGAACATTTTAAACACAAGAAATCATAACCCCCAGCTTTTGACGAAGATATCCAAAAGGGGTCATTGCTAATGGTTTAGTAAAAATATCAGCAATCTGTTCTGTAGAGGGTATGTAGTTCAGTTGAACAATTTTGTTTGTAACTTGTTCTCTGAGAAAATGATACTTTATAGGAATATGCTTAGTCTTGGAATGAAGAACAGGATTCTTGGAGACACTTATGGCATTGGTGTTATCACAATGAATTGTAATAGGATCAGTGTAAGTTACCTTCAAATCTACAAGAGTTTGTATCATCCATAAGATTTGTGTGCAGCAAGTAGCAGCAGCAATGTATTCTGCCTCTGTAGTGGATAATGAAATGGATCCTTGCTTTTTACTAACCCATGCAACTAATGAGTCACCCAGAAAAAATGCTCCTCCACTGGTGCTTTTTCTCTCATCAACACAGTTAGCCCAGTCTGCATCTGAATAGGCAGTTAACTGAAAATTCTGATTTCTAGGGTACCACAGTCCATATGTCATTGTTCCCTTCAGGTATTTGAATATTCTTTTTACAGCTACCAAATGACTTTGTTTAGGAGCAGACTGAAAACGACCTACCATTCCAACAACTTGCATTATATCAAGACGAGATGCTGTGATGTACAGAAGACTGCCTATCATTGAACGATATGTCCTTTGATCAACATCAGGTGAGATATCA
>JZKD02S1698568.1:842061-857619 GCA_000966675.3 Picea glauca | reverse complement strand
TGTGTGTGTGTGTGTGTGTGTGTGTGTGTGTGTGTGTGTGTGTGTGTGTGTGTGTGTGTACCCTTGTTTATTGTTGTTTCAGATGCTTGAAATCAACAAGTTTCTTTGGGAATGGGTGAAGCATGGAGACCATGTGAAAAAACATAGAGTTCCTTGGACGAGCATGAGGTCCTTTGAACTCGGTAAATATCATAAGGAACTTGGGGAAGGGCCTTATGAAAGTGGCAAATTCCCGGAGAAGATCGTTAAACCAAGAGGATAAACCCTAACCCACCTCAAAGAATTTGTGACCATCGATATCGTATGAGGACTAAATATGGGACCTTTATCGAGATGAAGTTAATATTTGACCTCACTCATTGATCTGGCGAAGTGGAGAAATCCTAACCCTCCATCGACGTTGAAGGTGAATCCTATTGAGTACACCCCAAAGTCAATGAGGTCCATTGATCTATCAAAGGAGGTCTGTGGATGATCCTAAACTATTAGATTATCGGTGAATGATGCGATCAGAGCTCCCTGGTCGGAATGACCCTCGAAGCCGTGGGGGGAGTTAGTCTGAGAAAGGAAATAAAATAGACAATCTATGTCTTCCATTTGGTCGAGGCCATGATGAATCTATGCCGTAGATCATAGTGGGTCTCGTTTGAATGAGACCAAGTGAATAGGTGATGTCATCATGACATACCCTGCTAACTAGGATCGCGAATGTGTTTAGAGAGGTTATGTTTCAACCAGTGAATGGATGAAGGAAAAAAAGGGGGATCCCCGATCGTACATTGGGATAGATATTGTTAAACCAAAATTGTCAGATCCATGATATCGTGTGATCTCAACCATCCATTGGGGGAGGCTAATTAGAATGGTCATAGAACCTGAGAAGGTTTGACCTCAATGCGACTACTAAGAGAATTAATCTAGATCATTGGTCGGGGGAGGGAGGGGGCGTTGATGTGTAATCTCCGTCAATTTTCCACAACATTAACATTTTCCCAGAGAGTTTATAGTGGGAGGTGATGTCAAATCCACGTGGGGATCCACACATCCAACGAGGGTGACACCACATGTTATAATCCTTGGGTCAATCGAGGCTATGAATGTGATATGAAACAAGTACAACATATCTCGTCGAATTGGAAATGGATGTGGTTGGGATGACAGGTGTCATATGGAGAAAAACAGAGACCAAGGAATGCACACAGAGGTGGCTTGGAGGACCAACAAACTAACCCTAAATCCTGACCCTTAGATCTCAGGGAAGAGATCTGGATCATCCGTCGCATGACACTTTTCGAAGTTTCCTCTAGGAAAACACTCTTATATTGGATTTATGAGGTGTCACAATGGTAATTGATCCATCGGAATAGAAGGAACCCTGATAATGAATCCTACTCATCTGTCACAAGGAGTTATTCATAGTGGATCATAGGGATACACCCTGAGGACGGACTTCAAGGAGAAGATCTAACTGTTGGTGTGTTAAGCAGGGACTCCAAGGAGGAGATATAACCGTTGATCATTCAAGGGAGGGGGAGTTTCAAAGGGAAATCATGGCCACCCATCGCAATAAACCTCTGTATTGGGTCAAGGTGTTACCCTCTAGGGGAGAGGCTCGGTTGTCGATCGGGCAAGAAAAAAAACATTTAGAGACCTTATTCTGACCATTCATCACAAGGCCCATTTCAGGGTGGAATATGGACATGAACTTTGGCAGGGATGCTCTGATACATGACTCCGACCATTGATCTACCAAAGTACAAAGGACCCCATAGAAGATCTGGACGGTCCATCCTTAGATGGAAACTCATGCAGTTAATGGGAAATGTACTTTGTGTCACGCGAAAAGGAGGCTACGTGTCATAGGGATATGATACATCCAAGAAAATATCGATCCAACCCTAACTTTCCATTTCCAATTTCAGGTACCGACAGATCTTTTGGAAGAAATGGCCAACAAACTTGTCCATCGGAGTGCATGTGGTAAATGTCATAGAAACACACCGAGCGAAGAACCCTGAAATCGAAGGACTGTGATAAAAATTTTTTGATAGAGCACGAGAAGGGATATGACAAGGCCAATGCCACACCTGCACCACATCATGGATGACACGTGGTGGTGAAGTGGCCCGAACTTTGAGAGGCTATAATTTTTGATCTAAATCTGCATTTTGAGTGATATTACAGTCATTGGAAATCCCTTGTCAAGAAAAGGACGATGAAGCCATCAAAAGGGGGTTTGATATTGGTTAAGGAGAATGAAATTTTAATACCCCATTCCCTCAAAAGCTACCTATGGGATTGGGTGTGTTACAGATTGGTATCATAGCAAGAAACTACACTTGACCTTCTTGGGTTCACTAAAAGAATCAAATGAAATTTATTAGAGAGTTATAAAGGGGGAGGGCATCCTAAGATACCCTATCCATAAGGGCCTATTGGTTCCTAACTATGCGATCGAGTGCTTAAACCTAGAAACACTCTACCCTTGTTACAAAGTGGTATTCTCTCATGGAAAATTGAGAGATATGCAGGTGATAATAAAATCTACCTCGAGAGTGCCACCATGGAATTATCAACCCCCACGTGTCTATAGTGAATGTTGCAAAACCATCAGCGGAGAATAAGTCTCTTATTAACTCGTGTGTAACTTGGGTGGACACTTGGGATCTAGAATGTTGATCTTTAGTGTAAACCTCGACTACATTTAGGGTATATATCAATGAGGATCGTTGATTTGACCGTGATCAACGAGCATGATTTTTCCTTACCCACTAGGGATTTAACCACAAATACTATGAAAAACGATGCATCTTGATCGATTTATCGATCTAACGGTCCTCGAGTCTCGAATTTACCTGATATATGGAATTCAATGGATGTTGATGTGTAGACAATAATGCATGAGATCTCCATACTGATAATGTTCTTGTGTTAACATTAGTGGAACTTTGATTTAAATATTAATTACTATAAATAGGGACACAATTATATGTTGTTTTTGCATGATCAAATAGGGACTGCGTGTTGTTGTTAATTATGAAATTTGTTGAAGCCAAAATTTCCATTTACAAATTTTTAACTATGTTGTTTTTAAGTTAATGGACAAGTCAAATAAAAAAAAATTGTTGAGCCCTAGCACTTAACCAGTCAAAGACTTCCCAGACAATATATAAAATAAAGGATGGTGACCCACCATCAATGGGGAGAGAGTTCCCATAACAAAGAGGAATAATCTGATGAAAAGAGAATGGTAGAAACCCTTCCAAGCATGGCTGAGATTGTCAGAAGTCTCAGACCAAGTTGCAAGGATTTAAGGATGACAATGACTGGCTAATGAAGGAGTGGTAAAAACAGGATGAAATAAATGTAGTCCTGCTGCAAATCTTGTCACACATGGAAAGGTAGTTGCAACATGGGCCAGCATCCAACAACATGGAAAAACACTAGCCTAAAAAAACTCAGAGTCTACCTGAGATGCAAAGGCACAGACTTGAAAGAAACAATGGAAGAAGAAACCCTCACAATAAGGCTCATCATGGATCCATAAATCATACTAAAACTAGAGACTCATCTGAGGATTCCTCTAGTGAGGGAGTAGAAAGCTCCAAGGAATTGTCCAACAATGAGACCAGTTCCCATTCCTAGAAGAGAGGGAAGAAGAGGAAGCAATCCAAGGGCGGTGACACTGAAGAATTTAAGAAAACCAAGCCGCCTACTTTTGATGGAGAAATCAAAAAGGGGGAAGAGGCAGAAGCCTGGATACTTGGCCTGAAGAGGTATTTTATAGTTCATAACTACTCTGAGAACTCGAAAGCCCGAACATCTATATTCAATTTGAATGGAAAGGCCCTTGTTGGTTTAATGAACTATTCTTTCCTACTGCCTACGTTGTTGACCCAGGGTTCATATCTTTCAGGGTACCAACAAAGACTAAAACTATCGGCCCTTCTGGTAAACCAGAAGGAAACACAGTACACAGAATGCACTGCGTAGTCTCACCCTAGATATCTTTAAATGGGTGGTTGTAAGACTCAGGTGTTTACAGCCTAGGATTGAGCGAGAGAGATGGAATCTATATTCTGAGCCATTTATTCTAACTTGTGTTACAAACTACTGCTATTCTCTTTTATATTTTAACCTCCATGGAATCTTTTCTTGATATCTCAACAACAGTTAAACAAGCAATATAATAACCCATTCATTCATTACACGCAGCGTTTAACTACTAAAAGTATGACAAATATATACATGCATTCATCACATTACACATGTATTACCTTGGTTCACCCCCTCCTGGGCTACGTCCACAAAGATTTGGCTCTTGGCTCTCTTATTATGGTAGTTCTACAATTCTTGCGCCGCACGCCTACAACTCTCCTCAGATGGGTAAGATCTATATGAGGTGAACTAGATCGCACCAGGATCCTCGACCTACAATATAATCCTCAAGATCTACCTTCTCTCCTCCACTCTAGTTCAATCACTTTACAAAAATATAGTTCACCTCATCAAAAACATTACATAAAAACTGAACCCTCCTACAATACATGCGTATCTCTCTCTCTATATATATATCTATCTGGCTCTTCATCCATTTACACAAAACCTTACAAAAAACCTAACCCTATTGTCATTAGGTATTCCTTCTCTGCATGCATGCTTTTCTTCCTTCCAGCTGTCACCTCCTTCTTGCATGCGCGCGTGATGTGATTCTTACTAGTTGTCGCTTTCCTCTTGCACACTTTCTTTCCTACGATTTCTCTTCCAGCTATCATTCTTCTTTGTGCACGCTTTATTTCCCACTTCGACCTATTACCAACATTCCCCCAACACTAACATGCGACTCGTCCCAAGTCACCTAATCTTTCTGAGCTGCCTCGATCTCCTCGATGATCGTCTGGAACTTTTCCCTTAGCTCTGTTGCTTTTATCAGTGCCTGCACGGTCTTCTCTTTAATGGTATCCACTACTTGAACTGCCACTTCATCACTCAGTAATCTTGCACATTCTGCCTGAGTCTGTGTCATATGTGTTCTAGCTACTTCTGCCTATGCAAATAATTCTACTACCCATTCCTATAATGGTTCTATTTGAGCCCAACGCTCTTGTTTCTATGTTTGCACAGTGATAAGTTCTGTCTGCATCTTTTTCAACTCTTGCGTCCCCTTGACGCATTCTAGGATTGGTATGGTCTTTTGCCTCTGTTTGAGTTCTTAGATCGTTGCATTGATCCTTTCTTTATCCTTGTCACAGCGTTGAACCTGTGGATCCTCCTCCAGTCTTGTCCAAAGTTGTGCTACTTTATCGAGCAAGTCAGTTGCCGTGCTAACCTATTTCTCCATCTCCTATATTTGCGCTGTTGCTTTCTGCCTCCTTTGCGCCTTTACTGCCGATGAAGTTGTTGGTGTGAGCTATTCTCAGAGATCCTCGATCTCTTTCTGGTATTGAGCAATTGCCTGCGCAATCTGGTCGATATTTTCTATGGCTGGGAGTTCGTTTCCTTATGCAGTGCTTGGAAGCTTTCCAAAAATTTCTCCCACTCTGCGTTCTAATTCATTCCTACATTCTCTCTCCTCCTGAGTTTCGAATTTGGCTTGCTCACAACATTTTTCAAGTGCTTCCTACTTCTTTGTTTCTTTCTGTAGCTCGACTAAGTTTTTATGTGCCCGAGACTGCATCTCATGGTCGACCCTGACTTGCAATTTGTATAGTGCTCTTGATGGCATCTGAGTCAAGACCAATTGGATATGGTCCAAATCCTTCAGTGGTGTTTTTCCCATGATTTCATCCATTCGTAGCATGCTCGGTTTTATGTAGACCATTGCGTGTGTGTGTGGCAATGGGAGGGTTGGGTCTCGTTCTTCTACTTCCACTCTTTCGTTGGTTTGTGTTGTTGAAGGCTCTATGCCTCTGCTGCTACTTTCTCTCTGGGCCTCCTTGAGTGTGTTGAGGATTTGTCCCATTTCTACCAGCTCTTTTTGCAGTTTATCCCTGTGATGTGTTGCATGATCGAAGTCTTCTACTATACAATCTTGGACCATAAAGGTGATCATTTATCCATCGTCCTCCATGATTGTATAGTCCGATGATGCTCATTGCACCTTCGATTTCTTGCGCGTTCCTGCTGCCTGTACAGTCGGTCTCTTAGTTCCCCTTGGTTCCTGTGTGATGGGATTAGGGGCTGTCTCCTGTGCTCCCTTAGCTTGCTTCATCTATTCAGTGGTCTCTTTATACCCCTTGTGGGTTCCTATCTACTTTGACCCTTCGTTTGCCTGAGTCACCTTGTTTTGGCGCGTCCTTGGTTTCTTGGGAATTAGGATTTGTGGAGGCTGTGTTTCCACCTACGCTGCTTCTCCTTCTGTAGGTCCTTTCAGTACTTCCTGGGGAATGGATGGGATCCTACATGCATCAGTCCATTCACTGATGACCATGTGTATATCACCTTTTATGATGCAGTAGCGCATCGGTAGCCACTGTTTATCTAGATCCTGCCTTGGTTGTATCCACATGGCTTGACGTGTAGCCCAGATGTTAGCGATGTCCCCATATCGCGCGACAGCCTCTGGTGTTATTCTCCATGATCGGCTGATAGCTTCCTGTATGTCTCGTAGGTATGCTTCAAAGATGATTCCATTTTCCCTCTTATACTTGGCCTATGGCCTGGATCTCAGTAATAGATATCTCGCTCCCGCTGGCTGTGGTCTAGTACAAAAACCTACATATTCTTGTTCTCGCCATCCCATGAAGGCTGTGAGGGTGAGTAGACATGAGTAATGGAATTATGTACTGAGGTCCTGTGCATCCTTGCAGACCACTTGGAACAAGTTTAATAGATAAGGCTCCCAGCTCATGAAGGTGCCTTCTGTGCACTGAGCTGCAATTGTGATGACTCCCACTGGTACTTTGTCTTTATCGAATTTTCTTAACATTTTGCAGGCTAAGATATTTTCACTCAGTTGTGTCACTATATTGTTGATCCACTTGATTATAATGCCTCTTGTCCCTCGGCGATACCATATTTCTTCTTCATTTCCTCTACTAACACTTTCTCCTTGGATTTATCATCCAGAATCAGCGTGGGATCCATACCTCGGTTGGGTAGTCCTGTTATCAGCGCGATAAGCTCAATAGTTCATCCATATATCCCCTCCATGCGTGATTGATGACAACTTCTTAACACATGTTGTTGCATTCTAGCCTCTGCCAAAATGTGGGAGTTTTAGCAACCCTAAAATGCCTGTTCTATCCAGTCCAACTGCCCACTGATATGGCTGGCAGATTGTTTCCCCAAGTTGGTTGACCACTATGTTCTGCATAAAAAACCTCGACGCAATTTCCGAGTACTTGGTTTCGTCTGATACGTCATGGTTGGAATACTTGAGCTTCCTGACATGACCCAGTAGCTGCAGATCTACCTATACTCCCTCTGGTATGCATAGTAGCACAATTTCTACTATTGGTTTCTTGCAAGGTGAGCTTGGTATCAGAACTCTGTCTTCCTACTGTGGTGGTTGGTACAAAGTTCCAGCAACTCCTGGTTGCTACCCTGTAAGCTATTTTGGCCAAGCTGAGGTAGTTCCCGTAGTCTCTTCTGTTGGTTGACCTAGGCTAGGTACCTATGAATTGTCTTGTTTCCCCTCTGATCCTTGATTTTATGTCATTTCGTTAACTTCCATGCTTGGTTCAATGTTTTTTGGTTGCACTTCTTGTTGGGTTTCCGCTTCCTCGTTCTGAGGTTCCTGCGCCATTGTTGGCATGTCCTCTTTCATGTCCTCTGCTTATGGTTGCTGAATCTCTTCCAGTATTAGTGTAGATTTCACCAGTGTTATCTCTAGGAATGGGATCTCATTGACATCAACGATCTCTGGCTGCTACTGCTCATTTTATTCCAGCGGTCCTCGTGACTTAGTTTGAACCTGGTTGGTTTGGCTGTCTGGCCTATTTCGACGGACTTCGGTGGTGCCATAGTGGTGAGTGTCGAACGTTTGCTGAGTTTGAAGGACTGTGGTGAGATTTGTGGTCTCTCTTTGTTTGATCGGGTTGCTGTTGCTCTCTCTCTGTTCTCCTTTCATGAATAGACTAGTTACTTCCATGCTCGCATGTTGTATGGGCTTGTAATGAATCTTATCGAGGACTCTTCCTCCATGATGCGATTAATGCACCATAACTATGGGTTCAATGCATCTGTGGCAGTTTCGTACTTTCCATTGCATTTACTTTACCGTTTCCAGTTGGTGTGTTTAATGTGATGTTCCATCAGTCCTTGCTGTGCCTTAATTCCACTTAGTGTTATCCTGTCATCCTAATTTTTCCGACTTTCCATTTCCCGCTCATTTTTCTTTGGCATGTAATCGTTGTTCTTGCCTTTGCTGCATTCGTGTTTCGAGTGTCCTATGGATTTTTTTTATTTTTTTTACTGCGCGGTGGGTGGTCGACTGTCCTTGTATAGCTTCAGTTGGCTTCCATTGATCATTCATCTGGGGTCTTCTCCTGCTAAATTTCTTAGTTGTACAACTCCACTGTCTGTTACATATTTTAACTCGTATGGTGCTAACCAATGCATTCTAAAGTTTCTTGGGTGTTGGAACGATTTGTTGTCATAGAGCAATACTAGATCTCCTTCCATGAAGATCTTCTTATTGATGTGTCGATCGTTCCATGCTTTTTCTTTGGCCTTATGCACTTGTTGATGGAATCCTGCCAGGATTTGGTCTTCCTCCATTGCTAACAATTGGTTTAGTCTTTCCTGCATTGCATCGCGTTCTGTCATTTGTGTGATAGTTTCTACGCGTAAGCTGGGTACTAAAAATTCTAATGGCACTACCGCTTCTTGGCCATAGACTATTTTGAATGGTGTGTGCCCTGTTAACTTATTGCCTGTCATCCTATACACCCATAATACTGCTGGTACTTTGAGGTCCCAGTCATCTCTGTTGACGTTACAGATCTTTGTCAATGCATTCTCTAGAATTTTGTTGAAGGCTTCTACTGTGCCATTCGCCTGTGGATGATACGATGTGTTTTTCTGGTGGTGAAATTCAAAATCTTCGAGCATCGTGCAGATGGTGCTATTTATTAAATGTGTTCCTTCGTCATTCATCAAGACTCTTGGACACCCAAACCTAGTAATTACTTGTTCAAATAAGAAGTGTGCAACTGTCTCTGCGTTGTAGTGTTTTACCGGTGCGGCTTACGCCCACCTTGTTAGGTATTCAGTTGCGGTGATGATATATATTTCCCCTGTTCATTTGGCTGGTGGGTTACCACAAAGTCTATTGCCCATTTATCAAATGCCTGTAATGTCACTTGCGGTTGTAATGACATCTCATCCCTTCTATTGGGTTTGCCTACCCTTTGACAGACATTGCATCTCCGACAATACTCTTTCGAGTCTCTGTGAATCATTGGCCACCATAATCCTGCATGGAGTACCTTCTACGTGGTAGCTTTTCCTGCATAGTGTCCTCCTACCAATCCCTCACGGGCTTTTGCTAAAATTCTTGGTTGTTTGTGCTCTAACACGTACCTTCGTAAAATGCTATCTGTGCCCATTTTCTATAGATGTCCTGTGATCAATTAATAGTCGGCTACACAAAATACCACGTTCTTCTTCTTCATGGTGGTATATTCTTGCAGCGCGGTACCTATGCTCAAGTACTAGATGATCTCTACGAAGTAGTCATCAACAATCTGTGCTGAGAATAACTGGGCATCTAGAAAGTTGTCTTCTAAGTTTGTGGGTTCTTCTCCATTTGTCACCCGTGATAGGTGGTCAGGTCTTGCATTTAATTTTCCTGGTTTGACTATTACTTCGAAGTCAAATTCTTGAAATAACAGTAACCATCGACAAATTCTCCCCCCCAACACTGGCTTGTTGACTAGGTATTTAGGGCCGAGTGATCTGTAAACATATTAAAATGTTTTCCCAATAGGTAGTGTCTGAAATTATGCAGTGCGTAAACCATAGCTAGGCCTTCTCTTTCCGTCGTGTTATAATTCTATTCTGAGTCTGATAGTTTTCTTCTTGCGAATGCTATCAGGTGATCCAAGTATCCTTCTCCTAGCTGCGCTAATGTAGCAACAAGTGCTATCGCTGATGCGTCTACATGCACATGGAATGTCTTTCCCCTGTTTGGAAATACTAATATTGGTACAGTGACCATCTTTTCCTTCAGAGTATCCA
Source organism: Picea glauca (assembly GCA_000966675.3). Taxonomy (NCBI): domain Eukaryota; kingdom Viridiplantae; phylum Streptophyta; class Pinopsida; order Pinales; family Pinaceae; genus Picea; species Picea glauca. The sequence goes on along the minus strand of JZKD02S1698568.1, from coordinate 847,437 downwards.
GACCGTGTTGACACTCATCGTTCCATTGGCACTTTGTATCCTTTCTTAGCAGTTTCTCCATTGGTGTTGTGATCTACGCATATCCTTTGATGAATTTCCTGTAGTATCCTGTGTGTCCTAACGTTGCTCGTAGCTGGCAGACTATTTTTGGTGCTGGTAAATTAATGATGATTGTGATCTTTTCCGGATCGATCAATAGCCCCTGTTTGCATACTTTATGGTCCAATAGTATCCCAAGTGGTGTTCCAAATATACATTTATTTATGTTTAGTGATATCTAACACTGTCTGCATCTTTCTAGCATCAAGCGTAAAACTTCCACATGGTTTTTAGACAGACTATAGATTTTTCAGTCATCCAGGTATACTTCGAGAAATTGATGGATGAATTCTTTAAATGCTGCAATAACCACTCTAGAGAATATTGCTGGTGCATTCTTCAGTCCAAATGGCATGACTCTATATTGGTAAGATCCCCATTCCGTTGTGAACGTGGTCTTGTATCTGTCCTCCTGTGCTATCTTGATCTTAAGGTAGCTTGAGAATCCATCAGTGAATGAGTAAGCTTTGTGTCCACCCACAATATCTAACACTTCATCCATGAACAGTGTAGGGAATGGGTTGTGTAGGCATGCATCATTCAACTTCCTCAAGTCAATGCATATCCTAATCCCTCTTCCTTCTTTCTTGTCCTGTACGACCATTGGGCTTATACATTCAGATTCCTCGATTGGTTCAATTATGTCGGCTTTGAGCATCCAGTCGATATCCTCTTCAACTTTCTCTTTATATATGGGGTTCAGTCTATATGGTCACTGTCTAATCGGTCTCACTTCGGGTCTGAGGGGTATCTTCATCTCTCCAAGTTCTCCTTTTATACGCTTCATCTCTGTAAATGTTGTAGGAAATAAGTCGTTGTATTCGTGCAACAACTCTGTGATGCTTTCTACTGTTGGCTCATCCCAGTAGTCTCCAATGTTGGCCATTTTGGGATGTTCAACTGTTTCGATGTTAACTTTCTTTACCTTGATTGGCACATAAATAAATTTGGATTCTATGGGTGGTCCCTTCACATCTCTTTCACCTTCTACTTCTTCAATCTGAATGTCATGGGGGTCATCTTCGTCTGCTGCTTCCTCTTGTACATGGTAACATGACAGTAGTTCCTTGATTGTCTGCTTATTTCGCTGTTGTTCTTCGGTAATAAGTTCTACTTTTGGTTCTTCAATAATTATGATTCCTCTGATCCATTTCAAGGCTGCATCTATGTTGGGGTTCTCATGCTCGAATGAGAAAGTGACGGTAAAGTTTTGTTTCAATGTCGTCCATGCTGTAGTTCCTTTGTGCAAATCTTGATCGATATACCAGTTCACTTGTATGCCCTCTAAAGTGTGAATGAAGTGGTGAGGCCATTCCTTTGGTGGTGTCATTTTCCACAACGTTTTTCACTCCTCCAAGTGTTTCACTGGTGTCCCTAGTCCTACATATTTCTGTTGTTTGTTGTTTTTCTATTCTGCGCCAAATCTTATGCGTAGTAACCGCTTACATTGGTACCGGTTTGTGATAATTTCCTTGTGTGCACCCCACCATCTTGCGGGTGTGGCCTTGAGTGCTAAATCCAGTGCTAGTAGCCTATGGTTCTCTAATATTTCGTCTTCATATTATGTCAAGAATGTTTCCAAATCATTTAGTCCATGGAAACTGGGTGGTTCTTTGATTTCTATGCCTATCCACTGTACTGCGCGGTCTATTCTTGCACATATTCTCGTGGATAGTTCGTGTAGTCTATGCTGCCAGTTTTCTAACCCGGTGCCTGAATCTATTACACATGAAGTAATGTTGCACCAACTGAGTACCCCATCTTCAGTTGGGTTTACATAATCGTTCTTATGCATAGTTGTTCTGTACAACTGTCCGATCTCCTCTAAGTTCAGGCAAGTGGGCTCTACAGACCTATCCCCTTATGATGGATCCAATGGTGCTATGACCCTGTAATCTCCGGATTCAAATGTCATTTTTCTTGTCTTCAAGTTAATTTTGGCCTAGTTGTCAAACGCCCAGTCCAGACCAAGTAGTGTCAGGTATGGTGTTGTTCCATCTACTATTTTGATGATTTCAAAGTCATCTTTAGTGCGCACTCCATCAAGATCTATTGTTACTCCTTTCAGTCTCCCTATTGGTAGAACCCTATGTTGGTTGGCTAGTTTTAATTGGACATTTGAGTATCCCAATGTTGGCTCTCCCATGCATTGCCAGGTTTTCTTGGGTAGCACATTCACTTCGGATCTTAGGTCCAGTATGATGTCTCCCATATTGAAATCCCCAATGTTAGCATTCAGCCTAAATTCCCTACTTGTTCTTCTTCTTGTGTGTAGATGATTGGCAATTTTTGGTTCTAGATTTTGTTCTGTCTCACTGCTACATTTCTCTAGGATGTTTTGCAATATTTTCACAGATGAAGGATCACTTAACATTTTTATGCATGATTGCAAAAATTATTTGATAGTACTTACTTGTCCCTTGGGTGGCGTTCCGTTGGTATGATCCAATGATGGCAACATTTAGTATTCAGGGGCTTCATGCACTAGTTGCATAGTGGAAGTCGACGCTGTGTACACCTTCTGAAATTCTTGTCTGACTTCCTTAAAAGTCTCCTTTTCTTTGGGCGCGTCGAACTGCTTTCTTGGTTCAGTGTTCTTCTTTACCCATTGGTTCTGTGTGGGTTCTTGTCGGACTGCGTCGTTTCCTGTTTTTGTTCCTCCACGCGTGACTATATTGATGTTTCATCTGTCCTCCCTTTCTTCGGATGAAATCTATTGAACATTCTGGTTGTTCTAGTTCCTCTTTTCCTGGATCTTTACTAATAGTGTCGGACATTCCTCCGTCTCGTGATCCAATGCACGAAAATACATACAAGTCGCTGGCGGAAGTGGGAATTCCCGTGCATAATGTCTTGGTTGCTGACAATTGTGACATGTGACTGGTCCTTTGGCATGTCTGAAACCTCCTCTGTCTCATCCTCCTCCTCGGTAGCTTGTTGGGTGCCCTCTCAGCGCGTTGTACTGTGTTGCCTGATTATACTGCGCAGTATTATACTGGGGTTGCGTCGGGTTGTACTTCGGTTGTGCGTTATTATATGGTTGTTGTGCAGTATTGTACTACTGCTGTGCAGTGTTGTATGGAGTTGGGGCTTGATTGAATTGTGGTGCTACTTGCCCAGTCATCATTTCAGCCTGTACCCTGTATGTGTATGATGTTCTTTCCCGCATCAGCTCCATAGTTCTGTAATCTTTGTCGTCGTGGCCCACTGACTTACAAAATGTGTAATAAGAATTTTTTGGAATTGTCTGGTATTTGTGCATCATCATGCAGCGATAAGGGTCGTGACCCAGTTTCTTGCATATTTCACACCATAATCCTCCTTGTGGTAGCGGGTTTGGCATGCCTATTTCCATATATTACGCGAATGTTGGACATTCGTTCTTATGGTGTCCTTTAGTTCTGCATGTGGTGCACCAAACGACTTCTTGTTTGTCCTTGTTCTTATTCTGGTTCAACTGAAATTTTAGGTTCTTCAAATCCTCCTTCAATTCTTCAATAGCTGGGTCCATCTGCTAGTACTGGTTCTCTTCCAGCTGCAAGGCTGCCTATAGAGCCTTGGCCTACATCTGAAACTTCTGCTATTGTAAGGGATATTTCAGGTATGGGAGTAGTGATTTGACAAACAGGTGTCGGTGCTGCATCTGGGTCATAAGGTATTTTAACTTTCCCTTTAGTCGCTTGAATCTGTGGTCAATCTCCAATATAGACTCTCCTGGTTTATGTCTTATCTCGATCATATAGTTCATGTACTGATCCTCTAAGCTCAGCTTTTGGAACTCATTAATCATCAGTGTCTTAATGTCTGTCAGTGTTCTCGTCATCCCAGGGGCATTGTTCGTGTCTAGACTCATGTACCAGTCTAGTGCACAGTCTCTTAGCGTGATCGCTAGCTGCGCAAGTTTGGTATTTTTATCAGTGATCTATTTTTCCTCCTAGATCTTTGCACAAATGAATAAATGCTTCTAAGGATATTTTGTTGCATCTCCTTGAAATTCTGGTAATCTGATAGTGGGATCGTGTCTTTCCATTCTAAATACTGAACTGCTACCTATGCCGCGCAGTGTGGATACTTGACTAGGACTGCCTGAACTAGCTCCTCTAGTTGTTGCTCCCGCGGGAGATGTACTTCTTGCTATCATACTTCCTCCAAACTTCGGTTGTCTAAACGGTGGTGTTCTCCTTGGTGTATTGGTCGCACATGGGTTTATGGGTTCCACAATGACATTAATATGGAAAGTGCTGGCTATCAGAAGTCACTCTTGGATTGCTAGCAGGAGTAGAGCCCGACGCCCATCAGTTTAATGTCACAATTTGTTTGAAAGGTGATCAAATGGAAGGAAACTCAGAACGATATCATCTCAACTCAGAAACCAGACCGGCCATGCATGAACGAATGAGGTCTCGATAAATTCCAAACAGTGAGTCGTAGTAAAAGGGTGAGTAGGTGGAAGAATTACGCAAGAAGGGTGCAAAGGTCTATCACAGACATCAAGTTTGTAACAGACTGGAGGAGAAAGGCATTCGATCACAAAGTCTCTTTATATTCAAACAAAGAGAACCAGAGAATACAAAAATGGCACGACAAATCCTTTATCATAACACAAATGCAGCAATCCACGCGAATCATTCGACTGTGAACTCTCCGGCACGAGACGAAACATAGATGGCAAAAGGAGAACTGTTCGTTATAAACCAAGAAATCTCAATCACAGAGGCATAACCAGGAAACCAGAATGGTGCTGAAAATTTACAGTCGGGAGCTTAGCTCTACCATCGATAGATACAAAAATGGAAAAAATGCCTACATATACTCAAAACAATAACAACAACGGAACCAAGAAAATCCATTGAAAGCTTTGCGTCTGCATGGCTTCTGACACTCTGCATCCGCAATCTTTGAATAATCGTGAAACTTATGGCAGACGCGATAGATCTTATGACAGTTACATCGACGAATCGATGTGCCTTTAATTCATTGCAGGACGTCCCCATTATGGCGGAGACGATGTCTAACCACCACCAACCGCTTCAATAAATGCTTCTTGGGATTGAGAATGGCCTAGCCAACTCAGCACTTCAGGATATGGAAGACTTCTCGCGCTGCCACTTGGAATAACTGAATAGCTTGAGGGACAGGCATGAAGGCCAGCACGGAGGATTAGGCGCATGACGGGGGGTGGTGACGTCGGGTTACGAGGACGAGAGGGAAATGGCGTGATGCGGGGAGAGCGACAGAGGAGGGCACATGGTGGAAGGAAAACAGGCGGACGGGAGA
>JZKD02S1698568.1:807825-827339 GCA_000966675.3 Picea glauca | reverse complement strand
AAATGTTCACTTAAAAACTGATGTACGAAAGTTTTATAAATATTTAATACAACTGATTATTTTAAAAAAGATCATATTAAAAATGAAAAAATATATAAAAATGGAAAACAATATAAATAGACAGAGGAGGAGAGAGACTTACAACTCTTTAAGGCTTTTCAGTTCAGACAACCACTCAACAGTACCAGTCAGGTTGTTGTTTTGTAAATATCTGCATAGTCAGTAGTTGTTTTGTAAATATGTGCATAACAACTAACTTAAATTTGGGTATCTGAAAATGCATAGCAAACTAATAAGTTAGAAATGGAAATTTTTCGTGACCTGATACAATTTGAGCCTATTTATTTCATGATTACAACTTTACAATTTCGTGAAATGGAAATTTTTCGTGACCTGTTACAATTTGACCCTATTTGACCCTATTTGACCCTATTTGACCCTATACTCTAGAACAGAATAATTTGGCACCAAAGTAACCATTTGATTAGTTTTTTCACATCCGTTAGGGTCTAACATGACATAAACCCAAGAGCATGCCGACAAGGGCTATCCAACCAAATTCACAAAACAAATTTTTATGAAGTGTTTCATAAGCAGTAGATTGGAAGTGGAAGGATTTAGACATATGCCTGCTTGAAGTGTTTCAGAAGAAGTAGATTTAGACAGATGCCTACTTGAAGTGGTAGTGTTATTAGCATATGCTTTTCGGTATCTGCATATTAGAGATGCTAGGACTTCTAGCGAAATGTGGAAAGCACTTAAAGATCTGTATCAAACTAATAATATGAATCACATTCTTTTCCTAAAGAGTAAATTGTGAAGTATTAAAATGGATATAAATGAGTTTGTTAGTACTTTTCTTGGGTGAATTAAAGAAATGAAATACAGATTGGGAGATACAGAAGAAATAGTGTCCAACACTGATCTTGTCACAATTGCCCTAAATGGAATGCTATATGACTATCAAATCTTTATAATAGGCCTTGCAGTGAGGGAGAAAGCTCATACTTTTGAGGAACTGTTAGGTATATTGTTGCAAGAGGAAGAGAGGCACACGAATTTGAAGACTCGGAATTAAGACCTAGCACTATGGATGAAGAAGAGATTCTCTAAAGGGAAACCACAAGAAGGAGGCAGAGGAGGAATTTCATTTTAGAAGAAGTCATTTTCAAAGCCAAATCAAGGTATGCCATCAAATAAAACTGAACCTAAGTGCTTCTATTGTGGTAGGACTGGGCATCTTGCTAGAGAATGTTATAAGAAGAAAAATGATGATGAGGCTAGGTATAAAAGTAGAAAACATTAAGGACATTTTGCAGAAGAAAACCTGAATATTGATCCAAAAGATCTCAATTTTTTTGTGTCTAATGTTGCACTGTCTGCTGAAACTGATGATGTTAATGCATGGTTTGTTGATTATGGTGCTTCAATTCACATGACATGTAACAAGAATTGGTATATAAACTTTAAAGAAACACATAATGGTGCCCATATTTATCTTGGAGATGATTTCTCTTATCAAATCAAGGGATATGGAGATATTCTAGTAACACTTCTAAATGGTACTGTCAGACACATTCACAATGTTGTGTATGTCCCTGGGATAAAGAAAAAATTGATTTCTGTGTCCACCATTACAGATCAGAATATGAAGGTCGAATTCTTCAAGACACATTGTATAGTGAAGGACTTGCAGGATCATTATAGTATTGTTGCCTCAGGAGTCAAAGTTGGAGGTCTGTACAAACTTGATATCGCGAGAAAGAATTATCAAGCTTTAACTTCTGCAACTATGCCTACAAAAACTCTTTGGCACCAAAGGTATGGTCACATTAATTATCATGATTTGTTGTTATTACAAAAACAAAGTATGGTTGAAGGACTCCCTATGTTGAATAATGAGTATGCTGCTTGTGAAGGTTGGGCATTAGGAAAGATGCACAAAGATGAATTCCCCTATGATCCAGATAGGAGAAAAAGAGATCTATTAGAACTTGTGCACACTAATGTTTATGGACCAATGTAGACAAGGTCGCTAGGAGGTTCTTATTATTTCTTATTGTTTATTGATGGTTGCACAAGATGCACATGGGTTTATTTTCTTAGGAAAAAAGAGTGATGTTTTTTAATACTTCAAGGAATTTAAAAACATGGTGGAGAAGAAAACACGAAAACCCATCAAGGTGGAGAGTACAGATTGGGGAACTTCATCAAGTATTGCAAAGATCGTGGAATAGTACAACAATTTACAGTACCCCACACTCCACAACAGAACAAAGTTGCAGAAAGGAAAAACAAAACTCTGGTGGAGTGTGCACAAAGTATGATAAAAGGTTAGAATCTCTCAAATTCTTTTTGGGTTGAGGCCATTAGCACTGCTATTTACTTAAAGACTAGAAGTCCAACAAGGTGTCTTGATGATAAAACTCCTTTCAAAGCCTTTTATGATTCTAAACCAATAGTTAATAATTTGAGGATATTTGGGTGTAAGGCTTTTGAACACATTCCAAAGGAGAACATGAAGAAGCTTGATGCTAAAGCTATCAAATGTATTTTTATAGGGTACTGCTAAGAATTTAAAGAATATAAAATGTTTGATCCATTTATTCACAAAGTGTTTGCAAGTAGAGATGCAATTTTCCATGAACAGGTAGAAGGAAAAAATGAAGACAATTGTCATGAAGGATGGCATGTACTTCTTGAAGATGAGGAGGTCAAAGAAGAGAAGCAACAACAAGAAAATGAACCCAGTGACATGGATACATCGAGCAGTGAAGAAGAATGTTCACAAAATGGAGAAGGAGTCACCAGCCAATTGAGAAGATCTTCACAATAGGTTCGTCCACCTGAAAAGTATAAATATTATGCCCCAATGAGTAATATTTAAAATATCATAGAACCCATGAGTTTTAATGAAGCTAATGAATATGAAGAGTGGAGAGAAGCAATGGAGGAAGAATATGACTCTATAATGAAAAACAAAACTTCGAAATTGATTGAATTGCCTAAAGATAAAAATCCCATAGGATGTAAATGGATATACAAACCTAAATTCAAAGAATATAGTAGTATAGATAAATATAAAGCTAGATTGGTGGAAAAAGGTTATTCACATAAAGAGGGCATTGATTATGTAGAAACATTTGCACCAATAGCTAAATTAAACACTATAAGAATGTTAATTGCACTGGCTACAAAACACCATTGGAAGCTTCACCAATTAGAGTTAAAGTCTTCTTTTCTGAATGGTGAGTTAAAGGAGGGAGTTTACCTTACTCAACCAGAGGGGTTTGTGAAAAGTGGTCAATAACATTTAGTGTGTAAATTAAAGAAAGCATTGTATGGACTAAAATAGGAACCCAAGTCATGGTATGAGAAGATAGATTCCTTCTTTCTTCAACAAGGTTTTATGAGGAGCAAAAGTGATCCAAATATGTATACCAAGTTTGATGAAAAGGGGTACATTGTATTGATTTCCTTACATGTTGATTATTTAATTATTATAGGAACTTCAGAAAAATTGATTAGTGGAATTAAGAAGCAGATGTCACAGGTATTTGAAATGAAAGATCTTGGTGAGTTACATTATTGTCTTGGTCTTGAAGTTTGGAGAAATGTTGGTCAACCCTTTGTGTCTCAAGGAAAATATTTAAGAGAACTACTTAAGAAGTTTAAAATGGACCAATGTAAAGTTTGTTATGTTCCAATGCGGTAGAACATGAAACTTTACTGTTGTAATGTCTCCCACCTCTTGATGAAGAAGTCTGGAAAGACCTAGTGGTCTAGTTATCCCCACTAGACCATAGTCTCATGCAGCATGGGAAGGTCGGCTAACTCAATGTTATATTTTGAAGTTGACTTGGAAAAAAGGTAAAAAAGGGTAAAAAGTAACTTAATGAAGGAATAGAGCGCTTGAGGTTGAGTTAGGAATTGACCTAGGGGTTAACTTAACTCAACAGAGAAACATAAAAGAAGTATAAAGGAAATCCTAGGGCACACCCCTCACGTCATATTGGATATTATTTCATTTGGCTATTGGGATATTGAGCACACATGTTTGAGGGTTTTGAGATTACAAACCCTAGAGAACAACTCAGTGGTGAAAGATTCCACTCACCTTGTTCCAAGCTTGGTCTTGAGGATGAAACACTCCACCCACACCATTCTATAGTTTTCACCGGTTCCACTATCGATCTAGGAGGGCAGTAGGCCATACCCTTTGGGGTTTTCCAGCAGGGGCGCATCATTTCATGAGGAGCAGTTCGATCTAGCCTTGTGACAGGGTCTATTGACATTCTGGCATCTGGGTATTATTAACAGGGCCTTGTTCATCACTTGGAGTATTTTTGGAGAGTTTCTTCTGCTAGATTATAATCTGAAGCTTTGGGGCATCTTTGAGAGAAGGAGGGCACAACTGTGATTCAAATCCATCCAGTTTGAGAGGGTTATACTTCATATCTCACCATGAGACTTCTTCTAGTAGTTTGTGGTGGCCCAATCTATATTTCTAGAGATTTTCAGGGGGTTTGGAGGCTTCCTCCATCAGGGCCGAAATATTGAGCTTGGCATTATCCAGGAGGGAGCATCCTGGATTAGGGTTTCAGTAGTTTGGAGGGGTAAAACTTGGCATCTAGACTTCATAATTCAGAGAGGGTTTCTACTTGTTCTGATCTATCTTTTTGTTGAGTTTGGCATCATTTCGAGATCTCCTTCAGCTGGGCCAAAATCTTGGTCTTCTCGTCTATTCAACAAGATGTACCAACAACTAGGGGGATTGGATGTGACACTGATTCTTCTTGCATCGACCTTCATTGCATATCCAACCTTTGGAGGCTTATTTTGTATTACCAGGAGCATTTTGCAGCAGCTCATATATTATCTCTTGGAGCCATTTGATGTTATTCCATATCTTCTTCCACTTTGTATCAGGTTCTTGCTTTTCATAATAACAAAGGTCAGATATATGCTTTTGGGTTCCATATCTTGTGTACTGGTTAGATCTTGTATTTTCATTGAGTTTATCTTCAAATCTGTGCTTAATAAATGAATATAACCCTAAGGCCAAAACTTGAGAGGCCAACCTGCAAACACACACAACAAACAAATAAATCAGTGGTCAGTTAGTGTTCTAAGAGAAAAAAATTGGCTTGGAAACATTACAGTGGTATCAGAGCTCTGTTCCTCCCATCCTGTGAGGATTAGTGCATGCAGAAATTCAGTGGAATTTATATGGGCCGAAGGAAGAAATAGACAAGCGAGACAGAAGACGATATGGAGGGTTCAAGTGGTGACAATGAGCCACATGGCTTGGCAATCTTAGCACAGGAGTTCCATAAATCCATAAACTAGATAGAGAGTACATTGGTCACCCACTTATAGGAAAACCATGAGGCAAACCGTAGGTGACAGGATGAAATATTAGAGGCCTTGAGGAAGGTAGATGAAAACTAGTCAAGGATAGTCGAAATATTGATGGCAATGAATCACAGGGGGAAAGGTCCAGAAGCTTATGCCAATAAGGAAACTAGTGGGTTGCTTGGAGGGAACAAGTATCATCAAGAACACATTCTTTATCATCATTATGAGGGAATCCATAGAGGGGAAGCACCATAGGGACAGACAGGTAGTAGGACTACTCCTAGGTCGTACTTACCCTCATTCACAGATGAACCCACACAGGACAACCAAATAGATGAGTTTGATGATATGTTTGATCAATACTCCAGGGAGTACAACTCATTGAGCAGAGGAAGATCACCCTAGATCAGTTCTCTGGACTAAAATTCAAAAACAATCCCAGGTCGTACCACAGGAGAAACTATGAGTTTGAGCACAGGGTTGGGAAGATGAATATTCCCGACTTTGATGGTTCGACCAAGATGACTACACAGGGATGGGTATAGAAACTAGACACATACCTGCAACTTAACCCTATGAGGGAGATGGAAGCCATCAAGTTTGTCACCATGTACTTGGATGGAAAATCTCATGATTGGTGTTATCATGGACTGACCACACTTGGCCACAGTCAGATAGTGGCATACACAGAGTTTACTCAGAAACTTATTGACAGGTTTGACCAGGGGGATCCAGAGCTACATTTCAGAGAGCTCACAAAGCTCAGATAGATAGGGGCACCAGAGGTGTATATTGGGGAGGTCCAAAGGCTAGCAGTCATGGTGTATTACATGTCATAGTACAGACTCATGATGCACTTCACTGAGGGGTTGATGGAACCCTTGAAGGGTTGGGTTAAGGATTTTAATCCTACCAACTTGCAGGATGCTATCTGAAGGATGAGAGACTTAGGGCCAGCTACATAACCTAAATTGGTTCCTAGACCACCTCTAAACACTGGAGGTAGAGACCAAAGATCTCCAATGAACTCAGGAGGAAGATACCCAAGGGGGTTGGATAGAGGAAGAGGTAGGTTGGATGAGAATACCAGGAGGTTACCGAGAAGGAAACAATTATGCTACACATGGAAAGAGCCATGGAACCCATCCCACAAGTGTGTGGGTCGTGGCTAAGTTCAATACATTGAGGTGACATCAGATAATGAAGAGGATGAGGATTTCGGCCACATCCAGAACATGGAGGCAGACACCATCAAAATTGTAGAGGAGGAGGCTACAGGTCACAGCAATGTAATAGAGGAGAGAGTTGCATTAGCATCCATCAGTGGGGTACCCAAGTACAACACCTTCAAGATGAGAGGATTATTGCAGGGGAAAAAGGTGTCAGTGCTCATTGATGGGGGTGCTTCTCACAACTTCATTGACTCAACATTGATACAGAGGAGGCATATACCCACAGTTGTGTTTGAAGGATTCAAGGTAGAGGTAGCAGGAGGAATCACCATGCCTTGTAATAAGTACATCATAGGGATGAAGCTTACATTGGGTAGGCATGATCTAGTACATAATGTTTATATGATGGAACTCCCTAACACAAATATAATCCTTGGAGTATAGTGGCTCAGTACGTTGGGGTCTATCACCACCAACTACAAGACCATGGAGATGTATTTCATAAAGGAGAGTGGAAGAAAGGTAGTCCTCATAGGCATGATAGGTAACACAACCAGGGTAGTCACAAGAAATCATATGGATGCCATTTTTAGGAGAGAGGAGATTGTATATGCTGCTGAGTGCAAGATTTCAGCATGTGTGGACAAAATGGGGAAGATTCACTACGCACCAGAGATCCAGAGGATCATTGAAAAAAACAGTGAGGTGTTTGGGCCCATCCCACCAGGTGTGCCACTAGATAGGGGGTTTGAGAATATCATTGAGTTGGAAGAGGGGGAAAAACCAATCATCACCACACCTTACAGAAACCCAAAGAAGTACAAGGATGAGATAGAGAAGGCCATCAGAGAGCTGTTAGACATGGGTCACATTAGACCAAGTTCGAGTCCTTTCGCCTCTTCAGTGATACTTGTCAAGAAGAAGGATGGAACCATGTGCATGTGCATTGATTTTAGGGCACCAAACAAGAAAACTATTAAAAACAGGTATCCCATCCCAAGGATTGATGAGCTATTGGATGATCTCCATGGGGTTGTTTACTTCAAAAAGATTGAGTTGCATTCTAGATACCATCAAATCAAAATGACGGAGGAGGACATCCCCAAGACTTCCTTCAGGTGTCACTATGACCACTATAAATTCTTGGTGATGCCATTTGGACTGACCAATGCACCCACCACATTTCAGTCATGTATGAACCACGTCTTCAACAAGAAGTTGAGGAAGCATCTTCTTGTGTTTTTTGATGACTTGCTAATTTATAGCAAGATTTGGGAGGAACATTTGCAGTATGTGGAACAGATCTTAACTATCATGGAGGGACAATCCTTGTATGCCAAGGAGTCAAAGTGTGAATTTGGGATGACAGACATCCTCTACTTAGGGCACATCATTGGAGTTAAAGGGGTATAGGTGTATCAGGAGAATATCCAAGTGATACTTGACTAGCCCACACCCAAGACTCTTACATAATTGAGGGGATTTCTCATCATTTTCACTTATTACAAGAATTTTTTCAAAGGGTTCTCACAACTTTGTGTACCTTTGACCGATTTGACCAAAAAAGGGGATTTCAGATGGAATGAAGTAGCACAATTTACATTTGACAAGCTAAAGAAGGTAATGAGCACATGCCCATTTTTAGCCTTACTAAACTTCGACCAACCGTTCATATTGGAGTGTGATACATATAGAGAGGGCATTGGGGCTATACTGATACAAAATAGGCACCCCTTGCCTATGAGAGCCAAAATTTGAGGGGCTCTAAGCTTCTTTACACTATCTATGATAAAGAAATGTTGGCCATCATGCATGCCTTGGCCAAATTCATATAGTAATTGGTGGGAGGGATATTTGTGGTGAGGTCAGATCACAACAACCTTAAGTACTTATTGGAACAAAAGGACTTGAATGAGAGACAACATAAGTGGGTCAGCAGGATACAGGCCTATGATTTTGACATTGAATTTGTCAAGGGGGAAAACAACGTAGTGGCAGATGAATTATCCAAGAGGCCATCCATTTATTCCATGAAAGATGTATCAGTTGACTGGAAGGACCACGTCTTGTTGGAATATTCCAAAAATTAGTTCACTTGTCAGTTGATGGATGGGAAAATACAAGATGACAACTTCAGAGTCATTGATGACATCATCTACTACAAGGGCCGAATCTTCTTGGTCCTTGAGGAAACCTTCAAGGACAATATACTACACGCATGTGATGAATCATGATTCACCAGTGGCAGGGCACCAAGGGATTGGAAAAACATGTAGGTAGATAAGGGAAAGGTTCTCATGAAAGGGCCTCAAAGAAGATGTGATGAGTCACATCAAGGAGTGTACTACTTTCCAGGATAATAAGGATGAGCATACACATCTCGCAGGGTTTCTACAACCTCTACCCATCCCAGAGCACAAATGAGAGAGCATATCCATGGACTTCATCATAGGGTTGCCAAGGGCACAGGGTAAGAATTGTATCTTCGTTGTGGTGGACAGGTTGACTAAATTTGCACACTTCTTCTCCATTGCTACAGACTTCAGTGCTGCACAAGTGGCCAAATTATTCTTCAGAGATATCTTCAAACTACATGGGCTACCTAAAACCATTCTTAGTGACATGGATAGTCGATTTATGAGCACTTTATGGAAGGAATTATTTAGGATGGTTGGTATGACCTTGACCCCTAGCACTATTTATCACCCGTAGACTAATGGGTAGACCGAAATAGTCAACAAATGGGTAGAAGGCTACCTCAAGAATTATGTAGCAGGGAAACATAAGGCATGGGTTCAGTGGCTACACTTGGGGGAATATTTTTAAAACACCACTTATCACATGTCCATAGGCATGACTCCATTCAGGGAGTTTTACAGTTATGACCCACTCTCTTTTGTAGAGATTTCTTTTGGTGATAACAGAGCCCCGATGGTACAAGATTGGGTACAACAGAGTTAGGACATCCTCGTGGAGTTGAAGGATCATCTATAGAGGGAGCAGAATCAATAGAAGGTCCAAGAAAACAAACAACGGGTAGATCATACTTTTGAGGTTGATGACTTGGTCTACCTAAGGCTCCACCCATACAGACGTGCTTCTATCAAAAGTAGTGGAGTAGAAAAGCTCCAACCCCGGTTCTTTGGGCCCTACAGGATTAGCAGAAAGGTAGGGGTCGTGGCTTATGAGATGGAGCTCCCATAGGGTAGCAGGATACCCAATGTTTTCCATGTGTCATGCCTAAAGAGGGCCATCGACCAACACACTAGCCCACTTGAGGTGTTTCCACCTCTAGATGAAGAGGGGAAATTGGTATTGGTGCCAGAGGAAATATTGGAGGTTTGGAAGAAGAAACTCCGGGGGAGAAGCATCAGAGAGTACTTAATTAAATTGAAGGATTTTCCCATTTAGGATGCCACATGGGAGAATGAACATGTGATATGGGAAACAAGTTTGGGATTGCTTGTGGACAAGAAATTTCTAGCAGGGGAGACTGTAATGTCCCCCACCTCTTGATGAAGAGGTCTAGAAAGAATTAGTGGTCTAGTCATCCCCACTAGACCATAGTCTCATGTAGCATGGGGAAGGTCATCTAAATCAATGTTATATTTTGAAGTTGACTTGGAAAAAAGGTAAAAAAGGGTAAAAAGTAACTCATTGAAGGAATAGAGCATTTGAGGTTGAATTAGAAGTTGACCTAGGGGTTAACTTAACTCAACAGAGAAACAAAAAATAAGTAGAAAGGAAATCCTAGGGCTCACCTCTCACGTCATCTTGGATATTATTTCATTTGGCTATTGGGCTCTTGAGCACACAGCTTTGAGGGTTTTGAGATAAAAAACCCTAGAGAACAACTCAGTGGTGAAAGATTCCACTCACCTATTGCCAATCTTGGTCTCGGGGATGAAACACTCCACCCACACCATTCTATAGTTTTTATAGGTTCAACTATCGATCCAGGAGGGAAATAGGTTGTAACATTTGGGGGTTTTCTAGTAGGGGCGCATCAATTCATGAAGAGGAGTTCGATCTAGCCTTGTGACAGGGTCTATTGAAATTCTGGCATATGGGTATTATTGACAGGGCCTTGTTCAACACTTTTGGAGTATTTTTGGAGTGTTGCTTCTGCTAGATTATTATCTGAAGCTTTGGGACATCTTTGAGAGAAGGAGGGCACAACTGTGATTTAGATCAATCCAGTTTGAGAGGGTTATACTTCAGATCTGACCCTCAAACTTCTTCCAGTAGTTTGTGGTGGCCCGATCTATATTTCTAGATATTTTTAGGGGGTTTGGAGGCTTCCTCCATCATGGCCGAAATATTAGGCTTGGCGGTCTTCAGGAGGGCACAACCTAGATTAGGGTTTCAAAAGTTTGGAGGGGTAAAACTTGGCATCTGGAATTCATAGTTCATAGAGGGTTTCTACTTTCATTGATCTATCTTTTTTTAGATTTTGGCATCATCTGGAGATCTCCTTCAACTGGGTCAAAATCTTGGTCTTCTCATCTATTCAGCAGGACATACCAGTAGGTAGGGGGGTTGGATGTGACACATATTCTTCTTGCATCGAACTTCATTGAATATCCATCCTTTGGAGGATTATTTTGTATTACCAGGATAATTTTGTAGTAGCTCATATATTATCTCATGGAGCCATTTGATGTTATTCCAGATATGCATCCACTTTGTATCATCTTCTTTCTTTTCATAATAATAAAGGTCATATCTATGCTTTCGGGTTCCGTATCTTTTTTATTGGTTCGATCTTGTATTTGCATTGATTTTATCTTCAGATATGTGCTTAATAACTGAATATAACCCTAAGGCCAAAACTTGAGAGGCCAACTTGCAAACACACATAACAAACAAGTAAATCAATGGTTAGTTAGTGTTCCAAGTGAAAAAAATTGGCTCGGGAACATTACAACTGTGATGATGGTTCGAAGGAGGTAAATGATACAATGCATAGACAAATGGTGGGATGCTTGAACTATCTCACTAAAAACAGACCTCATATAGCATACTCTATTAGTGTGTTAAGTTGGTTTATGGAAAAACCTCTAGAAAGCCATTGGAATGTAGCGAAAGGGGTACTCAGGTATCTCAAAGGAATAATTGATTATGGTATTAAATATATTGATTCATTCGATGTTGATCTGAAATGTTACTCAGATTCAGACTAGGTTGGAAATCTGGATGATCAGAGATCTACTACACGTTATGCATTTGGCATTGTATTTGAGATTGTTTCATGGAGCAATAAGAAGCAACCTACTATATCTTTGTCATCCATTGAGGCAGAATATAAAGCATTGTGTGCAACAACCTGTGAAATTGTTTGGTTGAGAAGACTACTTCAATATGTTGGAGAAGAACAACGTAAATCTACGATAATCAAATGTGGTAAACATAACTCAATCAAGTTGGCAAATAATCCATTTTATCATTCAAGAACAAATCATGTTGATACTCAGTTCCATTTTGTTCAAGAAAAGATGCAGTCTAATGACATTTCTTTCATGTATTGTAATACTAGTGAAAATGTTGCTGATATTTTCACTAAGCCTCTTGGGAAGATCAAATTTGCTTCATTCTCCATGAACTGAACATCGTGGTTGATTATGAATTTTCTTGCGACAAGGTCATATAGCTTCTATCATTTTGTCTCTTCAGAATACCCAACAAATATACATTTATGTACTTTGTTGTCCATCTTCCTTCTCAACTCATCTGGTACAAGTGCGTATGTGACGCAACCAAAAAAAATTAAGTGTGCCACATTATTCTTTGAACCTATCCAGGTTTCCCGAGGAACTATATTCTTCACACTCTTTTTTGGACATCTATTCAAGATGTATACTGCAATTTCTACTGCTTCAACCCAATACTCATTTGACAATTTTTTTGTTGTCAACATAATGCGCACCATTTCCATGATGGTTATATTATTTCTCTCTGTGACACCATTTTGTTGTGGTGTGTATCAAGTGGTAAATTGCATGTAGACGCCATGAACTTTACAAAAGTTCTGGAATTCTCTTGAAATGTATTCTCCTCCTATGTCAGTTCTTAGACACTTGATGTAAAAACCACTCTGCTTCTCCGCAAGTGATTTAAAATGCTGAAAACAACCCAATGTGTCATATTTATGCTTTAGGAAATAAATCCATGTATTTCTTGAGAAATCATCAATGAATGTTAGAAAATAAGTACTGCCTCCTATAGATGGAGTTTGCATTGGTCCACAAATGTTTGAGTGTACTATTTCCAGTGGATTATTTTCTCTGTAAGACTTTCCAACTGGAAATCATTCTCTCTCCTACTTGCTAAATATGCAACCTTCACATATTGTTTCTGGTTTTTCAATCAATGGTAAAACTTTTACCATATCCTTTGTGTGTAGCAGCTTCAGACCTCCAAAGTTCAAATGTCCAAATATGAAATGACATAACCAGGAATCATCCTGTATTTCAGATTGGAATGATGTCTTCATCTCTGTGCCATTTTTTCCTTTCTTGATACTGCACACTATTTTCTTCATTAGAACTGCGTACACTATTTTCTTCATTGGAACTACATGCACTATTTTCTTCATTGGAACCGTGTGCACTTTCTGTTGTGAATGCAGTGTCTAACTGTGCACTTTTTCCTTTACCAACAGTTTTCATTGTATTCTTCTTCTTGGATGGATTCAATGTCAATGGGAACATCTTGTTACTTGTCATCTAGATTTTTTCAATAAGTATATTGCTTGGGCATTTATCCATGATCACACGGTGATTATCTTCCATGTGGATTATGTACCCTTTTTCTAATAGTTTCCTTGTACTCATCATATTATGCTTCAGACCAAAAACATAATATACATCAGACATATATTTTTGTTCTCCTTGTTTGGTTAAAATGTTTATAATGCCTTTCCCTAAGACAGTGTTGGCCCTTGACCAAGTTTTGAGGATTCTTGGTCATGTTTGACCGAGTTTTTGGACATCGATAGGCTATCGAAGGTGGAGTGCAAGAAAAAGTGGAGATCGCGGGATCTCGACCCCTTTTTAAGGGATTTTTGGGTTTTGGGTTTATGTAACGAGTATGGGAATGTCGACCCATGGGTTTACCCATGCTTAGGCCTATTTTTTAATGTATAAATAGAAATCTAGGTGATGTAGAAAGGAGATGATGTTATAAGTTCTAAGAGATAAGTGCTAATTGCTAAGTGAAAGCGGGGATTGTAGATTCTTTGTGCATATTGTGTGAGACTTGCAGATCTAGGTGCAAGTGACCGTAAGAGACTGTATGTAGGCTTTGTACTGTAAGGAGGATCTAGCGAAGAGTGCGCAGATCTCCTGTTCTCTATGAAGTTGATCTTGAGGCTCTGTGCATGTAAGAAGATTGAAAGAAGCTAATAAAGAAGATGAATATTTGGTCGACGTAGCTCAAGGGTGGGGGTGAACCACGTATATCTTTTGTTGTGAATGTTTTGTGCTTTATAGTTGATTTCTTGTTTATATGATTAAATGCTTAGTGCGATGTTAGCTGATAGATGAATCTGATATGATAGTGAATAATGTGAATGAATTCTAGATCTGATATCTATTTGTATGCTTAGTACTTGAATCTATTGGATTTGTGTGAATACTATGTCGATCTGTTCTTAGGGTTTAACTGCACTGTGAACTAAGTTGAATATTAATGAACTATAACTACTAAGTGTTTTGTTAAGGTGTTACAGTCACAGATCTATGTCCTAGCTAAGATTGTAGACATTGGAGTCTTGCAACCACCCCTCCCGCTACCTCGGGTGAGACTTCATCTGCTTCGCAGGTGTTGCCGAAAGGGCCTATAGTTAGGGTTTTGCTGGTGCGTTTTTGTAGCGTTGAACCCCGTGTTTTCACTTGTGACAACAAATGGTTCTGTTGCCGGGACCTAAAACTGTGATTGATGGGAACTAAGGAAAGAGGAGCTTTGCGCTTAGATCTGTCTCCCTAATGAACAATATTCTACTTAATCTGCGAAGTTCTATGCTAAGAAAAGAAGTATGATCTGAAGAGAAGAGGTAAGATCTGAAAGCTTTATGATTTGATAAAAGGAAAGAATAGTGAAAAGTTTTAGATCTAGAAGCTTTGTGCTCTACTGAAAGTAAGATTAGTGGAAATTTTTGTTTCAAAAGTATGGATCTAGGTATGTTTGATAAATTTTTTCCTAGCCTGAAAACTAGGGCACAACTAGAAGAAAAGAGGTTTGATATGACTAGATCTGATAGAAATAGTGAAAGATGTGTTATAATTATGCATAGAAAGAATGTTTGGACTAACAAATGGATGCAGGATCCTAGAAATAAGTTTTTGCAAGTTAGCTACCATGATCCTAGTGCGCAGTACAGGAAAGGATGGGGATCATTTAAAAGAAAATGAGGATTAACAATTTGTTACAGTTGTAGAAGACCGGGACATCTTGCTAAGGAATGCCCTGGTGTAAGATCTAGTTGTCTTTGTTGTAAAGATAGGGACCATGAAGTTATGGATTTCCCTAGAGTGATTGCTAAGGTTGAAAGAATGAATATGAGACAAGAAGACCATGAGGAAGATCAAGAAACTAAGACCATGACAGAAACCCCAAAAGAATCATAGATTGTATTGCTGCAAATGAAAGAAACCCTGAATGACCACCAAAATATCATCTTACTAGAGATCTTCAGAGAAAAAGAATGCATACAAGCAAGAATAGGAGACTTCGACGTAGACTGTGTTCTGGATGAAGAAACACAGGTGAATATTATGACAGAAAGAACTTGGTAAGATTTAGGAAATCTTGTTATGATTCTTTCATTGGGAGAAATAGGATTATTTAGAGGAAAGCTGATGACCCTGTGTGGAAGACTTACCCAAATATCTATGAGTGCTTGTGGAACTTCGACAGAAGAAAATTTTGAGGTTGTTAAATTTATTGAGAACAATGCCTCATTTTTTATGTTACTAGGGAAGCCTTGGATCGAAGAGGATCAAGCGATAAGAAAAGAAGAGGAAATATTAGAGTAGAAGAAGTAGGAGTTAAAGGATTTCATGACCACGAGGATTGCACATTTGATTGAATAATAGGAGAACAGGTCGAAGTTATGTAGCACTAGAAACTTGGATGTCGAGGTTGAAAGGACACACGAGAAATTGAGACAACTATCGCTACAGGAAAGAAGAGCACCTACACCAGACAAGGAACAAGTATTGCCCTTGAACCCTAGTAAAGACCATCAACAATGCGAAGTTACTATGACAAGAGGAGATGAGAATCAGAATGGAAAGAGGAATACCGATATGAAGCTCACTAGAAAGGAGGCTAAAAAACTAAGCAAGAAGAGATCCAAGATCGAAAAGTTACAGAAGGTTCGAGAGGGAACTTCGCAGAAGGAAAATTTACAAAACTGAAAGTTCGTCACGATATCAGAACAACGTCACATGGCACTTCGCCATGGCGAAGCAATATAGCCATTGGGAATAGTATAACCATTAGACATATACCCCTAATGGGTAGAACGACATTTATGGCCAGAAAGCTCACTATCAGACCGTTGGGACTGCGTCATAACGAATCGAACTCAATTAATGAAGGCTTCTTGCCCGTTGGAGAGATCCGTTACCTAGTTATCTACTTATTCCGTCAAACCTTGCACCAAGAACCCTTTTTCCAACCATGATTATCTGAGCCCGCAGATTAGTTGATTTTGCATAGTAATAATCACGTTATCACCATCCATCCTGTTGCATTGAATCGCTATTCTTCAAACCCTGAGATATTCAACCCCAAGCATGTATGTCCGAAGAACTTAGCACAGCCAAAAATTATGTGAAGGAGGTACTCATCGACCTCATGACTGAAAGAGTAATGTTTGAAAGAGTAATCTCTGTGGGTATACAAGAATCATCGACGAGAGGAGTGCAAGCCTCTCCGTCGACTGCTCGTGGATCTAGACCATCCCGACCGACAGCAGAAAAGAGAACCAAGCACAGAGATGACCTAGAAAATGCGAAGATAATCCCAACCATATTACTAGACTACATCCCACCTCTAGCCGGCATAGTGAATCGTGATAGTGTGCCAAGAGATTTTGAGTACACCATGGTTACTGCGTACCTCCTGAAGGGGATACATGAAGTTCGAGTGCAGAAGGAAAAAATCACAACGTTGAAGTTCAACAAATTCAACTTAGGAGACTGCAAGAACCATAGTATGCTCGCCCCATATAAATACTTGACCAGGATGAAAGGGAAGAACTCAAAAATAATCCCCCAGCCGTGGACGATGAACCTCACGTAGTCCACCCTATTAAATGTAATGAAAATCCCACACTTTGGAAGGCACCAGGAAGTTAACACCTATGTTAATCTCCTACTTTTATGTAACCATGACAAATAATTATGGCTAGACCATCGTATCACAGTCGATACAACGCTGATCCATAGGATCACTGTATTGAGTATGCAAGGACCCGACCCACATGACTTCTATCTAGGGAAAGCCACAGATCACACATTAGCATAGAAGATCAAGGATACATACGACGATGTTGAGAAGGGGACACAAGGCTACAAGGTAGCCTCCATCCAGAATGGCACAGTGTGCCTAGCATGCCGATTAATCGCAGGAAATCTAGTACAGAAGAACATGCCCATGCAGGTGATCTAGATTTTATGAGTAGAATGAAATGAATACAGATTATTAACAAGTGCTTAACACAAAATAACAGAGATACAATAAAACTGGTTTTCTATTCAATAACGAAATAAGCTGAAACTGTAAAATGCAGTGGAAACAAGCTTGCTGGAATGGTGGTGGCTTATCTCTGAGAAGAGATGTGACGGCAGTGTGCATTCACAAGAAGAAGGTTGCAATGAGGCTCTGAAGGCCTTTTTAGAATAATAAAGAATTCCAAAATCCCTAGACATCCAAAAACCTAACCCTAGGAGATGAAATGCCAAAAGTCATGTGTGGGCCCTGTTTGGGTAAGCTAGTACATCAATTTCTCGGGGTTGTAACTTTTGCATACGATCTCCGTTTTAGGCGTGTGATAGCCCGTTGGAAAGGTATCATCAAGGAGATTCATTTTGGGGGATCAATAATTCCTTTTTCTATAATTAAGGAGCTCGATACCGAAAAAAATTCATTTAGGCCCTCTAAATGGCCCCAGAAGTAAAAACTGCTAAAAATAGTAAATTGCCAAAAATGTCAGAAAATTGTTTTGAGCCAGTTGGAAAAGGTGGGTGGCCACTGATATCCATCTGGATCAGTAGGTCACAAGATTTGTCGTTGAACTCATGGGGAAATGCCTGGAAGATGTACAAATAAACTGGGCGAAGTACCTAGTTAATCAGATGGAATTAGACTGTCGTGAAGCACATGATTAGGGCTACGAGTTCCACTTTAGTTGGCTCCTGATCCTCATCACGTTTGTTCCTTGGGAGATGTCAAAAGGTACGTCCTTCGCAGAAATTGAGCCGTTTGAGCCGCTTGTTGCGAAGTTCACCACGCTCTCGTACTCGAGCGATATGGGAAAACAGTGGCAGTCGAACGTAGTATTTCACACATACTATCTCCATTTAAAGAGGGCTATCGAAGCTAAACCTCACATGACACTGAACACCCTACAGTGGTTCCAGACCCTCATGAAGTTTCATGAAGATTGACACTTCATCTATATTACTGCGCGAGTAGATGAACATAAGGAGGAGCTTCAGTCACACTACAAGCTCACAGAAGAGAACCTCGAAGAGATAACTAAGGAATGGTCAACCGAATTCCTTATCTCGGATAACGCTACAGAGATGTATGATCCTAAACTTGACAGCCCAGAGGCCACTCACAAAGAACATGACACACCCAGAACCAGCGGAAGGAAGAAGACCGAAGAAGTCCAAGACTTAAGTAGCGCCTTAGAAAAGACTGCTTCAGTATCACCTGACCAAGGGGGTGATGGCGAAGTTGAAGAGATAAATGGTAAAGAAGATGAGGAGAAGCAAGGAAAAAGTAAAACCGCCTAGAGATGAGGTTGATCCCTTGAATAAGAGGAAGGTTTCTCCCCCTAAACCCTCTTCCCGGAAGAAATCCAGAGCCACTATGACTAACATGAAGACTGTTCTCATTGTCGATGACTTTGACTTCATCATCGCAGCTTTAAATGATGCCTCGCAGCAAATATTCCATAAACAAGAATCCAAGCATGAGGAGATGTACGACAAAATTGAGGTCAAACTTCGAGGGGTACAACATACCCTTCAGTCCAGTCATGCAGTTTCCACTGCGCCCCTGCAATCGGGAGAACCAAATTTGGGAGATGAGCCAACCCAACTCCAATGACTAGATGATGCGACTGAAGCTCGCCTTCGTCACAGATAAGAAGAAACTGAAAAAGCCACCCAGGCCTTGAAGCAAGTGCAAGAAGTACTCGTAGAACAATGTCGACTTGCAGAGCAAGAGAAGGTTTCTCTCCAGACAAAGTTTGAAGAGGAAAAAGCACAGATTCAACAAGAAAAAGAATAGTTGCTCACAGAGCAACTCGAAGTGAAAGAAGCAATCAACAGAGCACTTCACTCTGTGATAGGATTAGAGCCAAAGGAAGAAGACCAAGTTGATCATCAAGTATAGAATCTTGCAAAATCTATCCAACAACTACAACAAAGAATAACATACTTAGAGCTCCGCACAATGCCCGACACACCGCAGGATGTGAGAGATCAAAGAGATGCAACTGCTCGAAGCATAGTTGAGAGAATACAGTCCATTTCCATGGAATGTAAACAACTAAGTGATCACAGTTCCCAATGTATGATAAACTCACTGAGAATTAGGAATTAAAGGCACTGGAGTCACAACTCCAGGAGGCGAAGAAGCAAGTAGAAACAATACAGGCGCAGTTGCCCCTATCAGTTGTTGAAAGGATGAAATGATCCCAAGAGAAATGCACCACTCAAAACTAGGTCCACACCATTCAGAGTA
>JZKD02S1698568.1:747094-778317 GCA_000966675.3 Picea glauca | reverse complement strand
GGGTGTTTGCTAGATGGGTTCCTCAAGAATGGAAGAGGATCCTCATTCTTGGTTTTCCTAGATGCCGCTGCCACAATCTCCTTGCCAACATTGGCCTCTCTTTCGAGTTCTCTTCGTTTGGATGCACCCACTTCTTGACATGCTCCAATTCCACAAGATGTGCCCAACAAATGGCCCTTTACTCAGAAGTATGTTCTTGTAAATTGAGTTTTGAAAAAACTACATGTCCAAAAAATATTACCCCCCCCTTTAACTTGGACCCAGGCCCTTGATGTCTTGTGACATACTTCCACAATGGATACTTTGATTCTTGAACTTTCTGCCTTGCTAAAACACTACGGTTTTCCGCCTCTGAACTTGTTTCTACAACCCCACTTCTAGCAGATGGAACACTAGCTGGCCCTGTTGAAAATGGAGGAGGGACAACATTAGTGGGAAAATCCTTCCCTTTCTTTTTCCCTCTTCCAACTACCCTTGATGATTGAGCCATGACTGATGTAGCAAAGTTATTAGACTGTTGCTGTAGAAAACATCTTGAAGAATGGTGGACAAATCCACTTGCTTGGCAATTGGAATCCCTTCTCACACTCTACCAAAACCCTTTGTTGCTCTCTAACCTTTCTTGCTGCTCCAAACTATTTGAAAAATGAGAGAAAAACAACTTAAAAATCGTTTTGGAGGGCCCATGGGCTTCCTTTCTATGGGATATGTATCAGAATTTTGGAACACATTTTTAGTTGGTGTCTGGTACATTTTATGTACGTGTCACGTGTACATGACACGGACTTCACACGTATTGGACACGTGTCACAGCGAATCGTGTCAGATTCGTTGGACACGCGACACAGAGGGGGGCAGGGATGAATCCAGTTACATAGCCTGTGGAGAGGTCTCTTTGGTACATCAATGTGGTCTAATTTGTTGAAGGACAAGTATTTACATAATTCTTATGTGGTTGAATAGTTGAAATTGCCTCAACACTCTTCTAGAAACACTTCTAACTTTTGGAGAGGGATGTTGTGATCCATCCATTGGATGGTATCTTGGTTAACATGGAAAGTTGGCAATGGCATTCAAGTTGTAACGTGAGTTGACTCCTTCATAGGAGGAGAGCACTTCTACAGACTTTCAAAACCTTTATGTGATTACTTAAACAACATGAGATTTAATTATTTGGGACAGATTATGAATTTGGCTTCCTCGATCCCTGTACAAAATTATTGGCTCTCTGCTGATGATATTGGCTTGGTTGGTACATGGGAAAGAATGGAATCATTTTATAGATGGCTTAAATTTTTTTGGCATCAAAATCTAAGAGGAAACAAACTCTCTTGTATGGGGATGGAATAAATCAGAAGGGAAGGTAACTGCAAAATTGGCCTATGAGGCCATATCATTAGTAAATTCTATGATCATAACTAAATGGTGGTTCCTCAAGCTTTGGAAATGGAATCTTCCAAAGAAATTAAAATGTTTATGTGGCTTTTTTTGGAAGAAAAAATCCTAACGTGGCAAAGTTTACAAAAAAGAGGATATCAAGGGTATATGCAAATTGTGTTTGAAGTAGGGGGAAACGACTGTTCATTTATTTATACATTGTTCCTTCTTCAAAAGAATATGGGCCCTAGTTTGTGGTAGATTACATTTATCAGGTACTTGGGAAGGTGGTTCAATCGATCTTTGTATGCAAAATTGGGTGAAGGAAAGGCATTATTTGACTGAATTTCCTATCTTTATAATGTGGCGAGTTTGGATAGCACATAATTTGTCCCTCTTCGAAGTAAAATATTGCTTATTTTTATGAATTTCACAAGGACAAAATTCTCGTCTGATGACAAAGTTGTTTTCTATTCTCTGCCTAATTTATTTGAGAATATGCTTGTAGGTTTCTTTGATGGTGTAACTGCTAATGGATTTTGTGGAGTAGGTTTTGTACTAAAATTTTCATAGCATTTTTCAATGCATGCATACATTGGAGGAGGGAAAGGAACACATACAAAAGTTGAGATTATTTTTCTCCGGGGTTTGCTATGGATGGGTAGAAAGATCAAATTGGACAATCTTCAAGTACCGGGGAATTCTAAAGTGATTACAAGTTGGGCATTAGGAATGGTTAATTTACAGGTGCTAGCTCTTGATCAATGGAAACGGAGAATCATGTGTCTCAAGGAACAATTTGTCTACATTGCCTTCTCCCATACTTACAAGGTTCATAATTCGGTTGTGGACAAATTATCTAAAAAGGTTGTGGGCCTTCCATCTGAAATTTTATATTATCAAATTTTTCAAAATGGGGTGTTGTCTAGCACTGTTGTTATTCCTTTTGACTAACTTTTAGTCTATTTTTTAGATGGTTATTACTTTTTATCGGGGTAGATAGAATTTTTTTGAGGCTGAAAACAATTTATGTCAGTAGATATTTAGTGTCTTTGTATGTCTGTAGGAAGATGCTCTTTTTTTCTGGAAATTTTGGAACTTCTCTCCCTTGTATGTTTTGGTAGGAAATTGTTTAAGTTCTAGTTACAGGGACTAAGTCTATATGGGACATATTATCTTTGATTTTAATAATAGCAAGATATTGTTTTTTCATGGGAAAAAAAATATCTTTTAAATGATCTATGTTATGAGTTTTTTTTTTCTCGTTTTAAAATTATTTTCTTATTGTAATTGTTTTGTCTATAGATAAATTATTCAAATATAAATGCCTCCAAAAAATAAAAGTCAATCAGCTATGGAAAAACTTTATGAATATTCTACAATGTCAGAAATTGTTAATATTAAAGATATTTCAGATCTATCTAATTTGAAGGATGAAACTATTGAACAATTTGTCGATGATTTAGACAAGAAAGGACAAGATAATGGAACTAGTAGCATGAGGAGAAGGAAGACCTCCTCCAAAATTGAATTTAGAGAAGAGTGGAAGATAAAACATCATTGGGTGTATAGTATCAATGTTGTAGATGGAAAGCCTTGTATGATGTGCAAATTTTGTGAGATATACAAGACTCAAGCTCCATGAGGTATTGGAAAAATGGATGCAATACAATTCAATATGATGTTGTGACAACTCATTCAAAATATCATATTCATTAAACATCAATTTAGAAAGATGTGTATGAAACTGAATGGTTGGCAAAGCCCATTCTAGAACACATAGTGACTATAAATGAGACCAATAATGAAAGGGTGATAACACCATGAAGTTGGCATATTTTATTGCATAGAAGGACATTACAATTGCTACTTATTGTTGGAATAATCTAATTTTTCCCGTTGACCTAGCTAGTTGAATTAGTTCAATTTTTTTTTATGCATCCCGAGGTTAACATGGTCAAATAGCAGTTAAATCTTGACATTGCAACTAGACGATTATTTGTAATTAGATCTAGTTGTTTCTCGAGAAATCTTCTTCAATGTATTTAATATCATTTCACGAAGTAACGAAAGGTGTGTAGAAGAAATAAAGGACTCAATAGTTTAGAATTTTTTGGTTGTAACAATAGCCAGAGTGTTCTTGTGTTTAATCTTATATTTTGTAGAAAATTGTTTGATGTGAGTATTTCCATTGCCTCCTTTTTTTAGTTTGGTATTAGAGCAAGGTTGGATCCATCCTTCCCCAATCAAGAGAAGGGCTCTTGCATGAGTCAGTGTTGAGAGGAGTGTATAGAAAGGTACCAATAGAAAATAAAAAACAAACCCTAAGGTTAGGGATTGAGTGGTGATAAGTGCTATTATTTATTTATTTCTTTGTTTTATTGCTTGTCCAAGTTTCTAGATAAGAAGTCATCCATAGGTAAGCCTATTAGTTGAAAGAACAGGTGTGGAATAATTTAGACATAGAAAATCAATTTTTGAGAAAGTCAATTCATAGAACAACATTGTCTTAGTGGAAGAGGGATTCTAATTCTCATGGTGTTGTTTCAATCAATACTTGTTCAACTGTTAAGGGAGTCGAAGATGTCCCCAACAAGTCTTTCATTGTAGATAGTGATAAAGAGAATGAGCAGAGGATCAATTCCATATGTCGCTCCATCATACAACATTCCAGGCTAGTTCCAAAGAAGGAGATCATTTGATTCGTTGTAAAATTGTTGCAATTAGGTTTTCCCTTTTGGGGTTTGTGATAGAATGCCTAAAATCAGTTGACAATTGCATTTTTGGGGATAAAATTATAACAAATTTATGAGATCTCCGATTGGGGTATTATGGATTCTAGTAGCAAAGACTTTTAGATTTACAAATCCTTTGGTCTAAGCAATAATAAATGTTTAAATTATGTAAATTTAAATTTGGTGATCAAGGTTGATAGAGTTGCATAAAAAAAAAGGGAACAACATCTACAAGTAGTCTAGGATAGCCTCAGGGACCCATTTTGACAGGAAAAAATTACGAAGTTTGGTCAATCAAGATGAAAACATTGCTTCGTTCTGAGGATTGTTGGGTTGTAGTTGTAAATGGGTTCATAGAACTAGATCTAGCAACCACCCAAACTATGAAAAATTCTCAAAGAGCTCAATTAATTGAAAATAGAAAGAAGGATTCAAAGGCACTATGTATTATTAAGCAAGGATTAGAAGACCCAAATTTTCCAAAATTTGTAGCAACAAATTATGTCAAACAAGCATGGGACACTTTAGAGATTTCCTATGAAGGCACAAACAAAGTAAAAACAACAAAGTTGCAAACACTTAGGAGAAGGTTTAAGAATTTGAAGATGAAGGATTTTGAGTCTATTGACCAATTTATGACTCAGATGATGAAGGTAGTAAATCAGTTAAGAAACATGGTGAAGATATAATAGACTAGAAATTTGTTGAGAAGGTTTTGAGGATCTTGCCAATAAAATTTGATGTTGTAGTTATTTCCATTGAAGAATCAAAGAATCTAGCACAACTTTGTAACACACTTGTTTTCCCCAGTTTATAATTATAAGTATTATTGTAGAAAAACAATAGACATGATCTATATGTGAGCAAGGAAAGACAATCAACCTTGATATATTTTGTAATATATATAAATATATTTGAATTTTAATGTATGAGAGAATTTTGAGCAATTTTTAAAAGATTTCTTTCACAGGTTATGATGTCATTAGAGGCGTGGGAAACAGGGAGTCCATCACTACTTTAAATGAATCTGCCATAAAATACCTTATCTAATTAAAATGGTGTAGACATGAACTGTCCCCAGCCCTGGAAACTGATTATCATTCAAGATAGTAGCTAGAACAATTCTTTTAGAAGTAAAGAAAGGATGGTCAACGTACCTTCAGGAAACTTCTGGCCTGATCCACGAAGTCCCACAGAGGAAGACCAGAACAAGAGGGTGCAAGGGCATGAAGGAAGAGATATACATGAATGGGATAGGAGAGAACAGGGGGGAGACAAGAAAGCAAAGTAGAGAAGAGAAGTTGCAGAAAACTCCCTAGAAATATTATAGAACTCCTCTTGTGGAATCGCACGCTGGATTGAGGGTGGATGGTTGTAGTAGAGGAGATCACAACCTTACCTACGGTTGAGTGGAGAGAAGTTCACCCTACAACAATATCCAACACAACTCAAATTCAGTAGATAAGTAACATGTATGCTTCTGTTTATTGATTTAATTATGTGAATGGGTAGTGTGACACCTTTGAATATAATTATTCAATCTGGAATCTTAAAAATGTATTCTAGAAATGTCCTGTAATTGCATAACATATGTATCTGCATAGAAGTCTTATGTTCTTAGTTCCAAGCGGCCTCTGTCTTTTGTAAATTAGCTAGAAATGCATATATAGTTTTTTGAAAGCTTTCCTCAATGGTAAATGTAAAAGAATGAGAACCTACATAGTTGTTGTGCATATGCAAAATTTAAGCCTCTGTTCAAATATAAGAGGAAAGATGCCTCTTTGTACTCTATGCATCGTTGTATCCCCTCTCATGCCAATATATATATATATGTGTGTGTGTGTGTGTGTATCCTTGTTTATCGTTGTTTCGTATGCTTGAAATCAACAAGTTTCTTCGGGAATGGGTGAAGCATGGAGACCATGTGAAAAATCATAGAGTTCCTTGGACGAACACGAGGTCCTTTGAACTCAGTAAATATCATAAGGAACTTGGGGAAGGGCCTTATGAAAGAAGCTAAGTCTCGGAGCAGATCGTTAAACCAATAGGATAAAACCTAACCCACCTCAGAGAATTTGTGACCATCGATATCGTATGAGGACTAAATATGGGACATTTATTGAGATGAAGTTAATATTTGACGTCACTCATTGATCTGGTGAAGCGGAGAAATCCTAACCCTCCATCGACGTTGAAGGTGAAGCCTGTTGAGTACACCCCAAATTCAATGAGGTTCATTGATCTATCATAGGAAGTCTGTGGACGATCCTAAACTATTAGATTATCGGTGAATGATGCGATCAGAGATCCCTAGTCGGAATGACCCTCGAAGCCATGGGGGGAGGTATTCTGAGAAAGGAAATAAAATGGACAATCTATGTCTTCCATTAAGTTGAGGCCATGATGAATCTATGCCGTAGATCATAGTGGGTCTCGTTTGAATGAGACCAAGTGAATAGGTGATGTCATCATGACATACCCTGCTAACTAGGATCGTCAATGTGTTCAGAGAGGTTACGTTTCAACCAGTGAATGGACGAAGGAAAAAAATGGGGATCCCCGATCATACCTTGGGATAGACATTGCTAAACCAAAATTTTCAGATCCATGATATTGTGCGATATCAACCGTCCATTGGGGGAGGCTAATCAGAATGGTCATAGAACCTGGGAAGGTTTGACCTCAATGAGACTGCTAAGAGAATTAATCTGGATCATTGGTCGAGGGAGGGAGGGGGCGTCGATGTGTAATCACTGTCAATTTTCCACAACATTGACATTTTCCCATAGAGTTTATAGTGGGAGGTGATGTCAGATCCAGGTGGGGATCCATGCATCCAACGAGGGTGACACCACATGTCATAATACTTGGGTTGATCGAGGCTATGAACGTGATATGAAACAAGTACAACATATCTCGTTGAATTTTAAATGGATGCGTTTGGGATGACAGGTGTCATATGGAGAAAAACCGAGACGAAGGAATGCACATGGAGGTGGCTTGGAGGACCAACAAACTAACCCTAAATCCTGACCCTTAGATCTCAGGGAAGAGATTTGGATCGTCCGTCGCATGATGCTTTTCGGAGTTCCCTACGGGAAAACACTCTTATAGAGGATTTATGAGGTGTCACAATGGTCATTGATCCATCGGAGTAGAAGGAACCCTGATAGTGAATCCTATTCATCTGTCAAAAGGGGTTATTCATAGTGGATAACAGGGATACACCCTGAGGACAGACTTCGAGGAGAAGATATAACTGTTGGTGAGTTAAGCAGGGACTCCAAGGAGGAGATCTAACCATTGATCATTCAAGGGAGGGGGAGTTTTGAAGGGAAATCATGGCCACCCATCGCAATAAAACTTTGTATTGGGTAAATGTGTTACCCTTCAGGGGAGAGGCTTTGAGATGAAATGTCGGTTGTCAATTGCGTAGGAACAGAAACATTTCGAGACCTTATTCTGACCATTCATCACAAGGCCCATTTTGGGGTGGAATATGGACATGAACTCTGGCAGGGATGCTATGAGACACAACTCCGACCATTGATCTACCAAAGTACAAAGGACCCCGTAGAAGATCTAGACCGTCCATCCTTAGATGGAAACTCATGCAGTTAATGGGAAATGTACTGTGTGTCATGCGAAAAGGAGGCTATGTGTCGCAGGGATATGATAGAGCCAAGAAAATATCGATCCAACCCTAACTTTCCATTGCTAATTTTAGGTACCGACAGATCTTTCGGAAGAAATGGCCAATAGACTTGTCCATCGGAGTGCGTGTGGTAAATATCATAGAAACACCCCGAGCGAAGAACCCTGAAATCGAAGTACTGTGATAAAAAAGTTTTGATAGAGCACGGGAAGGGATATGACGAAGCCAATGCCACATCTGCACCACAACGTGGATGACACGTGGCGGTGAAGTGGCCCGAACTTTGAGAGGCTATAATTTTCGATCTAAATATCCATTTTGAGTGATATTACAGTCATTGGAAATCCCTTGTCAAGAAAAGGACGATGAAGCCATCAAAAGGGGGTTTGATATTGGTTAAGAAGAATGAAATTTTAATACCCCATTCCCTCAAAAGCTACCTATGGGGTTGGGTGTGTTACAGATTGGTATCATAGCAAGAAACTACACTTGACCTTCTTGGGCTCACTAAAAGTGTCAAATGAATTTTATTAGAGAGTTATAAAGGGGGAGGGCATGCTGAGCTACCCTATCCATAAGGGGCTATTGGTTCCTAACTATGTGACCAAGCGCTTAAACCTAGAAACACTCTACCCTTGTTACCAAGTGGTGTTCTCTCATGGAAAATTGAGAGATATGCAAGTGATAGTAAAATCTACCTCGAGAGTGCCACCATGGAATTATCAACCGCCGCGTGTCTATAGTGAATGTTGCAAAACCATCAGCGGAGAATAAGTCTCTTATTAACTCGTGTGTAACTTGGGTGGACACTTGGGATCTAGAATGTTGATCTTTTGTGTAAACCTCTACTACATTTAGGGTATATATCGACGAGGATTGTTGATTTGATCGTGATCAACGAGCATGATTTTTCCTTACCCACTGGGGATTTAACCACAAATACTACGAAAAACAATGGATCTTGATTGATTTATCGATCTAACGGTCCTTGAGTCTCGAATTTACCCGATATATGGAATTCAATGGATGTTGATGTGTAGACAATAATGCATGAGATCTCCATACTGATAATTTTCTTGCGTTAACATTAGTGGAACTTTGATTTAAATATTAATTACTATAAAGAGGGACACAATTATATGTTGTTTTTGCATGATCAAATAGGGACTATGTGTTGTTGTTAATTATGAAATTTGTTGAAGCCAAAATTTCCATTTACAAATTTTTAACTATGTTGTTTTTAAGTTAATGGACAAGTCAAATAACAAAAAATTGTTGAGCCCTAGCACTTAACCTAGCACTTAACCAATCAGAGACTTCCCAAAAAATATATAAAATAAAGGATGGTGACCCACCATCAATGGGGAGAGAGTTCTCATAACAAAGAGGAATAATTTGATGAAAAGAGAATGGTAGAAACCCCTCCAAGCATGGATGAGACTATCAGAAGTATTAGACTGAGTTGCAAGGATTTAAGGATGACAATGACTGGCTAATGAAGGAGTGGGAAAAACAAGATGAAATAAAAGTAGTTCTGTTGCAAATCCTGTCACACATGGAAAGGTAGTTGCAACATGGGCCAACATCCAACAACATGGAAAAACAGTAGCCTCAGAAAACTCGGAGTCTACTTGAGATGAAGAGGCACAGTCTTGAAATCAACAATGGAAGAAGAAACCCTCACAATAAGGCTCATCATGGATCCAAAAAGCATACTAAAACTGGAGACTCATCTGAGGATTCGTCTAGTGAAGAAGTAGAAAGATCCAAGGAACCGTCCAACAGTGAGATCAGTTCCCATTCCTAGAAGAGAGGGAAGATGAGGAAGCACTCCAAGGGAAGTGACACTGAAGAATTTAAGAAAACCAAGCCACCTACTTTTGATGGAGAAATCAAAAAGGGGGAAGAGGAAGAAGCCTAGATACTTGGCCTGAAGAGGTATTTTATAGTTCATAACCACTTTGAGAACTCGAAAGCCCAAACATCTATATTCAATTTAAATGGAAAGGACCCTGTTGGTTTAATGAACTATTGTTTCCTACTACCTGCGTTGTTGACCCAAGTTTCATATCTTTCAGGGTACCAACAAAGCCTAAAACTATCGGCCCTTCTGGTAAACCAGAAGGAAACACAGTAAACAGAATGCATTGTGTAGTCTCACCCGAGATAGCTTTAAATGGGTGGTTGTAAGACTTAGGTGTTTACAACCTAGGATTGAGCGAGAGAGATGGAATCTGTATTCTGAGCCATTTATTCTAACTTGTGTTACAAACTACTATTATTCTCTTTTATATTTTAACCTCCATGGAATCTTTTCTTGATATCTCAACAACAATTAAACAAGCAATATAATAACTCATTCATTCATTACACGCAACGTTTAACTACTAAAAGTATGAAAAATATATACATGAATTCATCACATTACACATGTATTACCATGGTTCACCCCCTCCTGAGCTACGCCCACAAAGATTTGGATCTTGGCTCTCTTATTATGGTAGTTCTGCAATTCTTGCGTCATGCTTTTACAACTCTCCTCGGATGGGTAAGATCTATATGAGGTGAACTAGATCGCACCAAGATCCTCGGCTTGTGATATAATCCTCAAGATCTACCTTCTCTCCTCCACTCTAGTTCAATCACTTTACAAAAATATAGTTCACCTCATCAAAAACATTACATAAAAACTGAACCCTCCTACGATACCTGCGTATCTATCTATCTATCTATCTATATATCGAGCTCTTCAGCCATTTACCCAAAACCTTAAAAAAACCCTAACCCTACTGTCATTAGGTCTTCCTTCTCTGCATCTGTGCTTTTCTTTCTTCCAGCTGTAGCCTCCTTCTTGCATGTACACATGCTGTGCTTCTTACCAGTTGTCACTTTCCTCTTGCACGCTTTCTTTCCTACGATTTCTCTTCCAGCTATCATTTTTCTTTGTGCATGCTTTATTTCCCACTTTGACCTGCTGCCAACATGCCCCCAACACTAACATGTGACTCGTCCCAAGTAACCTAATCTTTCTGAGCTACCTCGATCTCCTCAATGATTGTCTAGAAATTTTTCCTCCACTCTGCTGCTTTTATCAGTGCGTGCACGGTCTTCTCCTTAATGGTATACACTACTTGAACTGCCACTTCATCCCTCAGTAATACTGCACATTCTTCCTGAGTCTGTGTCATCTGTGTTCTAGCTTCTTCTTCCTATGCGAATAATTCTGCTACCCATTCCAATAATGGTTCTATTTGAGACCAATGCTCCTATTTCTGTGTTTGTGCAGTGATAAGTTCTGTCTACATCTTTTTCATCTCTTGCATCCCCTTGACGCATTCTGGGATTGGTATGGTCTTTTGCCTCTATTTGAGTTCCTGGATCGTTACATTGATCCTTTCTTCTTCCTTGTCCCAGCGTTGAACCTGTGGATCCTCCTCCTGTCTTGTCCAAAGTTGCGCTGCTTTATCGAGCAAGTCAGCTGCCGTGCTAACTGATTTCTCCATCTCCTATATTTGTGTTATTTCTGCCTGCCTCCTTTTCTCCTTTACTACCAGTGAAGTTGTTGGTGTGAGATGTTCTCGGAGCTCCTCGATCTCCTTCTGGTATCGAGCAATTGCCTGCGCAATCTGGTCGATCGTTTCTGTGGCTGGGAGTTTGTTTCCTTGTGCAGTGCTTGGAAGTTTTCCAAAAATTTCTCCCACTCTGATTTCCAATTCGTTCCTATGTTCTCTCTCCTCTTGAGTTTCGGATTTGGCCTGCTCACAATATTTTTCAAGGCTTCCCGTTTCTTTGTTTCTTTCTGTAGCTCGACTAATTTTTTATGTGCCCGAGACTGCATCTCATGGTCAACCCTAACCTGCAATTTGTATAGTTCCCTTGATGGCATCTATGTCAAGACCAATTGGATGTGGTCCAATTCCTTCAGTGGTGTTTTTCCCATGATTTCATTCATTCATAACATGCTTGGTTTTATGTAGACCATTGCGTGTGTGTGTGGCAATGGGAGGGTTGGGTCTCGTTCTTCTACTTCCAATCTTTCATTGGTTTGTGTTGTCGAAGGATCTATGCCTCTGCTGCTACTTGCTCTCTGGGCCTCCCCGAGTGTCCTGAGGATTTGTCCCATTTCTACTAGCTCTTTTTGCAGTTTATCCCTGTGATGTGCTGCATGATCGAAGTCTTCTACTAGACAATCTTGGACCATTCTGGTATTCATTTCTCCTTCGTCCTCCGTGATTGTATAGTCTGATGATGCTCATTGCACCTTCGATTTCTTGTGTGTGCCTACTAGCTGTATAGTCGGTCTCCTAGTTCCCCCTGGTTCATGTGTGATGGGATTTGGGGCGGTCTCTTGCGCTCCCTTAGCTTGCTTCGGTTGTTCGGTGGTCTCTTTATAACCTTTATGGGTTCCTATCTACTTTGACCCTTCGTTTTCCTGAGTCAGCTTGTTTTGGCCCATCCTTGGTTTCTTGGGAATTAGGATTTGTGGAGGCTGTGTTTCCACCTTCGTTGCTTCTCCTTTTGCGAGTCTTTTTGGTACTTCCCAGAGAATGGATGGGATCCTCCATGTGTCAGGCCATTCAGTGACGACCATGTGTATATCACCTTCTATGATGCAGTAGCGCATTAGTAACCACTGTTTATTTGGATCCTGCCTTGGTTGTATCCACATGGCTTGACGTGTAGCCCCGAAGTTAGCGATGTCCCCATATCGCACGACAGCTTATGGTGTTATTCTCCATGATCGGCTGACAACTTCGTATATGTCCCATAGGTATGTTTCAAAGATGATTCAATTTTCCCTCTTATACTTGGCCTATGGCCCGGATCTCAGTAATAGATATCTTGCTCCCGATGGCTGTGGTCTAGTACAAAAACCTACATATTCTAGTTCCCACCATCCCATGAAGGCTATAAGGGTGAGCAGCCATGAGTAATGAAATTATGTACTGATGTCTTGTGCGTCCTTGCAGACCACTTGGAACAAGTTTAATAGATAAGGCTCCCAGCTCATGAAGGTGCCTTCTGCGCACTAAGTTGCAACTATGATGACTCTCGCTGGTACTTTGTCTTTGCGGAATTTTATTAACAGTTTGCAGGCTAAGATATTTGCGACCAGTTGTGTTGTTGCATTGTTGATCTGCTTGATTATAATGCCTCTTGTCCCCCTGGCGGTACCATATTTCTTCTTCATTTCCTCTGCTAACACTTTCTCCTTGGATTTATCGTCGAGAATCAACGCGGGATCCATACCTCGGTTGGGTAGTCCTATTATCAATGCGATAATCTCAACAGTCCAACCATATATCCCCTCCATGCGTGACTACTGACAACTTCTTAATGCAAGTTGTTGCGTACTAGCCTCTGCCAAAATGTGGGAGTTTTAGCAACCCTAAAATGCTTGTTCTGTCCAGTCCAACTGCCCACTGATATGGCTGGCAGATTGTTTCCCCAAGTTGGTTGACCACTATGTTCTGCATAAAAAACCTCAGCGCAAGTTCCAGGTACTTGGTTTTGTCTGATACGTCATGGTCAGAATACTTGAGCTTCCCAACGTGACCCAATAGCTGTGGATATACCTGTACTCCCTCTGGTATGCATGGTAGCACAATTTCTACTGTCAGTTTCTTGCGAGGTGTGCTCGGTATCAGAAATTTGTCTTCCTACTATGGTGGTTGGTACGAAGTTCCAACAACTCCTAGTTTCTACCCTGTAAGCTATTTTGGCCAAGCTGAGGTAGTTCCCATAGTCTCTTCTATTGGTTGACCTAGGCTAGGTACCTGCAAATCATTTGGTTTCCCCTTTGATCCTTGATTCTGTGTCCTTGTATAGCTTCAGTCTGCTTCCGTTGATCATTCATCTGAGGTCTTCTCCTACTAAATCTCTTAGTTGTACAACTCCACCATCTGTTACATATTTTACCTTGTATGGTCCTAACCTATGCATTCTGAACTTTCTTGGGTGTTGGAACGATTTGTTGTCATAGAGAAATACTAGATCTCCTTCCATGAAGGTATTCTTCTTGATGTGTCGATCGTTCCATGCTTTGTCTCTGGCCTTATGCACTTGTTGATGGAATCTTTCCAGGATTCAATCTTCCTCCATTGCTAACAGTTGGTTCAGTCTTTCCTGTATTGCATCACGTTCTGTCATTTGTGTGATAGTTTCTACGCGTAAGCTGGGTACTGAAAATTATAATGGCACTATCGCTTCTTTGCCATAGACTATTTTGAATGGTGTGTGCCCTGTTAACTTATTGCATGTCATCCTATATGCCCATAATATTGCTGGTACTTTGAGGTCCTAGTCATCTCTGTTGACGTTACAGATCTTTGTCAATGCGTTCTCTAGAATTTTGTTGAAGGCTTCTATTGTGCCATTCGCCTGTGGATGATACGGTGTGTTTTGTTGGTGGTGAACTTTAAAATCTTCGAGCATCGTGTGGATGGTTCTATTTATGAAATGCGTGCCTTGGTCACTCATCAAGACTCTTGGGCACCCAAACCTAGTAATTACTTGTTCAAATAAGAAGTGTGCAGTTATCTCTGCACTGCAGTGTTTTACCGGTGCGGCTTCCGCCCACCTTGTTAGGTATTCTGTTGCGGTGATGATATATATTGCCCCTGTTCGATTGGATGGCGGGTTAATTGGTCCCACAACGTCTATTTCCCATTTATCAAATGCATGTAATGTCACTTGCGGTTGTAACGACATCTCATCCCTTCTGTTAGGTTTTCCTACCCTTTGACAGACATCGCATCTCCGACAATATGCTTTTGAGTCTCTATGAATCGTTGGCCACCATAATCTTGCATGGAGTACCTTCTACGTGGTATCTTTTCCTGCATAGTGTCCTCCTTCCAATCCCTCACGGGATTCTTCTAAAATTCTTGGTCATTTTTTCTCTAACACGTACCTTTGTAAAATGCTATCTGTGCCCATTTTATAGAGATTCTTGCGATCAGTTGATAGTCGGCTACACGAACTACCAAGTTCTTCTTCTACGTGGTGGTATATTCTTGTGGGGCGGTACCTGTGCTCAAGTATTGGATGATCTCTACGAAGTAGTCATCAACAATATGTATTGAGAATAACTGGGCATCCGAAAAGTTGTTTTCTAAGTTCGTGGGTTCTTCTCCATTTGTGACCGGTGATAGGTGGTCAAGTCATGCATTTAGTTTTCCTGGTTTGACTATTACTTCGAAGTCAAATTCTTGAAATAACAGTAACCATCGACAAATTCTCCTCCCCAACACTGGCTTGTTGACTAGGTATTTTAGGGCTGAGTGATCTATAAACATATTAAAATGTTTTCCCAATAGGTAGTGTCTGAATTTATGTAGTGTGTAAACCATAGCTAGGCCTTCTCTTTCCACCATGTTATAATTATATTATGAGTCTGATACTTTTCTTCTTGCAAATGTTATCGGGTGATCCCAGTATCCTTCTCCTGGCTGCACTAATATAGCAACAAGTGCTATCACTGATGCATCTACATGCACATGGAATGTCTTTCCTCAGTTTGGAAATACTAATATTGGTACAGTGACCATCTTTTCCTTCAGAGTATCTAGACCATGTTGACACTCGTCATTCCATTGGCACTTTGTATCCTTTCTTAGTAGTTTCTCCATTGGTTTTGTGATCTGTGCATATCCTTTGATGAATTTTCTGTAGTATCCTGTGTGTCCTAACATCGCTCGTAGCTGGCGAACTATTTTTGTTGCTAGTAAATTAATGATGACTGTGATCTTTGCCGGATCGACCAATAGCCCTTGTTTGCATACTTTATGGCCCAATAGTATCCCAAGCGGTGTTCCAAATATACATTTCTTTATGTTTAGTGATATCTGACACTGTCTATATCGTTCTAGCATCAAGCGTAAAACTTCCACACGGTTTTTAAATAGACTATAGACTGTCCAGTCATCCAGGTATACTTTGAGAAACTCATGGATGAATTCTTTAAATGCTGCGATAACCACTCTGGAGAATATTTTTGGTGCATTCTTCATTCCAAATGGCATGACCATATATTGGTAAGATACCCATTCCATCGTGAATGTGGTCTTCTATCTGTCCTCCTATGCTATCTTGATCTTATGGTAGCCTGAGAATCCATCAGTTAATGAGTAAGCTTTGTGTCCGCCCACAATATCTAACACTTCATCCATGAACAATGTAGGGAATGGGTTGTGTAGGCATGCATCATTCAAGTTCCTCAAGTCAATGCATATCCTAATAACTCTTCCTTGTTTCTTGTCCTGTATGACCATCGGCCTTATCCATTCGGATTCCTCGACTGGTTTGATTATGCCGGCTTCGAGCATCCGATCGATCTCCTCTTCAAATTTCTGTTTATATATGGGGTTCAGTCTATATGGTCACTGTCTAATCGGTCTCACTTTGGGTCTAAGGGTTACTTCATCTCTCCCATTTCTCCTTCTATACCCTTCATCTTTGTAAATGTTGTAGGAAACAAGTCATTGTATTCGTGCAACAACTATGTGATGCTTTCTACTATTGGCTCATCCCAGTAGTCTCCAATGCTAGCCATTTTGGGATGTTCAACTGTTCCGATGTTAACATTATTTACCTTGATTGGCGCAGAAATAAATTTGGATTCTATGGGTGGTCCCTTCACATCTCTTTCACCTTCTACTTCTTCAATATGAATTTTGTGGGGGTCATCTTCATCTGGTGCTTCCTCTTGTACATGGTAACGTGATAGTAGTTCCTTGACTGTCTGCTTATTTCGCTATTGTTCTTTGGTAATAAGTTCTATTTTCGGTTCTTCAATAAATATGATTCCTCTGATCTGTTTCAGGGCTGCATCTATGTTGGGGTTCTCATGCTTGAATGAGAAAGTGACGACAAAGTTCTGTTGCAATGTCGTACATGCTGTAGTTCCTTTGTGTAATTCGTGATTGGTATACCAGTTCGTTGGTATGCCCTCTAAAGTGTGAATGAAGTAGTGAGGCCATTCCTCTGGTGATGTCATTTTCCACAACGTTTTTCACTCCTCCAAGTGTTTCACTGGTGTCCCTAGTCCTACATATTTCGGTTGTTTGTTGTTTTTCTGTTCTGCGCCGAACCTTATGTGCAGTACCCGCTTACATTGGTACCGGTTTGTGATAATTTCCTTGTGTGCGCCCCACCATCTTGTGGGTGTGGCCTTGAGTGATAAATCTAGTGCTAGTAGCCTATGGTTCTCTAATATTTTGTCTTCATATTGTGTCAAGAATGTTTACAAATCATTTAGTCCGTGGAAACTAGGTCGTTCTTTGATTTCTGTGCCTATCCACCATACTGTGTGGTCTATTCTTACACATCTTTTCATGGATACTTCGTGTAGTCTTTGTTGCCAGTTTTCTAACCCGATGTCTGAATCTGTTATGTATGAAGTAATGTTGCACCAACTGAGTAACCCATCTGCAGTTGGGTTTACTTAATCATTCTCATGCGCAGATGTTCTGTACAACTGTCCGATCTCCTCTAAGTTCAGGCAAGTGGGTTCTACAGATCTCTCCCCTTCTGATGGATCCAATGGTGCTATGACCTGTAATCTTGGGATTCAAATGTCATTTTTCTTGTCTTCAAGTTAATTATGGCTTGGTTGTCAAATGCCTAGTCCAGACCAAGTAGTGTCGGGTACGGTGTTGTGCCATCTACTATTTTGATGATTTCAAAGTCTGCTTTAGTGTGCACTCCATCAAGATCTACTATTACTCCTTTCAGTCTCCCTATTGGTAGAAACCTATGTTGGTTTGCTAGTTTTAATTGGACATTTGAGTATCCCAATGTTGACTCTCCCATGCATTGCTAGGTTTTCTTGGGTAGCACATTCACTTCGGATCCTAGGTCCAGTATGATGTCTCCCATATTGAAATCCCCAATGTTAGCATTCAGCCTAAATTCCCTACTTTTTCTTCTTCTTGTGTGTAGATGATTGACAATTTTCGGTTCTAGCTTTTGTTCCGTCTCACATCAACATTTCTCTAGGATGTTTTTCAATATTTTCACAGATGAAGGATCACTTAACATTTTTATGCATGATTGCAAAAATTATTTGATAGTACTTACTTGTCCCTTGGGTGGTGTTCCATTGGTATGATCCAATGATGGCGACATTTAGTATTTTGGGGATTCATGCACTAGTTGCGTAGAGGAAGTTGACGTTGTGTCCACCTTCTGAAATTCTTGTCTGACTTCCTTAAAAATATCCTTTTCTTTAGGCGCGTCGAACTGCTTTCTTGGTTCAGTGTTCTTCTTTACCTATTGGTTCTGTGTGGGTTCCTATCGGACTGCGTCGTTTCCTATTTTTGTTCCTCCGCACGTTACAATATTGATGTTTTGTCTATCCTCCCTTGCTTCGGATGAAATATATTGAACATTCTGGTTGTTCTAGTTCCTCTTTTCTTAGATCTTTACTAATAGTGTCGGACATTCCTCCATCTCGTGATCCGATGCACGGCAATACATACAAGTCGCTGGCCGAAGTGGTCATTCCCATGCATAATGTCCCGGTAGCTGACAGTTGTGACATGTGACTGGTCCTCTGGCACGTCCAAAACCTCCCCGGTAGCCTGCTCGGTCCCCTCTCTGTGGATTGTACTATGGTGCCTAATTATACTGCGCGGTATTATACTGGGGTTGCGTCGAGTTGTACTGCGGTTGTGCGTTATTGTATGGTTGTTGCACAGTATTGTACTATTATTGTGCAATGTTGTATGGAGTTGGGGCTTGATTCAATTGTGGCGCTACTTGCCCAATCATCATTTCGGCCTGTACCCTGTATGTGTATGATGTTCTTTCCTGCATGAGCTCCATAGTTATGCAATCTTTGTCGTCGTGGCCCATTGACTTACAAAAGGTGCAATAAGAATTTTTTGGAATTGTCTGGTATTTCTTCATCATCGTGTAGTGATAAGGGTCGTGACCCAGTCTCTTGCATATTTCGCACCATAATCCTCCCTATGGTAGTGGGTTTGGCATGCCTGTTACCATATACTGCGCGAATGTTGGACATTCGTTCTTGCGGTGTCCTTTCATCCTGCATGTGGTGCGCCAAATGACTTCTCATTTGTCCTTGTTCTTATCCTAGTTCAACTAAAATGTTAGGTTCTTCAAATCCTCCTTCAATTCTTCAATAGTTGGGTCCATCTGCTGGTACTGGTTCTCTTCCAGCTGCAAGGCTACCTATAGAGCCTCGGCTTGCATCTAAAACTTCTACTGTAGTAAGGGATATTTAGGTATGGGAGTAGTGAGTTGACAAGCAGGTGTCAGTGTTGCATCTTGGTCATAAGGTATTTTAACTTCCCCTTCAGTCACTTGAATCTCTGGTCAATCTCCCATACAGACTCTCCTAGTTTATGTCTTATCTCGATCATCTCATTCATGTATTGATCCTCTAAGCTTGGCTTCTAGAACTCATTAATCAGCAACTTCTTAATGTCTATCAGTGTTCTCGTCATCCAAGGGGCATTGTTAATGTCTAGACTCATGTACCAGTCTAGTGCGCAGTCTCTTAGCATGATCGCTAGCTGCACAAGTTTGGTATCTTCATCAGTGCTCTATTTTTCCTCCGAGATCTTTGCACAAATGAACAAATGCTTCTAAGGATCTTTTGTTGCTTCTCCTCAAAATTCTGGTAATCTGATACTGGGATCATGTCTTGCCATTCTAAATACTGAACTGCTACCTACATCACGTGGTGTGGATACTTGACTAGTAATGCCTGAACTAGCTCCTCCAGTTGTTTCTCACGTGGTAGATGTACTTCTTGCTATCAGACTTCCTCCAAACTTCGGTTGTCTA
Source organism: Picea glauca (assembly GCA_000966675.3). Lineage (NCBI taxonomy): Eukaryota > Viridiplantae > Streptophyta > Pinopsida > Pinales > Pinaceae > Picea > Picea glauca. The sequence goes on along the minus strand of JZKD02S1698568.1, from coordinate 758,736 downwards.
AACGGGGGTGTTTTTCTTGGTGTATTGGTCGCACATGGGTTTATGGGTTCCACACTGACATTAATATGGAAAGGATGGCTATCTTCTCCTCTGGTTCTTGGGCCTCTTGTTTTCCTCTCCTAGGTTGTGTGCAAGATTTCCTCAATCTGCTCCACAACCCGGAGATCCTCTACCTCTTCCTCATCGCTTGCCAAGGCCTCCCTCGCAGCTACGACTCTCTTCTTGGTATTCACCTTGTATTGGTAGGGTACTCTGCTACGCATCGTTCCTGATGACGCCAAGATCCACTTAAGCTGGTCGTCATCCATCAAGATCGGGTCCAAGAATTCCTCCTCCTTCTTGCATTTATCCTTACCTTCGTTCATTTATCCTCTCTTTCTCAGTGCTTCCCTCCTTCCCCCATGCACACAGGGAAGTCTAGTTATCTGATTCCATTGTTATTACACCTTTGTTATATAGCAGTATTTTAATATAAGTATACAGTGATCAAATGTACCTTCCGTGGGGTCCGCGTAGAAATTCCTTCTCTGCAGTGTTGTATGACTTCGTTGTGTCGAATACAAACTCTGTGATGAAGCCTACCACAATACTGTCAAGCCAAAAGTCGATTGCACGGGTGAATTTGTTGTTCAGCTGCTGTAACTACTCAACCTGTACTGGGGTCCAATCTAGTTGTTGGATCTAGTTCGTCGCATGGTTATCTTTCAACCTTAGTATCCACTCCTGCAGTAGGTGGGTAAAATCACAGAAAAAGACTTCACATAAATCCGTAAACACGTATTTATCCAGATATTTGTGAGGTGTGATGCTAGGGTTTCTATTATATTTCTGGATAAACTCTAGCTCTTTAGTTCTCAACCATCCTTCGATTTCTTCTTTCATGGGGTTCCACGGTCTCAACATTCCCTTCTAGTGGCTCAACGGTCTTCTGGTTTCACTCATTCTTTTCTCATGCATTCTATCTCATCTGCTCAATCCTCTCTTGTTCCTCTTAACATGGCAACGCAACCATTTGTTGGTTTAATGAACTGTTCTTTCCTATTGCCTACGTTGTTGACCTAAGGTTCATATCTTTTAGGGTACCAACAAAACCTAAAACTATTGGCCCTTCTGGTAAATGAGAAGGCAACACAGTACACAGAATGCACTATGCAGTCTCACCCGAGATAGTTTTAAATGGGTGGCTGTAAGACTCAGGTGTTTACAGCCTAGGATTGAGCGAGAGAGATGGAATCTGTATTATGAGCTATTTATTCTAACTTGTGTTACAAACTACTGTTATTCTCTTTTATATTTTAACCTCCATGGAATATTTTCTTGATATCCCAACAACAATTAACTAAGCAATATAATAAATCATTCATTCATTACACGCAACCTTTAACTACTAAAAGTATGACAAAGATATGCATGAATTCATCACATTACATAGGTATTACTGTGGTTCACTCCCTCCTGGGCTACGTCCACAAAGATTTGGCTCTTAGCTCTCTTATTATGGTAGTTCTGCAATTCTCGCGCCGCGCGCTTACAACTCTCCTCAGATGGGTAATATCTATATGAGGCGAACTAGATCGCACTAGGCTCCTCGGCCTAAGATCTAATCCTCAAGATCTACCTTCTCTCCTCCACTCTAGTTCAATCACTTTACTAAAATATAGTTCACCTCATCAAAAACATTACATAAAAGCCGAACCCTCCTACGATACCTGCATATCTATATATCTATCTATCGGTCTCCTCATCCATTTACACAAAACCGTACAAAAACCCTAACCATATTGTCATTAGGTCTTCCTTCTATGCATGTGTGCTTTTCTTCCTTCCAGTTGTCGCCTCCTTCTTGCATGCGCACGTGTTGTGCTTCTTACCAGTTGTCGCTTTTCTCCTGCATGATTTCTTTCCTATGATTGCTCTTCCAACTGTCATTCTTCTTTGTGAAAGCTTTCTTTCCCACATCGGCCTATTTCCAAATGCCCCTATCTGGTGGGAGGACCTTAGAGAAAGTTTTTTTCATCTTCAACTTTGTTAGTGTCACAAAGGTGACACATTGTTTCATTCCATGGCTTTTTAGCAATTGACCAACGAATTTTTTTCTTATCTTAGTAATGCTTATTTAATATATAAAATAATTAATAGAAGTGACTAATAGATATGAAGTGCACAAATAAATATTGATGACTATACATGACAAACTCTTTAATTTTTTAATTTTTATTTTTAAAAATCTGACAATTAAAATAAAACTACATAAAATTGTCTAATTGCGTCGAAAGATGTACACCTATTGGCAATGGGCACAATTAATCACCTTTTAATGTAAAATTATAATCTGATGGATAACAATTGAAGATGCTGGCATATTCTTAGTCGTCCTCCCAAATCAATGAATGTGATTTACTCTTCATAACTTCCTTGTATTTCTGAATGCATCTGTTAACTTGTTTACTTTTTAACATTTACCTAATCATATTAAGAAATTACTGTAGCACTATATGATTTCCAAATTTAAATGATTAACCTTTGAGATTACCACATTTAGATTTCCTCAACTGTCCAAGCGTTTCAGTTTCTAGCTGCACGTGTGTTTCATTTTCTGGCTACCCGTGCGTTTCATTTTCTGTCTTTCCTCACCTATCCGCGCGTTTCATTTTTTGACCGTCCATTGTCCGCGCGTTTCATTTTATATGGATGCATGCAGGTCGAGTGGAAGATGGCGGCTACCACTGCATTTCCATTTTTCTCGTTTAATTCAATGCAAGGATTCTTATTATTTGAATCTCTGCGATCACTCATGTTCTTATTGTTCTTGTTTAACTCAATGGAAGGATTCTTATTGTTCTAGATTTTTATTGTTTTAATCTATGTGATCACTCACGTGATTGTCCTCTCGACGCTACCTACCATGTGGTATGGTGTGGTCTTATGAGTGTGTTTGGGGCACTTCATGTTTTGCTCAGTTCTAATCTTTGTCACGATAATCCTAATAAGCTCTCCTTTTTAGTCAATGTTTTGTGGTTGGTTCTGTTTTTCTGAAAGTATGAATTTATAGACAAACCTTAAACCCCTTATGTGTGTGTCTTACCCTTACTTGCAAATGTACAAGATAGAGGAGAATACTGCCCGAATCCAAAATTCAGGTCCCCACTACTTTCGGTTCCTTATATTTTCTCTTATTTTTTTAATGCCAGTGTTTGAATTGATTTTCCTAATAGGTCCATTGATTGTTACTCCGAATTTGAATTAGAATTTGGGTTATGGTCAATGTGTTTAGAATAATTTTTGAAATCATATTCGAAACTACGTATATGTAGGTAGCATTTGGATCATATTCAATGTTTCATCCTACAGGAGATGTATAAACTGTTATCTTCATTTTTTTAATGGTAAATTTTTACAGTTAGTTTTATACAAAAGTTTCATAACGATTTTCTTTATTGTCAGCTGGTAGTTTTATTGTCAGCTATTTTCTTTTACAGGTAGGGCCTCTTGATGATCTTAACCTGTTTTGCGAAGAATTTTCGTAATTTTCATGGCGTTTTGATAATGTTTGACAGGTCTTTGAAGATTCACTGGGCAATAATTAAGTTTTTTTTAATTAAGCTGAGGATTTTTACTAGGCTGGTGAGTCTAGCATTTTTACTGTATCAATTAGGTTTTTTTTATAATTAAACTGAAAATTTTTACTGGGCGAGGAATTTTACTAAGCTGAGGGTTTTTACTGGACCGAGAATTTTACCAACCAATACCTTTTGACGTTTTCTAGCCACAAGTTAGAGGTTGTGCTAGTCATATTTAACAACCAATCACAAAATAAAAATTTATGTTTAAAAAAATTAAAATTTATTTTTCAATTTAAAGAATAATCAGTATAATAAATAAATTTTGACATCCTATCCTAGTTTGAAAGTTTCAATGTTTCACTTGAAGACAGGTGAAGGCAAACATCAACCGCGAGTTTCAATGTTTGACCATTTCTTTGCTTGTGCGCTCAACATGTATTTCACTGGATGTTGAACTGCATATGTTCTACCGACACATTAATGTAACATGTTCTACCGACACATTAATGTAACAAACAAAATGTACAGAGGGTCGGATCTGAACCTGCTTTATAGGTAGCATGCAAAGAAGGATGACATTGACACACAATGCTACCGCGGTATTAAAACCTGGACAACAGGCTAGTTATTGATCACCACTACGTCCACACTCAATTGCATATGCTTTATGGACACACATTAAAGTGAGAGACAAGACGTACATGCGGTGGGATCTGAACCAACATTATAGGCCAGCATGAAAAGAACGATGACAGGGACAAAAAGCTCTACGATGTGGGTAAAGCCGAACCTCAGAAAATGTCCAACAGGATTTTACCTTTCTTGGAGGAGGAATTGGACTTGAAGCAAAAATTCAAGTTGAAGAAGATGATGGAGTGAATGTAGTTGTAGTACTTGGACTACTGGTTGGATTTGTAGAAACAAAAGATTCATCTTCCTGTATAACAATTCTTGGGCATTCTTGTTGCACTACTTGATTCCACTACCATTCTTCTTTTTCATGAAAAAACACATCACCACTAACCAACAATATTTAAGTTTGTGTATTATACAATTTATAAGCCTTTGTCTCCTCACAATAGCCAATAAAAATATATTTCACACTTTTATTTACTTTTATGATAAATCTATACTATTTATTAAAATTTAATTTAAAATAAACATATAAGGAAGTTAGTATACGGATCGTTGCTCAACATCATTATGACCACTTAATCACCCAAATGTTGTGAATGACCTCATTCAAGAACTCGTGAATTCCTTGTCGGGAGAACGATGAGAACTTTCACAGCTATAACTTTTCCTTCAGCCAATTTACCAAAGAACACTGATCAAATACCCCTCGTCTAGCGAAGGCACGGGACTTTGTTGGATGTGACACCATAATCATTGAGTAGTCTGCAAATCATTATAAGTACAGATTATCTTTCATTTACAAGCTGAGAGTTTTCATGCACGTTAATACAAATATTTTATTCTATATTTGTAGACTTTACCAGGCTTTGTGTCTTTTTCCACCCCACGCCTTTGGATGACTACACACTCTTCTTTTTTCCAGAATTTTTTGCGATACAAAACCATACTGGCTATCGATGATAAAGCTATGATTAGAATTTCTCTGAGTGTTATTCCAAAGACAACCTTCAGTTTATTCCGCATAGAGTTATTAGGCTGAGAGTGTTTTAAGTTATGTAGAAAACATTCCCTCTTATTCATACGTAGGTAGGGGTTTCCTGAGTAACTGCAACACACCAAACAAAGATATTTTCCATCGACCACATTTAGTCAGATTAATTAGAATTTTAACTCGATTTATTATTTTTTTATATGTGGCAAATGTATAGTATGGAAAGTATGAAATTAAATTTCAACCAAAATGAAGTAATATATAAAATAGGATATTTACTTCAATTTCAACGAACAATTGAGGAGAAGTTGCCAAATTATTGTTTTCTATATTCATGTGTGACAATGTGAAAATAGGTTAAGTAGGTTAAGAGTAATAGGTTAAGTAGGTTAAGAGTATTGAGTGAACAATATATTATTAATTTTAAATAAAAATTTAGAGGAAAAAATAGAAAATAGATAAGAGAGGGAGAGGTACCACTTTGTAAGGTTTTTCAGTTTAGAGAGCTACTCAATAGGATCACTTGGTTTGTTGTTTTGTAAATATCTGCATAGAAATCAAAGTAAATTTGGTTTTGTAAACATGGATAACAACTTTAAATAGTTACAAAATGAAAATTTCATTGAAAATAAACTTAGAGCAACTCCAACATCATTAAATTGGTGATATTTGGCATTGGTCATGTGGAATTATTATTTTCAAATAACTGATAATTTAAACATGTACATATTGTTAGAGATAATGCTTCATTTATGATGTATGTACTAGAGTTTAGGGATTGGTTTGGTTTGTTGGAGGATGTTGAGAGATTCTCTCAATCTCTCCCTTCAAGAGTGGAATAAGTTGGATTTCACTCAAACTATATATATACATGATGTATCTCTATTTATTGAATATAATACAAATTATTATTTTGTATTTATGTGATATGGCTGCTCTCCATATTCTCAATTTGATATCAGAGATTGGATGGGCTTAATCCCTCACGGGAGTGCTAAGGAAGATGTGATAACCATGGGAGCCTATTCTCTGTAAATATGTTTGAGAGTGGAGTGTTTTATTTTTTGTGTGAGGGTCCCGTGTGTGCTTGATTTGAGATTGTTTTTCATTGGAACAAAATATGCTAGTGTGCTGAGCATTAGCTTGTTTAGCTATGTATAACAGAGTTGCTTTCTTCATGTGATAGAGAACCCACATGCTCACTATGTGAAATCGTTGTCAGTCGTGCTGGTTGATATGCATGTTGTTCATTGTTATAAAATTGTTTGGAAATTTGGAATGTTGTTGTCTGCTATGAGGACATAGAATGAGCGTTTTTTTTTTGCATCTGTGAGAGTAGAAATTGATGAAGGAGAAAGGTTGCGTTGGTCTGTACGCCTTGTGAGACAAAAGAGAACCACTTATCTGCCTGCATGAGAATCAATTGTATCGCATATTTGAAGACTAGTGATACGAGCTCCGAGGATATCAAATTTTGGCAAGACATTGGATTGGGGTCTTGATCGATGATTTCTTTCTCCCATTCTCGTGAAGTCAAGGGACCTACTTACGAACTTGATGAACCAATCTAGCGTCACACTTTAAATTCATGCACTTCAATGCTCCCAATTTTGTGAATCAAATCACTTAGTCATGAGACAATCACGATGAGTATGCACGATTCAAAGGAGGATGCAGATAAATTTATTGTGACGATCATCTGCTAGAGTGAAGGAGCCGTCGAGTAGTCACCAATGAGTGCAGAGATCACCGCTATCTTACCCGGTTACGAATCATTTTTCTTTGGTTGAAAGACAAAGCCGGCATTAGACTTGATGTTGTTCAGGGAGATACACTTATTTCAACAGATTTACTGCCAGAGTTGTTGATGGACCAGTTGCTAGCAGGTGTTGAGGGTTTCAATCTCTCAAATCACTGAAGGGATCTATATGTTATGTTTGTTGTCTTGTGGAATTTTATTAAATTTGTGTAAATTTCACATCATGAAGAACCAATTATAGGGCAGAGTACCATAATTTAGAATTAGTGGTTCTTGACTTTCTTCGAGGATGAAAGAACAAATCATTAATTTGATTGTGTCTACATTATGTCAGATAATGGTGGAACTTGTTGTACTTTAGTGCTTCAAGATTATCAGTTACAGGTTATCTTGTGAGTTTGTGAGTGTATAAAAGGTCAATTGTATGATTGACTACTGAAAATGTCCAGTAATAAGATTATTGTCCTATATAACTGTTGAAATTTTCTCTTCGGCGGAATTCAACAAATGGTAGTGTATCCATAGGATAATTCAGTATCGAGATTGTCCTTTGAGAGGTTGAGAAACGTCAGTTCTACAAAGAACATCAAAGATGGTCAGAGTCTTTTGTACTTTAAATGTGTCAAATGGGAAGATGGAATGTGTGGAGAAGAAAAGAGTGGAAGCCTGAAGATTCAGAGTGGGTGTAAGCGCTGATGAAGACCAGTCAAACAAAGACAAATGAAAAATTTTGTAATTGAGATTTCAGTATTGTAAGTTTTCTGTAATATAGGCATTAAGGGGGGTGTTAGAGATAATGCCTCATTTATGATGCATACTAAAGTTTAGGGATTAGTCTAGTCTGTTGGAGGATGTTGAGAGATTTTCTCAACCTCTCCCTCCAAGAGTGGAATAAGTTGGATCTCACTCCAACTATATATATACATGATGCGTCTTTGTTTATTGAATGTAATACAAATTATTATTTTGTGTTTATGTGATATGGCTGCTTTCCATATTCTCAATTCATATAAGTAAATAGTGCACAAATAAACTTAGAGCAACTCCAACATCACTAAATTGGTGATATTTGACATTGGTCCTGTGGAATTATTATTTTCAAATGACTTGATAATTTCATTGGTGATGTTTGACATTGGTACTTTGTAATTTTTATTTTCAAATGACTGATAATTTCAAGATATACATGTAGGTAAATAGTGCACAAATAACCTTAGAGCAACTCCAACATCACTAAATTGATAATATTTGTCATTGGTCATGTGGAATTACTATTTTCAAAAAAGTTATGAATTTCAACACGTAAAAATAGATAGGTATATAGTGTGCAAGCGATTATTATAAAAATATATATAAAAATAATATATATATATATATATATATATATGAGAGATTTATATGATTTATGAAACAAAATAAAAAATTATGTTTGTTGTGTTGACAACACTTTTAATATAATTATTTTTTTGGCGTTAAATTATTCAAATTCTTTGGTTAAATTAAGTATTCAATTTTTTTTAAATTAAGTATTTTTATTTTACTTATAATTTCTTCCTTAATTTATCTTAGTATTTGTAAAACAAATATATTAATTTTTAATTTTTTTTATACAAAAAATGTTCACTTAAAAACTGATGTGTAAAAGTTTTATAAATATTCAATACAGCTGATTATTTTAAAAAAGATCATATTAAAAATGAAAAAAATATATAAAAGTGGAAAACAATATAAATAGACAAAGGAGGAGAGAGACTTACAACTCTTTAAGGCTTTTCAGTTCAGACAGCCACTCAACAGTACCAGTCAGGTTGTTGTTTTGTAAATATCTGTATACTCAGTTAGTTGTTTTGTAAATATGTGCATAGCAACTAACTTAAATTTGGGTATTCTGAAAATGCATAGCAAACTAATAAGTTAGAAATGAAAGTTTTTATTGTTTGTAAATACATACATTACATCTGCAAAGTAAATTTTGGTTTGTTTTGTTGAAAATTCATAACTAATTTAAAAGATTGATAATGAAAATTAAAAAAATAAACTTACAATCGCTCTAACATAGTTAAATTGGTAAAATTTGGCATTGGTACAGTGAAATGATTATCGTTAAGTGACCTGTAAATTTCAACAAGAATGATTTCAACTTTTAACAAATGGAAGAATTAAACTTACATTTCAGAAATTCTGCTAAACCCAGAGCTGTTAAAATTATCACAGCCAATTCCATTCCACGGTATCAAATAGCAATCCAATCTTTCATGTCAAATCTCCATTTCATAGCGTCAAGAGCGTCAACTGCAGTTTATGAACTTATTTAGGCATTGATTTATAATATCACTAATTTAGTTATGAAAAATTTAGTGAGAGCATGTCATACTATCTTGTTGATATATTGTCTTTTCCGTGAAAACTTGCGTGTAATACTAATACTCGTAAGCGTTGATTATTGGAAAAAGGGTGGAGTCGGGGGCCTTCACCAGTTCATAGTTGGTGCATAGTCGCATAACAGAGTATACTCTAGAACAGAATAATTTGGCACCAAAGTAACTAGTTGATTAGTGTTTTCACATCCACTAGGGTCTAACATGACATAAACCCAAGAGCATGCCGACTAGGGCTATCCAACCAAATTTACAAAACGAATTTTTATGAAGTGTTTCAGAAGCAGTAGATTGGAAGCGGAAGGATTTAAACAGTGTTGAATATTTAATTAAATAAAGAACCAAGACAAGTGTTTCTCTTCCCTAGGCGCCTACGGGGAAAAAGTGCCTAATGTGGGCCCTAGTCATTTAATTTGTGAGATGCAAATTTAACGGTGACTTTATGACTAAAGTGAGGTTGACTGAAGAGACATCTAATTTCAGCCACTCATCTAATCTAATCTCAACCGTTGGATTAGAAAACCCCTCACCTTCCCCCATGAGGTCGATTAGGGCAAGGGGGCGCACCCATTCATGGGTTGTTCAAGCATTCTTGTTGAGAGAGCAAGAGAAAGCAAGAGAGAGGTCGAGCTTGAGAAGAAAGACAACATTTGCAGAAGGAGAGCATGGATCCCAAGGCAAATAGCAGGCATGGATTTCGAGGCAGCAGAAAACAAGGAACAACAGGGCATACGGTATGGATTTCTAGAGGCCGTACATCATTAAATGTGCACAAAAATCGAGGTGGATAGCAGATGTGTTTTCTGAGAGTATTGGCACACATTTCATTGCTGCCATACAACATTAATTGGCACAAAAATCGAGGAAGGAGCTGGGCACGATTTTCTGGGCAAAGAAAATTCGTGTAGTCCGTATGGACATGCACAAAATTCAAGGGGGCATATTGTCATAAATTCTGGACACATTTTTCAAGGTATTGGCACGTTTTTCAAGGCATTTGTACTGTTGGGTTTTTCGTACAGTCTTGGCAGAATTTTGGGCACAAATTTCGAGGACAATTCGTACAACATTTATTGCTGGGAAAGCCGTACAGTGTACGGATTTCTGGGACAGAAATCGAGAAGCTTTTCCGGACAGTTCTGAAGGGGTCTTTGCTGAGCAAGAAGACTGAGATAAGTTTGTGTTTAAATTTCTGAAGATGAATATGCTGTAAAAGAATTTCCCAGAAGCCCATAAATAATAAAAAACCCTCTCTCATTGGTTTTCCCCTTCTGGGTTTTTCCAGGGTCGATGTTAGACCAAAAATTTATGTGTCTATAATTTTCTGAGTTTTGCATGTTGTTGATATTTTATTTCTACGTTAAAAATGAAGTTCAGAATCCTCATGTTTCAGTTCTGAAGTATATTTTTTGTTGTGTATTTAATTGCTGATATAAAACTGGGTTTGGGCATTAAACATTGGCTGAAAAATCAGCGAGACAGAAACTGGGTTGGGGTCTGCAAATTTAACATGGTATCAGAGCCGAGTTGAAAGGAAGCAGAAATTTCAGCAGACAGAAAGTTGGGACAACAGTCACTTCATAGGGAAGATTTTTGAATTTGTTATTTTCAGTAGAAAAAGGGTCAATGGCTACTAGTTTGAGAGTTGAGGATAGACTTGATGGGGCAACAAATTTTGGTGCTTAGAAGGAGAGGATGATCTTGTTTTTGCAAGAAAATGAGTTGTGGGACATTGTGGAGAATACCACTACTCATCCTGTTGTGGTACCTACTGATGCTACTCTTCTTTCAGCCTATACTAAGAAGAGTATCAAGGCTAAGAAATTTATTCTTGATGCCATCAGGGATCATTTGATTCCTCACTTGACGGGAAAGACACATGCCTATGAGATGTGGGAGTCTTTGACTAAATTGTACCTGAGTACAAATGAGAACCAGAAAATGGTTTTGAAGGAAAAACTAAAGAGCATAAAAATGACCAAGGTTGAAAATGTGGTCACATACCTTACTAGATTGACACATGTAAGAGATGAGCTTGGAGCTGTGGGGGAAGCCATAGTTGACAGTGATTTTGTGAGAACAACAATGAATGGAGTTTTCAAACAATGGGTTGTTTTTGTGAAGGGCATTGTTGCTAGGGAGAAGATTTCCGGTTGGGAACGCCTTTGGGATGAATTTGTTCAGGAGGAGACCCAGAGAAGTTATGTACATGGCAGTTCATCTACAGGTCATGAGGAGGAGAATGTGGCTCTTGCTACCACTAGCAAGAAGAAGTTCAAGAAGGGTCCAAAGGGAGGACAGAAGCCCAAGGGTGA
>JZKD02S1698568.1:733978-746837 GCA_000966675.3 Picea glauca | reverse complement strand
GGAGGAGAATGTGGCTCTTGCTACCACTAGCAAGAAGAAGTTCAAGAAGGGTCCAAAGGGAGGACAGAAGCCCAAGGGTGAAGGGAAGAAAGACATGAGAAAATTCAAGTGCTTTACATGCCATAAGTTTGGGCACTATGCAGGACAATGTCCAAACAAGAAGAATAAACAAACAACAGCTTCAGCAGAGGTGGAAGAGTTTTCCACCAAGTTTGACAAGGAATTTTCCTTGATTGCATGTCTATCCTCGAGGACCACTACTATAGATGCTTGGTATATTGACAGTGGTGCCTCTCGCTATATGACGACAGTTCGTGAGCACCTGATAGATCTTACACAATGTGGAGATGCAGAGGTAGTGCTTGGAGATGACTGGGAGGTCAAGGTGGCTGCTTGTAGGACCGTATCATTTCAGAGGGAGTCTTTGCCTCCTATGACTTTGATAGAGGTTCTATATGTTCCAGGCTTGAAGAAGAACTTAGTGTCAGTTTCTACTATTGAGGAGAAGGGCTATGAGGTCTTGTTCCGTGATGGGTAGGTGCTTCTTTTCCCTAGAGGGTCTAGCATCACTTTGGCCAAAGTTATTGGTACTAGAAATGAGAAGCTATACAAGTTTTTGTTCCAACCAGTGAGAGCATTGATTCATTCTACCAGCAACAACAATGACCTATGTGAGATATGGCATAGGAGGATGGCACATTTGCACCATGGGGCTTTGAGAGTTCTAAGCGAAATGGTGACGGGAGTTCTAGATTTCAGTTCAGAGCACCATGAGTTGTGCAAGGGGTGTACTTTGGGAAAGTACACCAAGACTGCTTTTCCGAGCAGTGACAATAGAGCAGCAGGGATACTTGATCTTATACATTCAGATGTATGTGGCCCGATGTCTTCGGCATCGTTGACTGGTTCCCTATACTATGTTGTATTCATTGATGACTTCTCTTGGAAGTCCTGGATTTTCTTCATGAAGACCAAAGGACAGGTCTTTAGTCGGTTCCAAGAGTTCAAAGATCTTGTGGAGACCCAGACAAGGAAGAAAATAAGAGTCTTGAGATCGGACAATGGGGGTGAGTATACCTCCAAGGAGTTCATGGATTTTTGTGCAGGAGAGGGCATCAGAAGGGAGTTGACTATTCCTTACAACCCACAGCAGAATGGAGTTGCTAAGAGGAAGAACAGGGCCATTGTTGGGGTTGCGAGAGCCATGCTACATGATCAGGGGCTGCCACTATTTCTATGGGATGAAGCATGCTACACTGCAGTTTATCTGTAGAACATGATTTTTCACAGGGCTGTGGGGAGCATGACTCCTGAGGAGGCTTTCTCTAGGAAGAAGTCTGAGGTGGGGCACTTTCGGATTTTTGGGTGCATCACTTATTCATATGTCCCTTTTGAGAAGAGGACAAAGATGGATCCCATGGAAAAGAGAGGGATCTTTGTTGGGTACAGTGAGACTTCAAGGGCTTTCTGTATTTACCTTCCTTCCTTGAGGAAGACTGTTTTGAGGAGGGATGTCAGATTCGAGGAGGACGGAGCCTTTAGGAAGTCTAGAGGGACAGAGAGAGGTGAAAAGTCTTCATCTCAAACTCAGGTGAGCCCGCAACAGATGACAGTGACACAGAGTTCGGGGCCACCATCTTTGGTGACGACAGGTTCACAGGTGACAGGGCCACAGAGTTCAGGTTCACAGACTACTGGTCCACAGGTTTCAGGATCAGGTACTTCAGATTCTACATCAGAATCATTGTCTTCGGCAGATGGGGTTGAGCAGGGAGAGTCCTCTCCACAGGACACTACTTCAGAGAGGAGGAAACCCAACTGCTTCAGGACACTTTGAGGGAGGCACAGGGTTCAGAGCGGAATCCCAGACAGGTAGTGAGGGAGAGTAAACCTCCCGAGAGGTTTTGTAGCTACATCACGATGGTGAGCAGTATTTGGGAGTCTGAGCCTTCCACTTTTGAGGAGGCCTCTAGTAGATAGGTATGGAGAGATGCCATGATGGAAGAATACAATTCCATCATGAAGAACGATGTCTGGGAAGTTGTTCCTAGACCTGAGGGGAAGTCAATGGTGACTTCGAGGTGGCTCTACAAGCTAAAGCATGCTGCGGATGGAAGCATTGAGAAGTACAAAGCTTGCTTTGTGGCTTGGGGGTTTTCACAGGTTGAGGGAGTCGACTATGATGAGACCTTTACACCGGTTGCTAGATACACTTCGATCAGGGCAGTGATCTCCATGGCAGCAAAGATGGGTTGGAAGATCCACCAGATGGATGTGAAGGCCACATTTCTGAATGGTCTTATTGAGGAGGAGGTGTATATTGAGCATCCATTGGGCTTTGAGGTGCATGGGAGAGAGTCTCATGTGTGTAGACTGAAGAAGTCATTGTATGGGCTGAAACAAGCTCCCAGAGCTTGGTATTCGAGGACAGATGCCTATTTGCAGCAGTTGGATTTTGAGAAGAGTGAGGCAGATCCCAACCTATACTTCATTGTGGTTGGAGAGGATCCTCTCATTCTTCTGCTATATGTGGATGATCTTTTCATTATATAGGCAGAGAGGCTCATCAGCAGCTGCAAGGAGAGCCTTGCTTTATAGTTCGAGATGACAGACATTGGACTGATGCATTACTTTTTGCGATTGGAGGTTTGGCAGGAGCCTAGACACATCTTCCTGGGACAGGGGAAGTATGTATGTGACATTCTGAGCAGATTTCAGATGGGAGATAGCAGGCCCATGACCACTCCCATGATTACCAACTAGAAGAAGCTTCATACTTATGAGTCACAGTTGGTGGATCCCACCTTATATCGTCAGTTTATCGGGTCATTGATGTATTTGGTCAATACCAGGCCATATATTTGTTTTGATGTCAACACTCTCAGCCAGTTCATGGTGGAGCCTAGGAGAGTGCACTGGGTGGAAGCAAAACATGTGCTTAGGTATATTTGTGGTACCATAGATTATGGTTTGGACTATCAGAGAGGAGATGGAGTTTACCTAGTTGGTTATACAGACTCGGATTGGGCAGGATGTGTCAGTGACAGGAAAAACACTTCAGGGTGCTGTTTTGGATTGGGATCAGCAGTTGTGTCTTGGTTCAGTCGGAAACAAAAGTCGTGGCTTTGAGTTCTGCAGAGGATGAGTAAATGGTGGCCAGTCAAGCCAATTGTGAGGCCCTTTGGCTTCACAAGATGTTGGTGGAATTGTTCGGTGTGCAGTTGAGGCCTACCGTGATTTACTGTGATAATCAGAGTTGCATTAAACTCTCAGAGAATCCAGTTTTTCATGACTGGTCTAAGCATATTGAGATTCGTTATCACTTCATTCGTGATTATGTTCAGAGAGGAGTTGTGGAGCTACAGTACATATCTACAGAGGAGCAGGTTGCAGACATACTCACCAAGGCAATGGGCAAAGGCAAGTTTGTATTTTTCAGGGACAAGCTCGGAGTGGTGAGTAACACTTTCCTCGGTATGAGGGAGTGTTAAATTTTTAATTAAATAAAGTAACAAGGCAAGTGTTTCTCTTCCCTAGGAGTCTAAGGGGGAGAAAGTGCCTAATGTGGGCCCTAGTCATTTAATTTGTGAGACACAAATTAAAAGGTGACTTTATGACTAAAGTGAGGGTGAGTGAAGAAACATCTAATCTTAGCCACTCATCTAATCTAATCTCAACCATTGGATTGGAAAACCCCTCACCTTCCCTCATGAGGTCGATTAGGGCAAGGGGGCGCACCCATTCATGGGTTGTTCAAGCATTCTTGTTGAGAGAGCAAGAGAGAGCAAGAGAGAGGTCGAGCTTGAGAAGAGAGACAACATTTGCAGAAGGAGAGCATGCATCCCAAGGCAAATAGCAAGCACAGATTTCAAGGAAGAAGACAACAAGGAAGAACAAGCTGTACGGCATGGATTTCTAGAGGCCATATAGCATTAAATGTGCACAAAAATCGAGGTGGACAAGAGTTGTGTTTTTTGAGAGTATTGGAATGCATTTCAAGGCTATTGTACAACATTAATTGGCACAAAAATCGAGGAAGGAGCTGGGCACAATTTTCTGGGCAAAGAAAATATGTACAGTCCGTATGGACATGCACAGAATTCAAGGGGCCGTACTGTCATAAATTTTGGGCTCATTTTTCAAGGTATTGGCATGTTTTTCAAGGCATTTGTACTGTTGGGTTTCTCATACAGTCTTGGCAGAATTTTGGGCACAAATTTTGAGGATACTCCGTACAACATTTATTGTTGGGACAGTCGTACAGTGTACGGATTTCTAGGACAGAAATCGAGAAGCTTTTCCGAACAGTTCTGAAGGGGTCTTTGCTGAGAAAGAAGACTGAGATAAGTTTGTGTTTAAATTTCTGAAGATGAATATGCTGTAAAAAAATTTCTCAGAAGCCCATAAATAATAAAAATCCCTCTCTCACTGGTTTTTCCCTTGTAGGTTTTCCAGGGTTGATGTTAGACCAAAAATTTCTGTGTGTATAATTTTCTGAGTTTTGCATGCTGCTGATATTTTATTTCTGTGTTGAAAATGAAATTCAAAATCCTCATGTTTCAATTCTGAAGTATATTTTCTGTTGTGTATTTAATTGTTGATATAAAACTGGGTTTGGGCATTAAACATTGGCTGAAAAATCAGTGAGACTGAAATTGAGTTGGGGTCTGAAAATTTAATAGACAGATGCCTGCTTGAAGTGTTTCAGAAGAAGTAGATTTAGACAGATGCCTTCTTGAAGTGGAAATGTTATTAGCATATGCTTTTCCGGCTCAACCTTCTCTCAAACTTCTATTTCTATCCCTCCTCTATGTGACCCTCCTCTATGTGACCTGAAAATTCTATTGCTATCCCTCCTCTATGTGACCTGACAAGAGTAAATTATATATAACATTTCAATCTTTACCATTTCTTCACAATGTGATTAAACGCGTAACTTGTAATTGTTCATTAAAATGGGATTCCACCTCTTTACCCAAGTTAGAATTTGGACTCTTAGAATGGATATAAAGTGAAACTTATTGGATACTTTGAAAGTGAGTGACATGCTTGGTAGGGTTGGTTGGAATTTGACGGGCAATTAAAATACGGTCAATTTTTTCACCCTTTTCTCAAATTGGTATCTAAGTTGACTAAATTTATTGAAGGCCAAAGTCAAGGGCCTGCAAGTCGCAACTTTGTTGTAGGTTTACGGTGAGTGTGGACTCTATGAACCTCCCTTCAGGCTTTCCCTACAAGCTACACTGGTCTGGTCGAAATTTTGGTTGACCCACTACGCGAGTCATGACGTGGAAGAAAAACTGAGTTTTTTCAACTTTTGCTCACGTAAGGCAGTGAGCGAATTTCCAAATGTTAGAAATGATCTCGTTTATCTATTATAAGAACCCACTTTTGTAATGATGTATTTTTTCTATCTATATATTAACCCTAACGAAGTTTGGACGGGTTAATTTATCACATAGTAAATGACTTAGGAAGTCTTTTGTTAGCTCACGGTTCACCTCATCGAGCATTTATACAAGTTTTGATTTGCGTCCTTGGAGTTTGAATCTATCTCGGGACTAGAAGGGCTGATTCATCATCCCATTCTCAGTTTTTACACCAAACTCATGACTTATGGTACTCGAACCGCCAGGAATAACATTGACCCTCGGGCCGACTCCCATTCCCTATATCTATAACGGAGGAGTAGGTTAACTCAAGAGCAAACTTTAATCCCGAGTGTTTTTTCGGGCAGATCCTCAGTAATATTTTGAAATGCATGGAATTTTGATTGTGCAAAATTCAGGCTACCCCTAAAAATCTAGACAAATTTAGGTCCATTCTTTTACTCGAAAAGGGGTATGTTTGCTCCCGAATTAGCCTACTCCTATCTAGAACACCTATTATCTTTTTTATCTTTTGAGGAAGTGTTGATTTTCCACATCATTCCCTCTATTCACTTAGAGATAATAGAGATTAGTTACGGAGGATTAGTTTCCAACCATTTCAACCTTTCAAATAGTTCCTAAACTATATGGAATCACATATATATCTTGTAATTCTCATTAATCATTTGAATGAAGCTTTGTCTTTGCTTCCCCGGTCTCCAAGTGTTGGGAGTTGGTTTTCATCCTTTGTTTCTTAAGTTGGTATCAGAGCGAAAAGGAGAGGGTGGATCTTGAGAGAGGAAGATCGTTGTGGTCTGCGGGTTCATTTTGAGGAGGATCGTTTTACTCAAATCATTGCCTGAGTGGAGGATTGACGTGCTTCCAACACTGTTCTCGATTCCAGCATTTGTGTGGAGAGTTGTTGCTTGGAGAGGCTACATGGAAAGTTGTTGCATGAAGGAGTGGGGAGGCCGCTAGCATAGAGGAGCATCCAGCCATAAGGCCCTTGAATTCCCTTCTCCTGAACGCGAGTTGTTTTTCCCTATTTGCTGGAGCACTGAGATCATAACACACCTACATGGTTGGCGTGGAGCACCTATGTGAGAGGGCATGATTGTGTTGTGCATGGAGCACTCTACCTGGAGGAAAGTAGCACAACCTCCTGTTGATTATTATGTGTGTAACCTAACCTCCTGTGAGAAAGTGCAGCGAACTTGGTGGTGTTGGTGGTAGGGATCAATTCCCTCTATAGTGAACTCGCTCTTCCTAAACTTCATTTCCTTACTGGTTCGTTTTCACTATATTTCATATATATATTTGTAGATATATCGTATATATATTTACAAAAGTGAACCTGTAAAACCGTAGAGTTTTATCACGGAGATAAGTCATCACCTGCATAGAATTCCTTCTGCCACATAAAAGGGAAGGTTATTTGATCGCTTCTTTTGAGAGGAGTTTGTTGTGTGTAGGAGTTTGCAAGGATGGAGAATCCGCTGGCAGAAACCTACCTCAATGAAGCCAACAAGTCAGATGGCTCAAATTTCATCAATTAGAAAATCAAGATGCAAACCTTGATGGAAGGTTACAACGTATGGACGATCGCAAAAGGAGATGAAGCGTGACCTGATGCGGCTGTAGATGCGACAGTGACAACAATCCTATATTGGGATATGAGGGAGAACAAAGCCAATGTATTGTTGAGAATGTCTGTTAAAGATAGCATAATTCTTCATATTAGAAATGCTAGGACTTCTAGCGAAAAGTGGAAAGCACTTAAAGATCTATATCAAACTAATAACATGAATCACATTCTTTTCCTGAAGAGTAAATTGTGAAGTATTAAAATGGATATAAATGAGTTTGCTAGTATTTTTCTTGGGCGAATTAAAGAAATGAAAGATAGATTGGGAGATATAGGAGAAACAGTGTCCAACATTGATCTTGACACAATTTCCCTAAATGGAATGCTATAGGACTATCAAATCTTTACAATAGGCCTTGTAGTGAGGGAGAAAACTCATACTTTTGAGGAACTGACATGTATATTATTGCAAGAGGAAGAGAGGCGCATGAATTTGAAGACTCAGAATTCAGACCTAGCACTATGGACAAAGAAGAGATTCTCTAAAGGGAAACCACTAGAAGGAGGCAGAGGAGGAAGTTCGTTTCAGAAGAAGTCATTTTCAAAGCCAAATCAAAGTATGCCATCAAATAAAAATGAAGATAAGTGCTTCTATTGTGGTAGGACTAGGCATCTTGCTAGAGTATGTTATAAGAAGAAAAATGATGATGAGGCTAGGCATAAAAGTAGAAAACATTAAGGACATTTTGTAGAAGAAAACTTGAATATTGATCCAAAAGATCTCAAATTGTTTGTGTCTAATGTTGCATTGTTTGCTGAAACTGATGATGTTAATGCATGGTTTGTTGATTCTGGCGCTTCAATTCACATGACATGTAATAAGAATTGGTATATAAACTTTAAAGAAACACATAATGGTGCCGATATTTATCTTGGAGATGATTGCTCTTATCAAATCAAGGGATATGGAGATATTCCAGTAACACTTCTGAATGGTACTGTCAGACACATTCACAATGTTGTGTATGTCCCTGGGATAAAGAAAAACTTGATTTTTGTGTCCACCATTACAGATCAGAATATGAAGGTCGAATTCTTCAAGACACATTGTATAGTGAAGGACTTACAAGATCATTACAATATTGTTGCCTCAAGAGTCAGAGTTGGAGCTCTGTACAAACTTGATGTTGCGAGAAAGAATTATCAAGCTTTAACTTCTGCAACTATGCCTACAAAAACGCTTTGGCACCAAAGGTATGGTCACATTAATTATCACGATTTGTTGTTATTACAAAAACAAAGTCTGGTTGAAGGACTCCCTATGTTGAAGAATGAGTATGCTGCTTGTGAAGGTTGGGCATTAGGAAAGATGCACAAAGATGAATTCCCCTATGATCCGGATAGAAGAAAAACAGATCTATTAGAACTTGTGCACACTGATGTTTATGGACCAATGTAGACAAGGTCGCTAGGAGTTTCTTATTATTTCTTATTGTTTATTGATGGTTGCACAAGATACACATGGGTTTATTTCCTTAGGAAAAAGAGTGATGTTTTTTAATACTTCAAGTAATTTAAAAACATTGTGGAGAAGAAAACACGAAAACCCATCAAAATTGTCCGCTCATATCAAGGGGGAGAGTACAGATTGGGGAACTTCATCAAGTATTGCAAAGATCATGGAATAGTAAAACAATTTACAGTACCCCACACTCCACAGCAGAACGAAGTTGCAGAAAGGAAAAACATAACTCTGGTGGAGTGTGCACGAAGTATGATGAAAGGTAAGAATCTCTCAAGTTCTTTTTGGGCTGAGGCCATTAGCATTGCTATTTACTTAAAGACTAGAAGTCCAACAAGGTGTCTTGATCATAAAACTCCTTTCAAAGCCTTGTATGATTTAAACCATTAGTTAATAATTTGAGGATATTTGGGTGTAAGGCTTTTGAACACATTCCAAAGGAGAACATGAAGAAGCTTGATGCTAAAGCTATCAAATGTATTTCATAAGGTATTGTTCAGAATTTAAAGCATATAAAATATTTGATCCATCTACTCACAAAGTGTTTGCAAGTAGAGATGTAATTTTCCATGAACATGTAGAAGGAAAAAATGAAGACAAATGTCATGAAGGATGGCATGTACTTCTTGAAGATGAGGAGGTCAAAGAAGAGAAGCAACAATAGAAAAATGAACCCAGTGACATGGATACATTGAGCAGTGAAGAAGAATGTTCAAAAAATGGAGAAGAGGTCACCAGCCAATTGAGAAGATCTCAACGATAGGTTCGTCCACCTAAAAAGTATAAAGATTATGCCCCAATGAGTAATATTTCAAATGTCATAGAACCCATGAGTTTTAATGAAGCTAATGAACATGGAGAGTGGAGAGAAGCAATGGAGGAAGAATATGACTCTATAATGAAAAACAAAACTTGGGAATTGACTGAATTGCCTAAAGATAAACATCCCATAGGATGTAAATGGATATACAAACCTAAATTCAAAGAAGATAGTAGTATAGATAAATGTAAAGCTATATTGGTGGAAAAAGGTTATTCACAAAAAGAGGGCATTGATTATGTAGATAAATTTGCATCAGTAGTTAAATTAAACACTATAAGAATGTTAATTGCACTAGCTACAAAACACCATTGGAAGCTTCACCAATTAGATGTAAAGTCTGCTTTTCTGAATGGTGAGTTAAAGGAGGAAGTTTACCTTACTCAACCATAGGGGTTTGTGAAAAGTGGTCAGGAACATTTAGTGTGTAAATTAAAGAAAGCATTGTATGGACTGAAATAGGAACCTAGGTCATGGTATGAGAAGATAGATTCCTTCTTTCTTCAATAGGGTTTTATGAGGAGCAAAAGTGATCCAAATATGTATACTAAGTTTGATGAAAAGGGGCACATTGTATTGATTTTCTTATATGTTGGTGATTTAATTATTATAGGAAACTCAGAAAAATTGATTAGTGGAATTAAGAAGAAAATGTCACAGGTTTTTGAAATGAAAGATCTTTGTGGGTTACATTACTGTCTCGATCTTGAAGTCTGGAGAAATGTTGGTAAATCCTTTGTGTCTCAAGGAAAATATGCTAGAGAACTACTTAAGAAGTTTAAAATAGACCAATGTAAAGTTTATTATGTTCCAATGTAGTAGAACATGAAACTTTACTGTTGTAATGTCTCCCACCTCTTGATGAAGAGGTCTGGAAAGACCCAATGGTCTAGTCATCCCCACTAGGCCATAGTCTCATGCAGCATGGGGAAGGTCAGCTAACTCAATGTTATATTTTGAAGTTGACTTGGAAAAAAGGTAAAAAAGGGTAAAAAGTAACTCAATGAAGGAATAGAGCGCTTGAGGTTGAGTTAGGGATTGACCTAGGGGTTAAATTAACTCAATAGAGAAACATAAAAGAAGTATAAAAGAAATCCTAGGGCACACCTCTCACATCATCTTGGATATTATTTCATTTGGCTATTGAGATCTTGAGCACACCATTTTGAGGGTTTTGAGATTACAAACCCTAGAGAACAACTCAGTGGTGAAAGGTTCCACTCACCTTATCCCAAGCTTGGTCTCGAGGATGAAACACTCCATCTACACCATTCTACAGTTATCATAAGTTCCACTATCGATCCAGGGGGGCATTAGGCCGTACCCTTTGGGGTTTTTTAGCAGGGGCGCATCATTTCATGAAGAGGAGTACGATCTAGCCTTGTGACATGGTCTATTGACATTCTGGCATCTGGGTATTATTGACAGGGCCTTGCTCATCAATTTTGGAGTATTTTTGGAGAGTTGCTTCTGCTATATTATAATATGAAGCTTTGGGACGTCTTTGAGAGAAGGAGGGCACTATTGTGATTCAAATCCATCTAGTTTGAGAGGGTTATACTTTAGATATGACCTTGAGACTACTTCCAGTAGTCTGTGATGGCCCGATCTATATTTCTAGAGGTTTTCAGGGGGTTTGGGGGCTTCCTCCATCGGGGCCGAAATATTGAGCTTGGCAGTATTCAGGTGGGTGCATCCTGGATTAGGGTTTCAGCAGTTTGGAGGGGTAAAACTTGGCATATAGACTTCAGACTTCAGAAAGGGTTTCTACTTGTCCTGATCTATATTTCAGTAGAGTTTGGCATCATTTGGAGATCTCCTTCAGCTGGGCCGAAATCTTGGTCTTCTCATCTATTCAGCAGGATGTACAAGCAACTAGGTGGGTTGGACGTGACACTGATTCTTCTTGCATCGACCTTCATTGCATATCCAACCTTTGGAGGCTTATTTTGTATTACCGGTAGCATTTTGTAGCAGCTCATATATTATCTCTTGGAGCCATCTAATGTTATTCCATATCTTCTTCCACTTTGTATCAGGTTCTTGCTTTTCATAATAATAAAGGTCAGATATATGCTTTTGGGTTCCATATCTTGTGTACTAGTTAGATCTTGTATTTGAATTGATTTTATATTCATATCTGTGCTTAATAAATGAATATAACCGTAAGGCCGAAACTTGAGAGGCCAACCTACAAGCACACACAACAAACAAATAAATCAGTGGTCAGTTAGTGTTCTAAGAGAAAAAAATTGGCTTAGCAACATTACAATGGTATCAGAGCTCCGATCCTCCCATCCTGTGAGGATTAGTGCATGTAGAAATTCAGTGGAATTTATATGGGCTGAAGGAAAAAATAGACAAGCGAGATAGAAGCCGATATGGAGGGTTCAAGTGGTGACAGTGAGCCACATGGCTTGGCAATCTTAGCACAGGAGTTCCATAAATCCATAAACCAAATAGAGAGTACATTGGTCACCCACTTACAGGAAAACCATGAGGCAAACCGTAGGGGGCAAGCCAAAATATCAGAGACCTTGAGGAAGGTAGATGAAAACTAATCAAGGATAGTTGAACTGTTGATGGAAAAGAATCACAGGGGGAAAGGTCTAGAAGCTTATGCCAATAAGGAAACTAGTGGATCGCTTGGAGGGAACAAGTATCATCAGGGGCACATTCCTTATCATCATTCTGAGGGATACCATAGAGAGGGAGCACCATAGGGACATACAGGTAGCATGACTACTACTAGGTCATACTTACCCTCATTCACAGATGAACCCACACAAGCCAACCACATAGATGAGTTTGATGATATGTTTGATCAATACTCTAGGGAGTACAACTCATTGAGCATACCAGTGTAGAGGCAAATCACCCTAAATAAGTTCTATGGAATAAAATTCAGAAACAAGCCCAGGCCATACCACAGGAGAAACTATGAGTTTGAGCACAGGGCTGGGAAGATGGAGATTCCCTACTTTGATGGTTAGGCCAAGATGACTGCACATGCATGGGTATAGAAACTAGACACATACCTGCAACTTAACCCTATGAGGGAGATGGAGGCCATCAAGTTTGTCACCATGTACTTGGATGGAAAAGCTCATGATTGGTTGTATCATGGACTGACCACACTTAGCCACAATAAGATAGTGGCATACATAGAGTTTACTCATAAACTTATTGACAGGTTTGACCAAGGGGATCCAGAGCTACATTTCAGAGAGCTCACACAACTCAGACAGATAGGGGCATCAGAGGTGTATATTGAGGAGGTCCATAGGTTAGCAGTCATGGTGTAGGATGTGTCATATTCCAGACTCGTGATGATCTTCATTGAGGGATTGATGGAACCCTTGAAGGGTTGGGTTAAGGATTTTAAGCCTACCAACTTGCAGGATGCTATCTGGAGGATGGGAGACTTAGGGACAACTGAAAAACCTAACAGAACCGAGGCCACCGCCAAGATCTTCTTCACACATGTTTGGGTTCATTTTGGGCTCCCACAAACTATCATCTTCGATTGATATAGTAGTTTCTTGAGAAATTTTTTGTCTAGC
>JZKD02S1698568.1:710210-720645 GCA_000966675.3 Picea glauca | reverse complement strand
AGTGTGACAGTGGTTCCATCATTCTACTTCTACTTCAGGGTGGCAGGACGGGGTAAGGACAGGTGGTTGTAGCCACCTTCTGGTTGTAGCCGAAGAACATAGGGGGTTGTAGCCTTCTTCTGGTTGTAGCCAAAGAATTGGGGAGTTGGAACTTCCCTCGGGTTGTAGCCTGAGAAACTAGGGGGTTGGAGCCTCCTTCCAATTGTAGCTGGAAAACAAAGGAAGTTGGTGCTTCCAATGAATGCAATTCTTCGAGACATATAAGAAAAATATTTCCGTGGTTTTCTCCCAATTTGGGTTTCCACGTAAAACACTGGTGTACTATGTATGTGTATGATTGTTCATTTGTTCATTGCTTATTTACTCTGCAGTTATTGGATAATAATGCTTCATTGATATAGCACTTGGATTATATGGTTAAAAGGGACTTTATTGCTCTATTACTGATTCACCCCCCCCTCTCAGTAATCCAACACCATTTTGTTCAAGAAAAGATGCAGTCTAATGACATTTCTTTAATGTATTGTAATACTAGTGAAAATGTTGTTGATATTTTCACTAAGCCTCTTAGGAAGATCAAATTTGAACTGTTTAGAGAGATGTTAGGTGTGTATGTCAATCCTTTCTCCATTAAAGGGGAGACTTAGAGATTATGGAGATTAGTTGCGGAGGATTAGTTTCCAACCGTTTCAATGTTTCAAACCGCTCCTAAACTATATGTCATCGTATATATATCTTGTAATTCTCATTAATCATTTGAACAAAGCTTTGTCTTTGCTTCCCCAGTCTCAAAGTGTTGGGAGTTGGTTTTCATCCTTCGTTTCTTAAGTGATTTTAGTGAATATTGTTTGTTTTTCTTTTTCTTCTGTAATTTGTCTCTAGCTCCTAAAAGTATCTTCTCTCATTCTTTGATTGTGAATTAATAGTGGGAAATTGCAATCAACCTAATTCAAACCTCCTGTAGTTTAACAATTCCATGATGTTTTTGGAAGCTATCCTAGTGAATAGAATATATGTATCAAAAATTAATTAATAAAAAATGATAGACAAAGCAGACATAGCAATTAAAAGAAAAGGTTGTGTACTTACTTCGTAATTTGTTATTTGGTGATTTTTATTAGGATGAATAAGATGAAGTGTAAAACCTCTTCAAGTAGAATTCGATGTTATGGTTTTCTTAATTTTCAAACACGTTGCATTTTTGGCATAAAACTACTGGGCATGTCCATTGAGGATTTTCATGTATATTGGCATAAAACTATTGGGCATGTCCATTGAGGATTCTCAAGTAGAGCCTATACAATAATGAAAACAAAACATAGGTTAGACATTGATAAATTCTAAACAGTTTACTATTAAACAACTATCCAATTGAGCGAAAAATGGTTTCAAACCAACCCCATTTTTGGCTCAAAAACTCTTGTTGCATGTCCTTTAAGGAATCTTAAATAGATCCTATGCAAGAATGCAAAATATAACCTAGGTTAGCCATGATAAATTCTTAACAATTTACAGCTAATTCTAGATTTTTAAATTCCATTTAAAATTAAACAAAATTTTAAAAATTCACATTAATCAAAGTTATGATTTTTCTCAAATTTTAATTAAAAACATTGAAGAAAAATGAACTTTATATATTCAAACGGTGTTACATTAAATTTAAAGGAAAGATTCATTGGATCAACAGTGTGCGTAGTCTACTCTGTGCAACACAGTTTCAAATACTACGCACCAAACAGGCTACGCGACAGAGTTCTCCAATCTACTGCGCAGTGCACAGACTGCTCAGTTTGTTGCGTGATGTGAATACACACACTTAATGAATTTATTTATGAATGTGGAATAACGCAGTGCTATGCTTAGCACATAAACTCAGAAATAAGACATAAACTTTGTCAATACATAAAAATTGATATTAATGAACTTCGACTTTGTGCGCGGATACAAAATACAATGACAAAGATGAGCTTCGACTCTAATGACTTCTTCTGTCAACTCTTCAGCTGCTGCCAAAATCTTTTGAAGTGGAGTACTTAATGCCAAAATATTTTGTTCCATTCACATATCTCATGATTCTCTTTCCTTCTTTCCAATGTGATTCTTTTGGAGTTTCCATGAACCTTGAAATTAGGCTCACTCCATACATAATGTCAGGTCTTGTCACTGTTAGATGCATAAGGTTGCCTACCAATCTTTTAAACAGTGTGGGATCCACCTTGGACCCTTTATCTTCCTTGCTTAGCTTCAATCCTGTTATGACAGGTGTTGGTGTTGCTTTTGAATTTACCATATTGAATCTTTTCAATATTTCATGTGCATACTTGGACTGTGAGATAAATATGTCAGTTTTGGACTGGTGCACTTCTATTCCTAGAAGATATCTCATAAGCCACAAATTAGTCATTTCAAATTCATCCTTCATGACTGTCTTGAATTCTTGTATGCCAAAATCACCTATAAATATCAAATCATCCACATATAAACAACCAATTAACACATTACCTTGTTGATTTGATTCGATGTACAGTGTTGGCTCATATTCACTTCTCTAAAATCCATTATGTGTGAGTTAGGAATCTATGCGATTGTAGCAAGCTCCCAAAGCTTGCTTTAATCCATACAGAGCTTTATTCAATTTGAATACTTTGTCTTCTTGTCCTGGAACCTCATAACCTTGTGGATGTTCCACATATACTTCTTCTTCTAAGTTTCCATTCAGAAATGATGACTTTACATCCATCTGATAAACTGGCCATTTGTACTGTGTGGAAATAGCTAACATGGTTCTGACTATATCCATGCACACCACTGGTTAAAATATTTCATTGTAACCAATTCCATGTTGTTGTGTAAATCCTCTTGCAACTAACATTTCCTTGTACTTCTGTACATTTCCATCTGCATCTTGCTTGGTTTTGTAAATCCACTTGACACTTATAACATCAACAAAATTCAGGTACATCAACCAAATTCCATGTTTGATTGTTCTCTATGCATCTGATTTCTTCATCCATGGCTTGTTCCCATACATCATCTTTGACAGCTTCTTCAAAGGTTAATGGATCATCTATTTGTGAAAACAGAGAAAAAACTGAAAATGAATTTGTTGCGTCTTCATTATCGATGTCGTAGAGACTTCTTGTCTTTCTTGGTAATAGACTTGCTAAATTTGGATTTGGAGATGTAGAAATGCTTGGACTGCCTTTTGGTGTTTGTTGTGCTCTAGGTGTAGACTACGCACCTATTGTTCTTACTGGAGTATTCTGCATGGTAATTTGTGTTGCAATGCTAGATGTAGATGGGATTGTGCACTGACCTGTGCATGGTGTTTGAACCACTTCATCTGTTGTGTCATCATGCTCCATCATGTCAATAATTTTTACTATATTTGTTATGGTTCCATCCCATGCTTCATTCTCCATGAATTGAACATCGCGGTTGATTATGACTTTTCTTGTGACAAGGTCATACAACTTGTATCATTTTGCCTCTTCAGAATACCCAACAAATATACATTTATGTCCTTTTTTGTCCATCTTCCTTCTCAACTCATCTGGTACATGTGTGTATGCGATGCAACCAAAAAAATTTAAGTGTGCCACATTATGCTTTCAACCTATCCAGGCTTCCTGAGGAACTATATTCTTCACACTCTTTGTCAGACATCTGTTCAAGATGTATACTACAATTTCTACTGCTTCAACCCAATACTCATTTGACAAATGTTTTGTTGTCAACATACTGCGTGCCATTTCCATGATGGTTCTATTATTTCTCTCCGCGAGACCATTTTGTTGTGGTGTGTATCGCGCGGTAAATGGCATGTAGATGCCATGAACTTTACAAAAGTTCTGGAATTCTCTTGAAATGTGTTCTCCTCCTCTATCAGTTCTTAGACACTTGATGTAAAAACCACTCTGCTTCTCCGCAAGTGATTTAAACTGCTGAAAACAACCCAATGCGTCAAATTTATGCTTTAGGAAATAAATCCATGTCTTTCTTGAGAAATCATCAATGAATGTTAGAAAATAAGTATTGCCTCCTATAGATGGAGTTTGCATTGGTCCACAAATGTCTGAGTATACTATTTCGAGTGGAACTTTTTCTCTGTAAGACTTTCCAATTGAAAATCATTCTCTCTGCTACTTGCTAAATATACAACCTTCACATATTGTTTCTGGTTTTTCAATCAATGGTAATCCTTTTACCATATCCTTTGTGTGTAGCATCTTCAGACCTCCAAAGTTCAAATGTCCAAATATGAAATGACATAACCATGAATCATATTGTATTTCAAATTGGAATGATGCCTTCATCTCTGCCCCATTTTCTCATTTCTTGATATTGCACGCACCATTTTCCTCATTAGAACCACGTGCACTATTTTCTTCATTGGAACTGTGCGCACTTTCTGCTGTGAATGCAGTGTCTAACTGTGCACTTTTTCCTTTACCAATAGTTTGCGTTGTATTCTTCTTCTTGGATGGATTCAATTTCAATGGCAACATCCTGTTACTTGTCATCTAGATTTTTTCAATAAGTAGATTACTTGGGCATTTATCCATGATCACACGATGATTATCTACCATGTGGATTATGTACCCTTTTTTTAATAGTTTCCCTATACTCATCATATTATGCTTTAGACCAGAAAAATAATATACATCAGACATAACTTTTTGTTCTCCTTGTTTGGTTAAAATGTTTATAATGCCTTTCCCTAAGACAGTGTTGGCCCTTGACCAAGTTTTGAGGATTCTTGGTCATGTTTGACCTAGTTTTAGGACATTGACAGGCTGTTGAAGGTGGAGCACAAGAAAAAGTGGAGATCGTGGGATCTCGACCCCTTTTTAAGGGATTTTGGTTTTGGGTTTATCTAGCAGGTATGGGAATGTCGCCCTATGGGTTTACCCATGCTTAGGCCTATTTTGTATTGTATAAATACAAAGCTAGGCAATGTAGGAAGGAGAAGATGTGCTAAGTCCTAAGTGCAAGTGGGGATTGTACATGCTTTGTGCATACTGTGTGATACTTGCAGAGCTAGGTGCAAGTGACCGTAAGAGACTGTATATAGAATTTGTGTTGTAAGGAGGATCTAGCGACGAGTGCACAAATCTCCTGTTCTCGATGAAGTTGATCTTGTGGCTTTTTGCATGTAAGAATATTGAAAGAAGCTAATAAATAAGATGAAGAGTTGGTCGATGTAGCCCCAGGGTGGGGGTGAACCACGTATATCTGGTGTTGTGAATGTTTTGTTCTTTATAGTTGCTTTCTTGTTTATATGATTTTATGATTAGTGCGTTGTTAGATGATAGACGAATCTGATATGATAGTGTTGAATAATGTGAATGAATGCTAGATCTGATATCTATTTGTATGCTTAGTACTTGAATCCATTGGATCTGTGTGAATACTACGCTGATCTGTTCTAAGGGTTTAACTACGCTGTGAATTGAGCTGAATATTAACGAACTATAACTACTAAGTGTTCTGTTAAGGTGTTACAGTCACAGATCTGTGTCCCAGCTAAGGTTGCAGACACTGGAGTCCTTCAACCACCCCTGCCTCTACCTCGGGTGAGACTTTATCTTCTCTTCAGAATACCCAACAAATATACATTTATGTCCTTTGTTGTCCATCTTCTTTCTCAACTCATCTGGTACATGTGTGTATGTGACACAACCAAAAAACTTTAAGTGTGCCACATTATGCTTTGAACCTGTCCAGGCTTCCTAAGGAACTATATTCTTAACACTCTTTGTTGGACATCTGTTCAAGATGTATACTGCAATTTCTACTGCTTCAACCCAATACTCATTTGACAAATTTTTTGTTGTCAACATACTGCGCGCAATTTCCCTAATGGTTCTATTATTTCTCTCTACAACACCATTTTGTCGTGGTGTGTATCGCGCGGTAAATTGCATGTAGATGCCATGAACTTTACAAAAGTTCTGGAATTCTCTTGAAATGTGTTCTCCTCCTCTATCAGTTCTTAGACACTTGATGTAAAAACCACTCTGCTTCTCTGCAAGTGATTTAAACTGCTGAAAACAACCCAATGCGTCAAATTTATGATTTAGGAAATAAATCCATGTCTTTCTTGAGAAATCATCAATGAATGTTAGAAAATAAGTATTGCCTCCTATAGATGGAGTTTGCATTGGTCCACAAATGTCTGAGTGTACTATTTCGAGTGGATCTTTTTCTCTGTAAGACTCTCCAACTAAAAATCATTCTCTCTGCTACTTGCTAAATATACAACCTTCACATATTATTTCTGGTTTTTCAATCAATGGTAAGCCTTTTACCATATCCTTTGTGTGTAGCATCTTCAGACCTCCAAAGTTCAAATGTCCAAATATGAAATGACATAACCAGGAATCATCTTATATTTTAGATTGGAATGATGCCTTCATCTCTGTCCCATTTTCTCATTTCTTGATATTGCACGCACTATTTTCTTCATTAGAACCGCGTGCACTATTTTCTTCATTAGAATCGCGTGCACTATTGTCTTCATTGGAACTGCACGCACTTTCTTTATTGTAATTGCACACACTTTTTGCTGTGAATGCAGTGTCTAACTGTGCACTTTTTCCTTTACCAACAGTTTGCATTGTATTCTTCTTCTTGGATGGATTCAATGTCAATGGGAACATCATGTTACTTGTCATCTATATTTTTTCAATAAGTAGATGGCTTGGGCATTTATCCATGATCAAACGATGATTATCTACCATGTGGATTATGTATCCTTTTTTTAACAGTTTCCCTGTACTCGTCATTTTATGCTTCAGACCAGAAAAATAATATACATCAGACATAACTTTTTTTTCTCCTTGTTTGGTTAAAATGTTTATAATGCCTTTCCCTAAGACAATGTTGGCCCTTGACCAAGTTTTGAGGATTCTTGGTCATGTTTGACCTAGTTTCGGGACATTGATAGGCTGTTGAAGGCAGAGCACAAGAAAAAGTGGAGATAGCGGGATCTCGACCCCTTTTTAAGGGTTTTTTGGGTTTTGGGTTTATCTAGCAGTATGGGAATGTCGGCCTATGGGTTTACCCATGCTTAGGCCTATTTTGTAATGTATAAATAGAAAGCTAGGTGATGCAGGAAGGAGATGATGTGCTAAGTGCTAAGAGATAAGTGATAAGTGCTAAGTGCCAGCGGGATTGTATATGCTTTGTGCATACTGTGTGATACTTGCAGAGCTAGGTGCAAGTGATCGTAAGAGTTTGTATGTAGAATTTGTGTTGTAAGGAGGATCTAGCGAAGAGTGCATAGATCTCCTGTTCTTTGTGAAGTTGATCTTGTGGCTCTGTGCATGTAAGAATATTGAAAGAAGCTAATAAAGAAGATGAAGAGTTGGTCTACGTAGCCCTAGGGTGGGGGTGAACCACGTATATACGGTGTTGTGAATGCTTTGTTCTTTATAGTTGCTTCCTTGTTTATATGATTAAATGATTAGTGCATTGTTAGATGATAGACAAATCTGATATGATAGTGCTGAATAATGTGAATGAATTCTAGATTTGATATCTATTTGTATGCTTAGTACTTGAATCTATTGGATCTGTGTGAATACTACGCTGATCTGTTCTTAGGGTTTAACTGCGCTATGAGATGAGATGAATATTAACGAACTATAACTACTAAGTGTTCTGTTAAGGTGTTACTGTTGTAGGAAAATCTCCCTGCGGACAGGTAGATCGCCTCTAGAGCTTGACCTTAACTCTAGACAGAAAATTCTTAACATGGACACTGACTTCCTTTCAAATCTATCTAAACTAACACATGAGAGGGAAGGATGACAGAAGTACCTTTTTATCGACGTTTTTCCCTGCACGCTCCGAGTTGCGCTCCAATCCTTTGCTCCTCGCTGAGTTCTGCAGACAAGACAAGATACAAATGCTTCCTACTCTATTGATATTAGCTTGAAAACAGATCTATCAATTAATGATAAGTTCATGTGACATTAGACACAAACTACAAAGAAACAAGCCAAGCGTGTCATATTGATGAGAATAACGATAACAGTACTTACAATCGTAGATGCGAGTGCGACAGCTTCGTCAAGTCCCCTTCATCTAACCCTTGCCTAAAAGCTCCACAACCTGGATAAAAACAACTTCACTGATCACTCTCCTTTGGCTGACTGCAAGTTTCCTCCAAGATCATAAGTTTCATATCTTAATTTCTTCCCCCTTTCCACCATCATAGAGCCTGTTTATATAGGTTAAGAGGAGCTTAACCTCTTGAGTTATTTTTAGAATAAGTTGGGAACCTTCTCCTTAGATCAGGGATCTCTTGATGAAACCAAGAATTCGAGCACAACTTCTTCCTAATCTCGAAAGATACTCCCCTTATTCTCCTCAACGGGCCAACTACTACCTCAGATTAGGCAGCACTCCCTTAGAAGGGGCATCAAAGCATTGTAGTGCTCCTTGGTGAGCTTTAGGGAAGTGCCAGCGCTCTCAAGATGAGCAGCGCTCCTTCAAAGGGGGCTAGGGAGCGTTATAACGCTCCCTGAAGCCTTGTAGGGGAGCACCAGCACTTTTGGGGCTGAAGTAGGGGAGCGCTCCCCCTCAAAACCTTTGTTTTAGAGTTCCTTTCAGGTGTCAAGAGTTATTTGACTTCAGTAAACTAGTTCTCCTCCTTCAAATCAGTCATGGGAGATGTTATAAGTGCATCCTTAGTGTCATTGTCATGACAATATGTATGAACATCATTTGTGACACTAGTGACCAACTTGCGACACTTGCGAAAGTTGTAGGGAAGATGCGACACTTACGACGATTGAGAGGTACATGCGACACTTATCCAGCTGAGCAATTTTGACGTGTAACAGAATGCCCCCCAAAGTATGAAGTTAGAATATGCCAACTGATAACTGAAATACTTTCTAGATGCTAAAGCAAGGGTATAGACTCGGAGAACCTGACGGAAGCTGCACACAAACATCCAACAAAGATCATGACATATTTCAAAACCCAAGGCAGGCATACCTATGCTTGGGTGATCAAGACTTAGTAGAATATGGCTTCCAAAAAATACACTGCGGATCCATAATTGTATTGATAAAAAGGTATATCCACCAAAGATACAATGTGGATCTATACCTTGATGACTCAGACTAATCATAGCCACGAAGAATACACAGTGGATCTACGAGATGACAAGACATAGCCACGACCAATACAAAGTGGATCTATGTAACAGTGTATGTGTTCTCTGTCCAATGGAAATTCCTTCGCAGCCTGGGCAAAGAATATATCAAAGTGATCGCTCAACCCAGGGTCTTCTTACCAATCTCAATATGGTACGGATCTGACCATGCGAATAGATGTCTTGACGTCGAACATGGCAGAAACCACTTGATTACCGGTCAATGATGTAAACCGTTAACAAGTGCGAGGGAGATCACCATTAATGTCAATGATTCCCAAGGTACCCCAGTACATTCCAGCGAATGTGAATAGATGAACTGAGGTCGAAAATCCGTGGAATCATTCGATCAGGGGTCAATGATGTAAACCCACTATCGAATGTGAGGAGGCCTGCCATTGAGGCATGCAGGTCCCAAAGTACTAACTAGTTTCTAAGCCTAATTCCTGGATAATGTGTTGGAGTCAACGGGAATAGACTCATCGAGGGAGGACCTTGATGTATCCCCCATCAACGACATGAAACAGACATGGAGATGTAATTGGTAGATCAAATGGACATGGACTGACATAGGTTTTGAGGCAAGATATTTGGGATGGCTGACTCTTGAGGCGGATACTTCCCTTGAACACTGAGGCATGACAAAAAAACATGACATGGACCAAAACTATGCAATGGATACTGTGACTTGCGTCGGGTGACCCAAAGGAGTGAAAGGAACTCAAAGGATTGGCTCCGTGTAGAGGTTCAGCGGATTATGATATGTGCAAAGTGACAAAGTGTCGTGTTCAAGGGCGACTCTAAGAAGTGCTAGATGATGTTCTCAAGAGACTGCTTGGCTTGCTCCTTTCAATTTTTCCCCCATCCAGATAGATGAGTACCTCTTTTTGATTTAATGAGCTCAAGGAGGATAACACATGCTCGATATAACTCACCTTCAGTAAGTTCATCTTCCTTTGTTTAACGAACCGGAAGAAGTAAGGGTTCAGTCCCATATGGGTCTGTCGATGTGTTCTTTAACGAGTCCAAAGAAAGAAAACTCGAAGGTTTTTCGGGATTATATAGTTTGGAAAAAACTTAAAAGAGAACTCTCTCAGCTCCTTTTTCGTACAGTAGTCCAACGAGACCGAAAAAGGGTTAAACTATCGCTTGAAAGATGCTCTTTCTGACCTTTTAATGAGTGTGAAAGAAAGCAAGATCACTCGACAATCTTTTCATATTTAGAGAGTCTGAAAAGGGTTTAAAGGAGACTCCAGGGGGGTTCCT
>JZKD02S1698568.1:688107-698510 GCA_000966675.3 Picea glauca | reverse complement strand
CTGTTTATATAGGTTAAGAGGAGCTTAACCTCTTGAGTTATCTTTAGAACAAGTTGGGAACCTTCTCCTTAGATCAGGGATCTCTTGATGAAACCAAGAATTCGAGCACAACTGCTTCCTAATCTTGAAATATCCTCCCCTTATTCTTCTCAACGGGTCAACTACTGCCTCAGATTAGGCAGCGCTCCCTTAGAAGGGGCATCAGAGCGCTGTAGCGCTCCTTGGTGAGTTTTAGGGAAGCGCCAACGCTCTCAAGATGAGCAGCGCTCCTTCAAAGGGGGCTGGGGAGCATTATAACGCTCCCTGAATCCTTGTAGGGGAGCGCCAACGCTTCTGGGGCTGAAGTAGGGTAGTGCTCCCCCTCAAAACCTTTGTTTCAGGGTTCCTTTCAGGTATCAA
This sequence comes from Picea glauca, assembly GCA_000966675.3. Taxonomy (NCBI): domain Eukaryota; kingdom Viridiplantae; phylum Streptophyta; class Pinopsida; order Pinales; family Pinaceae; genus Picea; species Picea glauca. Next base: position 698,111 of record JZKD02S1698568.1, on the reverse strand, counting down.
GAGTTATTTAACTTCAGTAAACCAGTTCTCCTCCTTCAAATCAGTCATGTGAGATGTTATAAGTGCCTCCTTAGTGTCGTTGTCATGACAATATGTCTGAACATCATTTGCGACACTAGTGACCAACTTGCGACACTTGCGAAAGTTGTAGGGAAGATGTGACACTTACGACGATTGAGAGGGACATGCGACACTTATCCAGCTGAGAAATTTTGACGTGTAACAGTTACAGTCGCAGATCTGTGTCCTAGCTAAGGTTGCAGACACTGGAGTCCTGCAACCACCCCTGCCTCTACCTCGGGTGAGACTTCATCTACTTCGCAGGTGTTGCCGAAAGGGTTGGTAGTTAGGGTTTTGTTGGTGCGTTGTTGTAGCGTTGAACCCCGGGTCTGCCCTTATGCCAACAAATGGTTCTGTTGTCGGGACCTGAAACTGTGATTGATGGGAGCTAAGGAAAGAGGAGATTTGCACATAGATCTGTCTCCCTAATGCGTATTATTCTACTTAATTTGTGAAGCTCTATGCTAAGAAAAGAAGTCTGATATGAAGAGAAGAGGTAAGATCTGAAAGCTTTTTGATTTGATAAGAGTAAAAAATAGTGAAAAGTTTTAGATCTAGAAGCTTTTTGCTCTACTGAAAGTAAGATTAGTAGAAATTTTTGTTTCAAAAGTATAGATCTAGGTATGTTTGATAAATTTTGTCCTAGCCTAAAAACTAGGGCATAGCTAGAAGAAAAGAGGTTTGATATGAATAGATCTGATAGAAATAGTGAAAGATATGTTATACTTATGCATAGAAAGAATGTTTGGACTAAGAAATGGATGCAGGATTCTAGAAATAATTTTTTTCAAGTTAGCTACCATGATCCTAGTGCACAGTATAGGAAAGGATGGGGATCATTTAAAAGAAAACGAGGATTAACCCTTTGTTACATTTGCAGAAGACCGAGACATCTTGCTAAGGAATGCCCTAGTATAAGATCTAGTTGTCTTTGTTGTAAAGCTACGGACCATGAAGTTCTAGATTTCCCTAGAGTGATTACTAAGGTTGAAAGAATGAATATGAGACAAGAAGACCATGAGGAAGGTCAAGCAACTTAGACCATGACAAAAACCCTGAAAGAATCATAGACTGTATTGCTGCAAATGAAAGAAACCCTCAATGACCACCAAAATATCATCTTACTAGAGATGTTCAGAGAAAAATAATGCATAGAAGCAAGAATAGGAGACTTCGACGTAGACTGTGTTTTGGATGAAGAAACACAGATGAATATTATGACAGAAAGAACTTGGGAAGCTTTAAGAAAGCCTATTATGATTCATTCATTGGGAGGAATAGGATTATTTAGAGGAAAGATGATAACCCTGTGTGGAAGACTTACCCAAATATCTATGAGTGCTCGTGAAACTTCGACAGAAGTAGATTTTGAGGTTGTTAAATTTATTGAGAACAACGCCTCGATTTCTATGTTACTAGGGAAGCCTTGGATCAAAGAGGATCAACCGAGAAGAAAAGAAGAGGAAATCTTAGAGCAGAAGAAGTAGGAATTAAAAGATTTCATGACCAGGACGATTGCACATTTGATTGAATATCATGAGAACAAGTCAAAGTTATGTATCACTAGAAACTTGGACGTCGAGGTTGAAAGGACACACGAGGACTTGAGACAACTATCGGTATAGGAAAGAAGAGAACCTACACTAAACAGAGAACAATTATTTCCCTTGAACCCTAGTAAAGACCATCAACAACGCGGAGTTACTATGCCAAGAGAAGATGAGAATTAGAATGGAAAAAAGGCTAGAAAACTAAGCAAGAAGAGATCCAAGATCGAAAAGTTATAGAAGGTTCCAGAGGGAACTTTGGGGAAGGAAAATTTACAAAACTGGAACTTCGTTGGGATATCAGAACAACGTCAGATGAAACTTCACCATGGTGAAGCAATATAGCCATTGGGAAGAGTATAACCATTAGACCGATACTCCGAATGGGTAGAACGACATTTATGGCTAGAAATCCCTCCATCAGACCGTTCGGACCGCGTCGTAACAAACCAAACTTAATTAATGAAGGCTTCTCGCCCGTTGGAGAGATCTGTTACCTAGTTATCTACTTATTCCGTCAAACCTTGCACCAAGAACACTTTTTCCAACCGTGATTATATGAGCCCACAGACTAGTTGATTTTGCATAGTAATCATCACATTATCACCATCCATCCCGTTGCATTGAATCGTTATTCTTCAAACCCTGAGATATTCAACCCCAAGCGTGTATGTTCGAAGAACTTAGCGTAGTCGAAGAATATGTGAAGGAGGTACTCATCGAACTCATATCTGAAAGAGTAATGTCTGAAAGAGTAATCTTTGTGGGTATACAAGCATCATCGATGAGAGGAGTGCAAGCCTCTTCGTCAATTGCTCGCGGATTTGGACCATCCCGACCAACATCAGAAAAGAGAACCAAGCACAGAGATGACCTAGCAAATGCGAAGCTAATCCTGACCATATTACCTGACTACATCCCACCTCTAGCCAACTTGGTGAGTCGTGATAGTGTGCCAAGAGATTTTGAGTACACCATGGTTACTGCGTACCTCCCGAAGGGGATATGCGCAGTTTGAGCGCAGCAGGATAAAATTGCAATGTTGAAGTTCAACGAATTCAACTTAGGAGACCGTAAGAACCACAATATGCTCACCCCATATAAATAATTTACCAGGACAAAGGGGAAGAACTTAGAATTAATCCCCCATATGTGGACGATGAACCTCGTGTAGTCCACCTTGTTAAATGTAATGAAAATCCCACAATTTGGAAGGCACCAGGAAGTTAACGCCTATGTCAAGTTCCTACTTTCATGTTACCATGGAGGCTACTTATGGCTAGACCATCATACCACAGTCGATCTGACGCTAATCCACAGGATCACTGGATTGAGTATGCAAGGACCTAACCCGCATGACTTCTATCCAGAGAAAGCCACAGATCGTGCATTAGCACAGAAGATCAAGGATACATATGATGATATTGAGAAGGGGACGTGAGGCTACAAGGTAGCCTCCAGCCAGAATGGCACAGTGTGCCTAGCATGCCAATTAATCGCATGAAATCTTGTAAGTAAGAACAGGCCCACGCAGGTCGCAGGCTTTGTCATTGACCTCGCAGGGAAATGCATGGAAGACGTACAAATGAACTAGGCGAAGTACCTAGTTAATCAACTGGAATTAGACTGTCGCGAAGCAAATGATCAGGGCTACGAGTTCCACTTTATCTGTCTCCTGATCCTCATCACATTTGTTCCTTGGGAGATGTTGGAAGGTGTGACCTTCCCAGACATTGAGCTATTCGAGCCGCTTGCTATGAAGTTCACCACGCTCTGGTACTTGAGCGATATGGGAAAACAGTGGCAGTCGAATGAAGTGTTTCACACATACTATCTCTAATTGAAGAGGGCTATCGAAGTTGAACCTCGCATAACACCGAACACCCTACAGTGGTTCTCGGCCCTCATGAAGTTCCGTGCAGATTGACACTTCATCTATATTACTAAACGAGCTTTCAAACATAAGGAGGAGCTTCAATCGTACTACAAGATCACAGAAGAGGACCTCGAAGAGATAACTAAGGAATGGTTAGCCGACTTCCTTTTCCCTGCTGACCCTGCAGAGATGTCTGATCCTGAACTTGATAGCCTGGAGGCTGCTAACAAAGAACATGACACACCCAGAACTAGCAGAAGGAAGAAGATCAAAGAAGTCCAAGACTTAAGCAGCGCCTCAGAAAAGACTACTTTAGTATCACCTGACCAAGGGGGTGATGACGAAGTAGAAGAGATAAATGGAAAATAAGATGAGTAGAAGCAAGGCGAAAGTAACTCCGCCTAGAGATGAGGTTGATCCCTTGAATAAGAGGAAGGTTTCTCCCCCAAAACCCTCTTCCCGGAATAAATCTAGAGCCACGGTGACTAAGATGAAGACTGTGCTCACTGTCGATGACTTTGACTTCATCATTGTAGCTATAAATGACGTTGCATAGGAAATCTTGTAGAAACAAGAAGATGTACGAAAAAAACGAGGTCGAACTCTGAGGGGTACAATAGGCCCTGCAGTCCATTCGTGCAGTGTCCACTACACCCCTGCCATCGGGAGAACCAGAGTTGGGAGATGAGCCAACCCAACTCCGCCGACTAGCTGATACGACTGAAGCTCGCCTTCGTTGCGCACAAGAAGAAACTGAAAAATCCATCCAGACCTTGAAGCAAGTGCAAGAAGTACTCATAGAACAACGCCGACTTGCAAAGCAGGAGAAGGTTGCTCTCCAGACAAAGTTTGAAGAGGAGAAAGCACAAATTCACCAAGAAAAAGAACAGTTGCTTGCAGAGCAACTCGAAGTAAAAGAAGCAGTCAACAAAGCACTCCGCTCTATGATAGGATTAGAGCCAAAGGAAGAAGACTGAGTTGAGCATCAAGTATGGCAACTTGCAGAAGCTATCCAATAGCTACAACAAAGAATAATAGACTTAGAGCTCTGCGCAGTGCCCGACACACCATAGGATGTGAGAGATCAAAGAAATGCAACTGCTCGAAGCACAATTGAGAGAATAAAGGCCATTGCCATGGAATGTAAGAAACTAAGTGATCGCAGTCCCCATATGTATGAGAAAATCATTGAGAATCTAGAATTAAAGTCACTGGAGTCACAACTCCAGGAGGTGAAGCAGAAAGCAGAAACAATACAGGCACAATTGAAGCCCCTATCAATTGTTGAAATGATGAAACGATCTCAAGAGCAACGCACCACTCAAAATCAGGTCCACACCATTCAGAGCAGAGTCATGGAAGTGACTCAGAGGCTCCAACCTATATAGGATGAGGCTTTCCAACTATTTGCAGAGATCGAAGGCCAAGGAGCAGAACTGGAGCAAGTCGTCACTGCAGTTGAACAATGCCTAAAGGGACCTCTCAACGAAGCAGTCATCCAAGAGTTCACTGAACAGGAGGTTGTGGCACAACAACAGGTCGAAGTAGGTCAAGCCAAGCTCGAGGCTTTTGAAGTGGAGCTACCTAGAGCAGAGTGACTCGAGATGAGTCACAGGTGAGTGTTCGGGGTCTGTTGGACCTTGACCAAGTTTTGAGAATTTTTGGTCATGTTTGACCTAGTTTTGGGACATCGATAGGCTGTCGAAGGCGGAGTGCAAGACGAAATGGAGATCGTAGGATCTTGGCCCCTTTTTAAAGGATTTTTGGGTTTTGGGCTTATTTAGCGGGTATGGGAATGTCGGCCCATGGGTTTACCCGTGCTTATGCCTATTTTGTAATGTATAAATAAAAAGCTAGGCGATGTAGGAAGGAGTTGATGTGCTAAGTGTTAAGAGCTAAGTGCTAAGTGCTAAATGCAAGTGGGGATTGTAGATGCTTTGTGTATACTGTGTGAGACTTGTAGAGCTAGGTGCAAGTGATCGTAAGAGATTGTATGTAGGCTTTGTGTTGTAAAGAGGATCTAGCGAAGAGTGCTCAGATCTCCTAGTCTCTGTGAAGTTGATCTTGAGGCTCTGTGCATGTAAGATGATTGAAAAAAGCTAATAAAAAAGACAAAGAGTTGGTGGACGTAGCCCCAGGGTGGGGGTGAACCACGTATATCTGGTGTTGTGAATGCTTTGTGTTTTATAGTTGCTTTCTTGTTTATATGATTAAATGCTTAGTGCGTTGTTAGATGATAGATGAATTTGATATGATAGTGCTAAATAATGTGAATGAATGCTAGATCTGATCTCTATTTGTATGCTTACTATTGGATCTAAGTGAATACTACGCCGATCTATTCTTAGGGTTTAACTGCGCTGTGAACTAAGATGAATATTAACGAACTATAACTACTAAGTGTTTTGTTAAGGTGTTATAGTCATAGATCTATGTCCCAGTTAAGGTTGCAGACACTAGAGTCCTGCAACCACCCCTGCCTCTACCTCGGGTGAGACTTCATCTGCTTTACAGGTGTTGCCAAAAGGGTCGGTAGTTAGGGTTTTGTTGGTGCATTGTTGTAATGTTGAATTCCGGGTCTGCCCCTATGCCAACAGACAGTGACTTGGATATCTATTCCAAGTGTAACCTTGGTTTGGTTGACTCATCCAAACTAGAAAACAGTTCTATGTTCCTTGTCATGTGGTTACTGCAACCCGAATCTAAGTACCATATGTCACATGGACTTTCTTGAGCAACATTGCACTCAATTGGTGACACTATATTAGACATTTCTATTGCGCTAGGAACAACTACAATGCACGCCATAAACGTAGGGCAATTTTGGTTATTTGCGTTATGTGACTGATCTTGACTTTACTTGTTCTGATTATACTGTCTCTTTCTGCACTTATATACATCATGTCCATTGATCCGGATTTATGTAGGAACACAATGAAATACAAAAATACACATAAACGCAGAGATGCAGCGGAAATAAGACTTCATTTCATTAATAACAAATGACTAAAAAATGTTTACAGATAGAATGGAAATAAACGAGCTAGGGTGATGGTAGTTTATCTCTTAGAAGAGATGTGGCGGCTACTGGCCTCTGAACTGCCTATTACAATGAGGCTTGAAGGCCTATATATTACTGAGAAATAATGGAAAACCCTAAACATCCAAAAACCTAACCCTAGGAGATGAAACGCCAGAATATGGGCCCCGTTGGGGTAAATTGGTACATCAATTTTTTGGGGTCATAACTTTGGCATACTATCTTCGTTTGACACACATGATACATTGTTAGAAAGATCTATCCGAGGACTACACTGCTGACAGTGAATGTCGAGTTTGGAACAGACTCATACTTGCCGAAGCATACATGCCCAAAAAACGTCGTTTAGGGCCTCAAAACAGCTCCGGAAGTTCAAGACCCGAAGAACTGCTAAAAATAGTAAATTGTGCTACAATTAAGGAAACTGAAAAACTGAAAAAAACAATGGTGTGGGTCCAAGTGGAATAGGCGGGTGGCCACCAATATCCACCTGGATCATCCATACTTTTAACAGTAATGGCATTGAATCTTTGATTTGTCACTTCTTTGACAACTTGACTGGCTGGTGCTTGGGTTTCGACCTCTTCCGCCAGCATTTCCAGTATTTCTACTGCATCCACTTCTTTTAGAACTTTTTCCTCTGCATCTAGAGTTAGCTCCCCCCCTTCCTCTTCCATGACTTATAGATGATTGCACGGAAAATGCATTCTCTAATGACATACTTTATCTATTCAATCTCTGTTCATGATTGATGAGGGAAGTGTGTAGTTCATCTAGAATGAACTGACTCAAGTCTTTGCTCTCTTCTAAGGTCACAACAAGGGTATCAAACTTAGGAGGAAGACTCCTAAGTACCTTCTCAACAACTTTTTTGTCTTATATCGTTTTACCATGAGACTTAATCTAATTTATCAGTCCAATGACGTGGGTGTAGAATGAATCTACTCTGTCTGAATTTTTCATTGACATGATTTCAAAATATCTTCTAAGAATCTGCAGTTTTGTAGTCTTTACTTTGTTCATACCTTGATAAGAGGTTTGTAATATGTCCCACTTGGCTTGCTTTGTTGATGTATTTTTTCTATATATATTAACCCTAATGAAGTTTGGAAGGTTTAATTTTTCACACCGTAAATGACTTAGGAAGTCTCTTGTTAGCTCACGGTTCACCTCATCTAGCGTTTATACAAGTTTTGCTTTCCGTCCTTGGAGTTTGAATTTGTCAGTTTTTGCACCAAACTCATGACTTATGGTACTCGAACTGCCAATAACATTGACCCTCGGGCCCCGACTCCCATTCCCTATATCTAGAACGGAGTAGGTTAACTCAGAAGCAAACTTTCCTTTCTAGTGTTAGCGGTTTTAAATTTCTGGTCAAGCCAGAACTTTGGTTAATTTTCTGAACATCTGGATTGGTTTAAAATGGGGCAAAACCGCTGTGGTAAGATTTTGAAATGCATGGAACTTTGATTCAGAAAATGGGACAAAACTCAGGCTGCCCCTGAAAATCTAGACAGATTCAAACCCATTTTTTAACCTGAAAAGTGAATCTGTTTGCTCCCAAGTTAACCTACTCCTATCTAAAACACCTATTATCTTTTTTGTCTTTTCAGGAAGTGTTGATTGTCCACATCATTGCCCTCGATTCCAGTGAATATTGTTTGCTTTTCTCTTTGTGCTGTAATTTGGCTCTACCTCCTAAAAGTATCTTCTCTCATTCTTTGACTGTGTAAAAACAGTGCGCAATTGCAATCAACCTAATGCAGAACTCCTCCAGTTTAACAATTCCATCATGTTTTGGGAAGCTATCCCAGTGAATAGAATATATGCATCGAAAATTAATTAATAAAAAACTATAGACAAAGCAGACATAGCAATTAAAAGAAAAGGTTGCGTACTTACTTTGTAATTTGTTATTTGGTGATTTTGATTAGGATGAATAAGCTGAAGTGTAGAAACTGTTCAAGTAGAATTCGATGTTGTGTTTTTCTTAATTTTCAAACACGTCGCATTTTTGGCATAAAACTACTGGGCATGTCCATTGAGGATTCTCAGGTAGATCCTATACAACAATTCAAACATGTTCATTGAGGATTCTCAGGTAGATTGGCATAAAATTACTGGGCATGTCCATTGAGGATTCCCAGGTAGATCTTGTACAACAATTCAAACAAAACCTAGGTTAGACATGATAATTTGTAAACAGTTTACTGTTAAACAAGAGTCCAGTCCAATTGAGCGAAAAATGGTTTCAAACCAACCCCATTTTTGGCTTAAAAACTCTTATTGCATGTCCTTTGAGGAATCTTAAATTGATCCTATGCAAGAATGCAAAATAGAACCGTGATAAATTCTTAACAGTTTACAGCTAAACCACAGTCCGACTGAGAGAATTAAAGTAAAAAACTACAGTCTAATTGATAGAAAAGTGGTCAGAATTAAGGAAAACATGGGTAGAGTTGGGTCTATAATATATGCAGGCCAGTAAAGTGTAGATTAAACAGAAAGTAAAAGAAAACAATTTCAGGCCATGATTTCAGCTGGAAGTCAACAACGAATCATGACTCAGCGAGATTATGTTGGCTTATCATTTTTACCATGTTATAATATGTTTTCTAGATTTTTAAATTCCATTTAAAATTAAACAAAATTTTAAAAATTCACATTAAGCAAAATTGCAAAATTATGAATTTTCTCGATCCTTCGATTTTTATATCACGGTGGTCAGTACTACGTTGGTCCTTCAATTTTTATATCATGGAATGCCAGCGCAGTCATGCATTGAATTTGACTGTGAATGGGCTCATGATTATTATAAATGAATTAAGCTATAACTTGACTTTTATGAAGATTCGGTCTATTGCGTTGCGTATATCAGTGGGTAATGCATTTATTAATTTATTCTTTGCCCGTGTGGGGTTCTCCACGGATGGTTTCTGCTTCGGACTAGTCTCGGTTTCAGCACCCCTGGCCAGTGACCATATTGTGAAATAAAGTAGTTTAAACGTTTTATATTTTGGAAGTTTTTTTGGGTAATTTTTTTTGTTTTATTTAGTAACTTTTTCATCACGCTAAATTTATTTATGCATTCAGAAATACAATTTAAACAACAAAAAATAACTATTTTGTCCAAATTTACATTGCCAAATTTCAATAAAATTCATATAAAATATAAAATCTCATCTTGATTTCAACACCCTTACCAAGTAACTAAAATCTTTAATCTTGATTTCAACACCCATGCCAACACCCATGCCAATTGTCCATGTTGCAAAATTCATATAAAATCTCCCCTTGCCTTTCAGGTATCTCGAGTTTTTCAAACTAATGCCATAAACCTGCAACTGCGCCGGTTGACCCATCCTTCATGTAGTGCAATATAGCTGGCGACCACCACCTCGTACACCATAGATCATAGACCCAGGCCACCAAGTCTCCAACATCGATACCAAACACCTACAACCTGACAAACATTTTTGTC
>JZKD02S1698568.1:671155-687515 GCA_000966675.3 Picea glauca | reverse complement strand
TTGAAGATCCTTGAAGGTCGAGGTGATTCTCAATCTTCCTCCTCCTTCCTCACTTCGCCAGTTACAAAGTTTGCAAGGGAAGGAAAACTTTCTCTGTCGTTTCATCACGAACTATTGGGGGGGGCAGGGTGGTCGACTGCAGCAAGTATGAAGCTTGTCCCCAAATTAACCCCGGGGGGGTTATCATCAAATATGGCAGCATTCCTTGTCAACCAAACATTCCAACAGACCGTGGCTGGCAGTGAGGGGTAGAGCTGGTGTTTTGAGAACCAAGAGCTAAAGCAGGAGTACGTCGAAGGTCCAAGCCACTGTTCAGTTAGATTTAGAGACGCCGTGACGTGATGCTAGACTTGCCGGGTAAAATTGCAGCTCACAAAGAGGTGGAGTGAAGTTTCACTCTCCTCCTTACACAGAATGTAGCAGTTTGGGCCTGACCAACCCCTGCTCTGAAGGATATCCCAGACTAGGATTTTATTCTCCCTCAATAGCCAAGTAAAAAGTTTTAGTTTCAACAGACAATTCCACTTCCACATGCGTGTGCACCAGGTCTGTTATCGAATGGGCCAGATCTCCTCTGTCATTTCTTTGTAGATATTTCAGGCTGATATGACTCCCGATTTATCGCCTCCTATCCAGATTAGAGTGCCCGGTCGCTCCTGTAAGTGGACGCCAACCTCTTTTAGATGATGTGTGTAGTTGTTCCATTCGGCCAAGAGTTCTCTGTCTAGATTCAGCGTGGAGCTAGTGACCCAGGATTTGCCAAGTGATATGCTGCTGAGCGGGGCTTTTAAATGAAAAAGACAGTGTATGCCTAAGTTATGTAAGCGATCCAGCAATCTAGGAGAGAGCAGGGCCTTATTGCCCAATCCAAGGATATCATCTTTGCCTATTTCAATAGCAGTACCATTGCCAGGCAGCCACGTTATCCAATGTAGGGGAATCGGTAACGACTTTAGAAGGTGCTTCCACGTTTGTGAGCCCCCCGGAGGAGAGGTGGTGGCTGTTCTGAGCCAATAATGAACCGGCATGTGGGATAAATATTTGTCTTTTATAAGGTTGTTCCAAATGCCTGGTACCATCAAGATACGCCAAAGTGTGTTTGCCGAGAGAGCAAGATAGGTGAGATGCAGATTTCTTAGGCCCCAACCTCCAAGTACTTTTGGCTTTGAGAGGGTTTCCCACCTACATAGATGACTGCCTCTATTATGTTTGATGCCTTTCCAGAGGAAGGCAAAGATCAACTTGCGGATCTTTTTTAGCACCGATTGTGGGATGTGTGCCAGAGCCATCCAATACACCGGGAGGCTTTCCAAAACTGCCTTGATCAAAATGTATCTGTCGCCCATGGATAAACATCTGTTACACCGATGTTGAATTCTGCGTTCAAAATTTTTATATAACTAGCTCCAGTCCTTTGCTTTGTAGCTACTAGGTTTGATAAAGTAACCAAGATAGTTGAAGCCCGCCTCTAGGTCTCGATAATCAATGCCGTAAAGAATTTTTAGCTCAGACAAGAAAGCTGCCTTTGCGGCTATAGCCAAGAACAATGACTTCTGAAAATTTATTTATAGGCCTATAACAGAGCAGAAAATGTTTAGCACATTAAAAATTTATGTCCATTCAGACAAGGAGTCCGATGTCATAATAATTACGTCATCTATGAAGAGTAGGTGTAAAATTTGTGTCAGTCTAGAAGCTCTGATTCCCGTGAGCGTGCCAGCTAATTTACTTTTTTTTAACAAGATGCTGAGGCATTCTAAGACCAGAATAAAGAGTAGGGGTGAGAGGGGGCATCCCTATCGGAGTCCTCTTTCGCTGTGGAAGGCTTTTGTAGCCTCGCCGTTGACTAAAACTGCCAGGGTGGCTGTGGTTATGCAGCCCATCATCCAATTTGTAGTGGCTGCCCCAAATCCACACTAGAGAAGAATGAGATGTAGGAAGTTCTAGTTTACACAGTGGAAAGCCTGTTTGAGGTCCAGTTTTAAGAGGATGGCCGGTAATTGTTTTGTTTTGATGTTGTGTAAACACTCTTGTGCAGTGCCAATAGCATCAAGGATTTGTCTTCCCTTGAGAAAACCAAGTTGCTCCACTGCCAGTGCCCGGAAAAGATGAGGGTGAATCCTGTTAGCGATGATTTTGGTGATGATCTTGTAGCTGAGATTACATAGCGAGATTGGTAGGTAATCCGAGAACCGTCGGGGATGGTTCTGTTTTGGAATTAGGACAATAAAAGTGTTGTTTAAATGTTTGTTAACCGACCCTCTGATCCTCAAATCCTCGACAGCTTCCAGCAGATCTTGGCCCATTAAATCGAAATAATGAATGTAGAGTTCCACAGTCCATCCATCGGGACCGGGACTTTTTTCTTTTTTGAAGCCTTTTAATACCTGGAATATTTCCTCTTTTGTGCGGGGTGCTTCCAAAGCTCTTGCTTCCTCTTCAGTGATCATCTGTGGAAAGAGTTGGGCTATATCGATTTGATCCTGAATGGAGATGTGCGTCTCTTCTTGAAAAAAAGTCTTGTAATGTTTGTGAGCCTCTTGTTTGATGTCTTCTATCCGGTGAGCAGTACTCCCATTCTCTGCCTCAATATCCCAAATGAACTTTTTATTTCTGTGCTGGTTGGCAAAACGATGGAAGAACCGAGTATTGCTGTCACCACTGGTGAGCCAGAGCGATCTACTCTTAAGTCACCATTTGTTCTCTTCTGCCTGGAGAAAGTGGAGTCGGTTTGTCTCTAATGTATGTATTTTTGCTCCAAAATTTGTCTGTTGGTCGATCCGTGCCCTTTGTTTGTATAGAAAAGATAATTGAAGTTCAATACTGTTCAATATGGCTGTGTCCTGAGCTTTTTTTGTTTTCAACCAATTGATAGTAAGTGCTCTTAGGATCTTTAATTTTCTAACCAGGTTGCCCTGTGCGTCCCCTGGTAGCGAGTGGGAAGCGTCAGTCTAGGCCTTTTTGACTAATTGGTCGAAAGTGGGCTCCAGCAACCAGGCCGAGTTGAACTTGAACAGGTAGCTCATCCCCAACTCTGCTTTTCCAAGCTGGAGGTAGATGGGAGTATGGTCAGACAGGTATGGAAAGTCAATCCAGGCCCGAGCCATGTGCATAGGATTTAGCAAGTCTTTTGAAATTAAAAACCGATCAAGGCGTTTTTCAATACTGTGGGAGTCCGATCTCCCATTACGCCAAGTAGGTAGTAATTCAGCTGGTGCCAAGTCCACTAATGCATTTTTTGTGAGTAGAGATGTGAAGAAGGTCGCTAGAGTGTCGATCTTTGAACTGTTGCCCCAAATCTCCATCGCCCCAAATCTCCATTGAGTTTAGCGTAAAGTTCAAATCACCAGCAATAATGAGATCTTTTATGGCCAGTAGGCCTAGACGGTCAAGATTTTCCCAAAATTGTCTGCGGTCCAGACAAGGGCCATATGTATTGAGCAAGGTTAAAGAGGTGTTGAGTTCAAAATAGGTGCCGGATAGAAGGATTCCTCCCGAACTCAACATCGGAGTAAATTCAATGTGTGAAGGATCCCAGGCCACCAGGAGATCGCCAGAGTTTCCCATGGAGCTAGCCGCGTAGACCATCCAGTCAAATCTGAGGGCGATAAGAAAATTTCTTGCCACTTCAGCTTCTACCATCATTTCTTGTAGAAAGATAACTGTCGGTCTATATTTGTCGAGGAGACGTCTCATGGAGGCTATTTTTAGGAGTCTTCCAACCCCTCTGATGTTGAGGGAAATAAGTATCATGATTTTGCCTGTGCTTGGGGTTTTACTCCTCTAAGTGCCCGGTTGGTGAGTTCAGTAGGTTGTGAGGCTGAGTTTGATGCCTCCGCGCTTTCCTTTTTCCTCGCGTTACGTGTTTTGAGGGGTGAGATCTCCGAGCCCAATCCTCTGGACCAAGAGGGTGCTGTTGCAGTGTGCTCTTTCACACCCGAGGTCGATGGAGTATAGCCAATAGGTGTCGGGGGTGGGGTGAGTAGTTTTCCAAGGTACAGCGGTATGGGGAGGGAGTCAAATGGTAGAGGGGAGGCAGGTATAACGGTATGTATCAGTTGGTCCTGGTCCCGAGCTGAATGTGGTTGTTCTGTGTAGCCTGGGGGAGGGGTGGGTTCATTTTACGGGGGTTCAGAATCAGTAAGGGGCTGTGTAAAAGTGAGTTCGATGAGGGAGGAGGGATTATGCAAGGGGGGAGAGGAGTGGATTGTGGTGGTCTCATGCGACTCTGGTTGTGGTGCCATGGCAGCAAGCCAGGATATTTCAGGCGACAGTGGAATATCTGTGGGGTCAATAGAAGAAACCAGTTGCAAAGAGTTTTTGGTCTACGTGTTTATGGAGAGTCTCTCCCATGTAGATAGAGTTCTATATAGCAAGGGGCAGAGAATCTTTATCTTTCTTACCAATGTGTTGTCTTGTGAATCTGTGTCCAATGCTCGTTGTTGTGGAGACTCCCCTGCAGATACATCTAACTGTGTGTCATAGCCATTGAAGCCTACCTCCTCTGACAGTTCAGCCTCTGGTTCAATGGAAGGGTATTTGAAGTAGTCCCGTCTCAGGTGTTCGGTTCTGCGACAAAAGGAGCATCTGAATGGGATCCCTAGGTAGTCAAGTCTTTGGGCGAACAGGTGACCTCTCTAGTCTATGTTCAGGACCTCCGAAAGTCCTGCATGAATATCTAGTTCAACCATGATATTTGCCATTTTTATCTCATTTGATGCCATAGAGGCAGTGTCCACTGTTAAGAAGCGACCCAAAGAAGCTCTTTATTCTGCAATATGCTAACTTTGTATGTTAAATAGTTTTTTTTTCCTATATTTATTCTAAATCTGGAACGTGATTGTTGGATTTGCAGATCTGAGTGATTGTTTCTATATAATTAGGGCCAACCATTCAAAAATGCATTTTACACAGTAAAAGGTTGTGATTTTATGTAAAATTTAGTTTAATTCCAGCTAAAAAAAACAAAACTTAGAACAATTAGACAACATCATTTATTTTGTATCAAACTCTAGTTTTTAAGTTGTTTATTCTTTTATTAAAGTTTTTTTTAATGAATCTTGTGAACATAAAATTGATAACCAAGTCTAAAAAAAACTAATATCCAAACACTTACAATCTCACAAATGGTTTTCATACCACCAGAAAATCGCCATCAATACTAAAGCACAAATTTCAGTTTTTCCTCTGAAAAAGCTTTTTGAGCACTCTCTAATTTTATACCAATTTTTTCTTTGGTTATAAAATTAGAGAATCTAGAAGCTCAGATTTTTATTTAATCAAGAAATCTTAAAAGATATTTTGCAAGTGTTCTGTGATGCCTCTAGGATGGTTTACTTAGATAGATTCGTGAGCAAAAATATATTTTGATACAAAACAATGTAGACACTACTTTACTTAGACAGATTTTTCTGTTTTTTCCCTTCCACATTGAATCCTTGGATTCAGGTTTTAAATATTTGTGCTTTTATTTAAGGCCTAACTATTATAAGGAGGAGGATTGGAGTTGGCTTGTCCAAAAAATTGATAAAAGAATGGGTATTTGGACATCAAAGTATTTCTATTCCTAAGAAATTAGGAGGTTGGGGTATCAAGCATTTAGATTGGTTTGAAAAATCTTTTTGTATGAAAAACTTGTGGAGAGGTCTCTTTGGTACATGGATGTGGTCTAATTTGTTGAAGGACAAGTATTTACATAATTGTTATGTGGTTGAATAGTTCAAATTGCCTCAACACTCTTCTAGAAACGCTTCTAACTTTTGGAGAGGGATGTTGTGATCCATCCATTGGATGGTATCTTGGTTAACATGGAAAGTTGGCAATGGCATTCAAGTTGTAACGTGAGTTGACTCCTTCATAGGAGGAGAACACTTCTACAGACTTTCAAAACCTTTATGTGATTATTTAAACAACATGAGATTTAATTATTTGGGAGAAATTAGAAATTTGGCTTCCTCG
Source organism: Picea glauca (assembly GCA_000966675.3). Taxonomy (NCBI): domain Eukaryota; kingdom Viridiplantae; phylum Streptophyta; class Pinopsida; order Pinales; family Pinaceae; genus Picea; species Picea glauca. The sequence goes on along the minus strand of JZKD02S1698568.1, from coordinate 681,557 downwards.
ATCCCTGTACAAAATTATTGGCTCTCTGCTGATGATATTGGCTTGGTTGGTACATGGAAAATTGAATGGAATCATTTTATAGATGGTTTAAATTTTTTTTGCATCAGACTCTAAGAGGAACCAAATTCTCTTATATGGGGATGGAATGAATCATAAGGGAAGGTAACTGCAAAATTGGCCTATGAGGCCATATCATCAATAAATTCTATGATCATAGCTAAATGGTGGTTCCTAAAGCTTTGGAAATGGAATCTTCCAAAGAAATTAAAATGTTTATGTGGCTTTGTTTGGAAGAAAAAATCCTAACGTGGGAAAGTCTGCAAAAAGAGGATATCAAGGCCCTGGTATATGCAAATTGTGTTTGAAGCAGGGGGAAACAACTGTTCATTTATTTATACATTGTTCCTTCTTCAAAAGAATATGGGCCCTAGTTTGTGGTAGATTACATTTATCAGGTACTTGGGAAGGTGGTTCAATTGATCTTTGTATGCAAAATTGGGTGAAGGAAAGGCATTATTTGACTTAATTTCCTATCTTTATAATGTGAGGAGTTTGGATAGCACGTAATTTGGCCCTCTTCGAAGTAAAATATTGTTTGTTTTTATGAATTTCTCAAGGATAAAATTCTCGTCTTATGAAAAAGTTGTTTGCTATTCTCTGCCTAATTTATTTGAGAATATGCTTGTAGGTTTCTTTGATGGTGTAGCTGCTAATGGACTTTGTGGAGTAGGTTCTAAAGTGATTACAAGTTGGGCATTAGGAATGGTTAATTTACAGGTGCTAGCTCTTGATCAATGGAAAAGGAGAATCATGTGTCTCAAGGAAGAATTTGTCTGCATTGCCTTCTCCCATATTTACAAGGTTCATAATTCAATTGTGGACAAATTATCTAAAAAGGTTGTGGGCCTTCCATCTGACATTTTATATTATCAAATTTGTCAAAATGGGGTGTTGTCTAGCACTGTTGTTATTCCTTTTGACTAACTTTCAGTCTATTTTCTAGATGGTTATTACTTTTCATCAGGGTAGATAGAATTTTTTTGAGGCTGAAAACAATTTATGTCAATAGATATTTAGTGTCTTTGTATATCTATATGAAGATGCTCTTTTTTATTGGAATTTTTGGAACTTATCTCCCTTGTATGTTTTGGTAGGAAATTGTTTAAGTTCTAGTTACAGGGACTAAGTCTATATGGGACATATTATCTTTGATTTTAATAATAGCAAGATATTGTTTTTTCATGGGAAAAAAAATATCTTTTAAATGATCTATGTTATGAGTTTTTTTTTTCTCGTTTTAAAATTATTTTCTTATTGTAATTATTTTGTCTATAGGTAAATTATTCAAATAGAAATGCCTCCAAAAAATAAAAGTCAATCAGCTATGGAATAACTTTATGAATATTCTACAATGTCAAAAATTGTTAATATTAAAGATATTTCAGATCTATCTAATTTGAAGGATGAAACTATTGAACAGTTTGTCGATGATTTAGACAAGCAAGGACAAGATAGTGGAACTAGTAGCATGAGGAGAAGGAAGACCTCCTCAAAACTTGAATTTTGAGAAGAGTGGAAGATAAAACATCATTGGGTGTATAGTATCAATGTTGTAGATGGAAAGCCTTGTATGATGTGCAAATTTTGTGAGATATACAAGACTCAAGCTCCATGAGGTATTGGAAAAATGGATGTAATATAATTCAATATGATGTTGTGACAACTCATTCAAAATATCCTATTCATTAAACATAAATTTAGAAAAATGTGTATGAAACTGAAAGGTTGGCAAAGCCCATTCTAGAACACATAGTGACTATAAATGAGACCAATACAGAAAGGGTGATAACCACCATGAAGTTGGCATATTTTATTACATAGAAGAATATTACAATTGCTACTTATTATTGAAATAATGTAATTGCTCACATTGACCTAGCTAGTTTAATTAGTTGAATTATTTTTTGTCTATGCATCCCGAGGTTAACATGATCAAATAGCAGTTAGATCTTGACATTGCAACTAGACAATTATTTGTAGTTAGATCTAGTTGTTTCTAGCGAGATCCTCTTCAATGTATTTAATATCATTTCATGAAGTAATGAAAGGTGTGTTGAAGAAATAAAGGACTCGATAGTTTAGAATTATTTGGTTGTAGCAATAGCCAGAGTGTTCTTGTGTTTAATCTTATATTTTGTAGAAAATTGTTTTATGTGAGAATTTCCCCTGCCTCCTTTTTTTAGTTTGGTATTAGAGCAAGGTTGGATCCATCCTTCCCCAATCAAGTGAAGGGCTCTTGCATGAGTCAGTGTTGAGAGGAGTGTATAGCAAGGTACCAATAGAAAATAAAAAAACAAACCCCAAGGTTAGCGATTGAGTGGTGATAAGTGCTATTATTTATTTATTTCTTTGTTTTATTGCTTGTCCAAGTTTCTAGATAAGAATTCACCCATAGGTAAGCCTATTAGTTGAAAGAAGAGGTGTGGAAGAATTTAGACATAGAAAAACAATTTTTGAGAAAGTCAATTCATAGAACAACATTGTCTTAGAGGAAGAGGGATTATAATTCTCGTGGTGTTGTTTCAATCAATACTTGTTCAACTGTTAAGGGAGTCAAAGATGTCCCCAACAAGTCGTCCATTATAGATAGTGATAAGGAGAACGAGGAGAGGATCAATTCCATATGTCGCTCCATCATACAACATTCCAGGCTAGTTCCAAAGAAGGAGATCATTTGATTCGTTGTAAAATTGTTGCAATCAAGTTTTCCCTTTTGGGGTTTGTGATAGAACCCCTAAAATCAATTGACAATTGCATTTTTGGGGATAAAATTATAACAAATTTATGAGATCTCCAACTGGGGTATTATGGATTCTAGTAGCAAAGACTTTTAGATTTACAAATCCTTTGGTCTAAGCAATAAGAAATGTTTAAATTCTGTAAATTTAAATTTGGTGATCAAGGTTGATAGAGTTGCATAAAAAAAAAAGGGAACAACATCTACAAGTAGTCTAGGATAGCCTCAGGGACCCATTTTGACAGGTAAAAATTATGAAGTTTGGTCAATCAAGATGAAAACATTGCTTCATTATGAGGATTGTTGGGTTGTAGTTGTAAATGGGTCCATAGAACTAGATCTAGCAACCACCCAAACTATGAAAAATTCGCAAAGAGTTCAATTAATTGAAAATAGAAAGAAGGATTCAAACACACTATATATTATTAAGCAAGGATTAGAAGACCCAAATTTTCCAAAATTTGTAGCAGCAAATTATGTCAAACAAGCATGGGACACTTTAGATATTTCCTATGAAGGCACAAAGAAAGTAAAAAAAACAAAGTTGCCAACTCTTAGGAGAAGTTTTAAGAATTTGAAGATGAAGGATTCTAAGTCTATTGACCAATTTATGACTCAGATGATGAAGGTAGTAAATCAGTTAAGAACACATGGTGAAGATATAATAGACTAGAAATTTGTTGAGAAGGTTTTGAGGATCTTGCCCATAAAATTTGATGTTGTAGCTATTTCCATTGAAGAATCAAAGAATCTAGCACAACTTTTGTAACACACTTGTTTTCCCCAATTTATAATTATAAGTATTATTGTAGAAAAACAATAGACATAATCTATATGTGAGCAAGGAAAGAGTTATTTTGAGCTATTTTTAGAATTTTGAGCTATAATCTATAGAATTTTGAGCTATTTTTAAAAGGATGTATTTCACATGTTATGATGTCATGAGAGGAGTGGGAAAGAGAGAGTCCATCACTAGTTTAAATGAATTTGCCATAAAATACCTTATCTAATTAAAATGGTGTAGACATGAATTGTCCCCAACCCTGGAAACTGATTATCATTCAAGATGGTAGCTAGACAAAATATTTTAGAAGTAAAGAAAGGATGGTCAACTTACCTTCAAGAAACTTCTGGCCCGATCCACGAAGTCCCATGGAGGAAGACCAGAAAAAGAGGGCGCAAGGATAGGAACGAAGAGATAGACATGAATGGGATAGGACAGAACAGGGGGGAGACAAGAAAGCATAGTAGAGAAGAGAAGTTGCAGAAAACTCCCTGGAAATATTATAGAACTCCTCTTGTGGCATCGTACCCTAGCTTGAGGGTGGATGGTTGTAGTAGAGGACATCAAAACCTTACCTACGATTGGGTGGAGAGAGGTTCACCCTACAACAATATCCAACACAACTCGAATTCAGTAGATAAGTAACATGTATGTTTCTGTTTATTGATTTAATTAAGTGGATGGGTAGTGTGACACCTTTGAATATGATTATTCAATCTGCAAGCTTAGAAATGTATTCTGGAAATGTCTTGTAATTGCATAACATATGTATCTGCATAGAAGTCTTATGTTCTTGGTTCCAAGCAGCCTCTGTCTTTTGTAAATTAGCTAGAAATGTATATATATATTTTTGAAAGCTTTCCTCAATGATAAATGTAAAAGAATGAGAGCTTGCATAGTTGTTGTCCATATGCAGAATTTAAGCCTCTGTTCAAATCTAAGAGGAAATATGCCTCTTCTTTCTCCATGCATCGTTGTATCCCCTCTCATGCCAGTATATATGTGTGTGTGTGTATCTGTACCCTTGTTTATCGTTGTTTTGGATGCTTGAAATCAACAAGTTTCTTCGGGAATGGGTGAAGCATGGAGACCATGTGAAAAAGCATAGATTTCCTTGGATGAGAACGAGGTCCTTTGAACTCGGTAAATATCATAAGGAGCTTGGGGAAGGGCCTTATGAAAGCGGCTAAGTCCCAAAGAAGATTGTTAAACTAAGAGGATAAACCCTAACCCACCTTAGAGAATTTTTGACCATTGATATCGTATGAGGACTAAATATGGGACCTTTATCGAGATGAAGTTAATATTTGACCTCACTCATTGATCTGGTGAAGCGGAGAAATCCTAACCCTCCAACAGCGTTGAAGGTGAAGCCTGTTGAGTACACCCCAAAGTCAACGAGGTTTGTTGATCTATCAAAGGAGGTCCGTGGACAATCCTAAACCATTATATTATCAGTGAATGATGCAATTGGAGCTCCCTGGTCGGAATGACCCTGGAAGCCGTGGGGGGAAGTAGTATGAGAAAAGAAACAAAATGGACAATCTATGTCTTCCATTGGGCCGAGGCCATGATGAATATATGTTGTAGATCATAGTGGGTCTCATTTGAATGATACAAAGTGAATAGGTGATGTCATCATGACATACCTTGCTAACTAGGATCGCCAATGTGTTCAGAGAGGTTATGTTTCAACCTGTGAATGGACAAAGGAAAAAAAGGGGGATCCCCGATCATACCTTGGTACAGACATTGTTAAACAAGAATTGTCATATCCATGATATCATGCGATCTCAACCATCCATTGGTGGAGGCTAATCAAAATGGTCATAGAACCTGAGAAGGTTTGACCTCAATGAGATTGCTAAGAGAATTAATATGGATCATTGGTCGGGGGAGGGAGGGGGCGTCGATGTGTAATCACCGTCAATTTTCCACAACATTACCATTTTCCAAGAGAGTTTATAGTGGGAGGTAATGTCAGATCCACGTGGGGATCCACGCATCCAACGAGGGTGACACCACATGTCATAATCCTTGGGTCGATCGAGGCTAGGAATGTGATATGAAACAAGTAAAACATATTTCGTCGACTTGGAAATGGATGTGGTTGGGATGAAAGGTGTCATATGGAGAAAAAACAAGACCAAGGAATGCACACAGAGGTAGCCTAGTGGACCAACAAACTGACCCTAAATCCTGACCCTTAGATCTCAGGGAAGAGATCTGGATCGTCCATCACATGATGCTTTTCGAAGTTCCCTCCGTGAAAACACTCTTATAGAGGATTTATGAGGTTTCATAATGGTCATTGATCCATCGGAGTAGAAGGAACCCTGATAATGAATCCTAGTCATTCGTCGCAAGGGGTTATTCATAGTGGATCACAAGGATACACCCTAAGGATGGACTTCGAGGAGAAGATCTAAGCATTGGTGCGTCAAGCAGGGAATCTAAGGAGGAGATCTAACCGTTGATCATTCAAGGGAGGGGGAGTTTCGAAGGGAAATCATAGCCACCCATCGCAATAAACCTCTGTATTGGGTCAAGGTGTTACCCTCCAGGAGAGAGGCTTTGAGATAAAATGTTGGTTGTCGATCGGGCAGGAACAAAAACATTTTGAGACCTTATTCTAACCATTCATCACAAGGCCCATTTAGGGGTGGAATATGGACATGAACTCTGGCAGGGATGCTCTGAGACACGACTCCGACCATTGATCTACCAAAGTACAAAGGACCCCGTAGAAGATGTGGACCGTCCATCCTTAGATGGAAACTCATGCAGATAATGGGAAATGTACTATGTGTCATGCGAAAAGGAGGCTACATGTCGCAGGGATATGATACAGCCAAGAAAATATCAATCCAACCCTAACTGTCCATTGCCAATTTCAGGTACCGACCGATCTTTTGGAAGAAATGGCCAATAAACTTGTCCATCAATGTGCGTGTGGTAAATGTCATAGAAACAACCCGAGCAAAGAACCCTAAAATTGAAGGACTGTGATAAAAAAAAATTGATAGAGAACAGGATGGGATATGATGAGGCCAATGCCACATCTGCACCACAACGTGGATGACACGTGGCAGTGAAGTGGCCCGAACTTTGAGAGGCTATAATTTTTTATCTAAATCTCCATTTTGAGTGATATTACAATCATTGGAAATCCTGTAACAACCCTAGTTGAATAAATGTTTAAGGTTTATTAAGTAACAATTAATTAGGGGATTAATTGTCTTAACATGGTATTAATTAAACAAGACTGGTATAAAGATACTAATTAAATATTTATTAATTAATTAAAGGTTATAATTTTGATTAATTAATTAATTAATTAACTACCTATTATATTCAATAACTTGGGTATTAAATTTAAAAGGGATAATAAGTTATATTGTTAAATTAAAAAAAAATAGTTACGTACACGGAAAGGGATAAGATATTAATTAAAAGGGGTAGGATATTAATTATGAGGGGATAAGGTAATAAATGGGTGGATAAGAAAGTAAATGCAAGAGGCGGTGAAGGAGGGATATGGAGGGGAAGGAGGTTTATGAAGGGGGATCATTCTACAGGAGATTGGGGGGATGGATTTTGGGGCTCTCTTGGATTTGCGGGGAGGAGAGTGAGTTCTAGAGTCGGGAGGATCAGTTCAGGGGCACGGGTTTGCTGGAGGTTTTGGGCACAGAGGCCAGGATATCCATATGATATCCTGGAGCTAGGTAGTTGTCCTAGTTGGCAGGGAGGATAGTCGGTTTGGGCAGTGTTGGTCAGTGCATCAGACAGCAGGAAGGCAACAACAAGGCAACAAGGCAAATTAACATCAGAACATGTATTTAAAATTATGTATTTGTTTTTATTCTATTATAAAATTTTAATATTCGTTGTTAAATTTAAAATGCGTATGTGATTCTATAGAAAGGAATTATTGAATTGTTTGAAATCAAGTAACTGTTACAGTTTATGTTTGATTAATTATTTGATGTTTAAATTAAAAAAAACATGGACACTACAATTGGTATCAGAGCATCTTAGTTTGAAATCTGGGCCTATGGGCCAAGTTTCCAGCTCCAAGCTCTAGCTCTAGTCCCACCTAACCTGCAAACCAAACACACTATTATTTTGATAATAGATAAACAAATCTAAATATAAATAAACAATATGAATTGAAAATGAGAAGGGTATAATGATATGCATGAGCTGCAACAAATACCATAGAAACTGTCAGGATCTAGATTACAACAATTTAGGAATAAAGATCACAACAATTATATTATGCACTTGATTTAAACTTAAAAAAAAAAAAAAAAAAAAACCAGATCTACAAGTCCATGATGCCAGGTCAGCAATTTAATACTCAAGAAACTCTTGGATTGTTGAGAAATTCTAAGGAGGAACAACGAAAACTAATCTACAAGGCTTACAAAAACGCTAAGCTAGTCATATACAAAAGAAAATAATCTATCAGGTTACATATCTAAACCATTTCAAGGAAATGCAAGTTTTGTGGAAGTTAAATCCTGCATAATATACTATCCATTTTTATTTAACAAATATACTTCTCGTTTTCAATCTAAATCCTAGGGTTTCTTTTACTATTATTACCAAGGTATATATAAATATATAAACCAATTCCCTAACCTTTCTCCCAAACTAAATGACATGTAATATCTAGTATGAAGGCGTAGAGGATAGTGAAGAAGATACATTGATTAAAAAGTTATCAGAAGGTGGAAGTCCCATTCATTCACAAGTTGTAGAAATGAAAACATGTTGGGTATTGCAAGAATAGAATCCAACAGTTCAATCATGTCACAAAAAAAAAACAACAGAGAAACAATAGCAGCACCAAACTTCTTTGCCAAAACCGCCATGTAATCATTTGTAATGCCATCGCAAGAATACTCACGCATACTTTTAAAAATATTGGTCCATCGTGTGCCTGAAAGTAATCAAGGAACTCATAATACCTTTGGTTAAACTGGAGATGGTCCGTGGGAGAATAGTGGTCAAGCCTTTGAGAAAACCAGTATTCATCTTGGGTCAAGTAGGCGCTGGAGCTGCGGTCAGATTTGATCCCCACTGGCAGTGGCAGAGATGAACACTCAAGAACCGCATAGGAAAAAAAAGCAGATGGCAGCTATTACATGGAACATTACTTATTATTTATGACACTAAGAAGGTTCACCTTTTTTCCCTTTTCACTAAAAGTATTTAGAAAAACTCACCCCGAGGAGTGCACCACAAAAAACAGACTTCCATTAGCTTTAAATGCTAGCTATGAGGGGTCTGTATTCTGTCAAAATCGCCCAGGACTAGCACCTGCCCTCATTCTTTTTGATACTCATGTCAAGTGGGTGGGGCAGACCTCAGTAAAATGTAACTAAGATGAACAGCTTGACATATTGTCAGCCTTACTGGTGAACCAACTCCAGGTTGAAAGGAAAATGACTTCATTCATTGAAATTGAATCAGAAAACTATTATTGTTCACATTGTAATTTATAATATTTATCAGCAAAATAGTTTATGGATAATTATTGTAAATTATAATCAAACAGAACAAGCTTTCTGGCACTTGTGAGCGATATATTTTTCTAACCAGTATCCGAGAACAAATTACAATCAATAAAAGAGGTGCCTTCATAACTAATTGTGCCCTTCAAAACGGTAATCATTGTCCTCATCTCTCACACACACATATATAACTAAGAAAAAGAAAATTATCCCATACCCTATCAAATGTCAGTACACATGAGACCTTACTTCTCCACTCTGTAGTCACCTGCTAAGCCTCCTTGCTAAGAGCTCTTACGATAAAATAAAATAAAAAAAAAAAAAAAATCTCAATTGGGGGACACTTTAAAACGAATGTGGGCACCTTATAGACCTTCTCTTTCATATTAAACCCAGTCATATGGAATTCATAGAATGAGAAGAACTTGAGAACAAATAACTGAAGCATGAAGCCTGGACAAGGCATGAATTTGGCATCAGTGAGCAGCAAATTCATTACTTGGGCTATGAGAGATGATCAATTAACATAATTTCCTTCTTGCCCATTCATAATACACGGACTATGCATCAAAATAAATGGAGACTTACCCAAGCGAAGAAAACCCAAATATCCTCTGCAGTAGCCTGTGCCTTCGAGAGCATAGAAAGCTGTAAATAATGAAGAAGAAAGCCATAGATTATTATCAATATAGGAGTATACCAAAACAATGAATGCATACTTATTAACTGCCTCGCCCAAAACCCCAGTTTAATCTTTTGGTGTGGACTTACGTTAGGGTGTAGTTTCTACAACTACATCTTGCTACTGCTACTACTACCAGGCCTTTTTTGATCGAAAGCCAAATCCATGCTGCTCAAAAATATTCTCCCTTTTTCTGCCCTTGTTTTCTGGCCGGTAAAGGTGGTCTCTCCCATGAAAAAAAAGAAGGGCTTAGCTGAGTTTTAAGAAAGAAAAACTAGACCATATCAATATACTTTGTTTCTTCAAATGATCTGGCAGTAGATACAACAATGGCCAGCACTAGCAAAGTGCTCAGAACAATGGCGAGGATGTGAGCCATGGCGGGCAAGATTCTTGGAACCTCTGAACAGAGCAAAGACAAGGTCTGTGGTGAAGAAAGAATGATGCGAGGAAGGTCTCGGTGGATGAGAAGGAGGCGATAGAGGAAGGACGCGTAGGGTTCAAAGAGCTGGCAGGTGTAGGGTTTTGTAAGAATAAGTGGGCACATGGACCTCATGCGAGGACCCACTGCTCGACTCTAGTTTTTTTTTTTTTAATTCATTTATTATTTTAATTTTTTT
>JZKD02S1698568.1:643165-658048 GCA_000966675.3 Picea glauca | reverse complement strand
AACCTCTGGTGTTATTCTCCATGATCGACTGATAACTTCCTATATGTCCCATAGGTATGATTCAAATATGATTCCATTTTCCCTCTTATACTTGGCCTATGGCCCAGATCTCAGTAATAGATATCTCACTCCCGCTGGCTGTGGTCTAGTACAAAAACCTACATGTTCTAGTTCTCGCCATCCCATGAAGGCTATGAGGGTGAGAAGCCATAAGTAATGGAATTATGTACCAAGTTCATGTGCATCCTTGCAGTCCACTTGGAACAAGTTTAATAGATAAGGATCCAAACTCATGAAGGTGCCTTCTGCACACTGAGCTGCAACTGCGATGACTCCCGCTGGTACTTTGTCTTTGCGGCATTTTCTTAACAGTTTGCAGGCTAAGATATTTGCACCTAGTTGTGTCACTACATTGTTGATTCGCTTGATTATAATGCCTCTTTTCCCCCTGGTGGTACCATATTTCTTCTTCATTTCCTCTGCTAACACTTTCTCCTTGGATTTATCATCCAGAATCAGCACGGGATCCATACCTCGGGTGGGTAGTCCTGTTATCAGCACGATAAGCTCAACAGTTATGGGGATGGGTTTGTCTAGCCATATATCCCCTCCATGTGTGACTACTGACAACTTCTTAACGCATGTTGTCGCGTACTAGCCTCTACCAAAATGTGGGAGTTTTAGCAACCCTAAAATGCATGTTTTGTCCCGTCCAACTGCACACTGATATGGCTGGCGGATTGTTTCCCCAAGTTGGTTGACCATTATGTTTTGCATGAAAAACCTCGGCTCAAGTTCCGGGTACTTGGTTTCTTCTGATATGTCATGGTCAGAATACTTGAGCTTCCTGACGTGACCCAATAGTTGCGGATCTACCTGTACTCCCTCTGGTATGCGTGGTAGCACAATTTCTACTGTCAGTTTCTTGCGAGGTGAGCTCGGTATCATAACTCTGTCTTCCTGTTGTGCTGGTTGGTACGAAGTTCTAGCAACTCCTGGTTGCTACCCTATAAGCTATTATGGCCAAGCCGAGGTAGTTCCCTTGGTCTCTTCTATTGGTTGACCTAGGTTGGGTACCTGCAACTTGTCTGGTTTCCAGTCTGATCCTCGATTTTGTGTCATTCCATTAACTTCCATAGTTAGTTTAGTGCTTTCTGGTTGCACTTCCTATCAGGTTTCCACTTCCTCGTTCTGACATTCCTACGTCATTGTTGGCATGTTCTCTTTCATGTCCTCTACTTGTGGTTGTTTAATCTCTTCCAGTATCGGTTTAGAGTTCACCAGTGTTATCTCTAGGGATGGGATCTCATCGATATCGACGATCTCCGGCTGCTGCTGCTTGTTTTATTCCAGCGGTCCTCGTGACCTAGCTTGAACCTGGTCGGTCTGGCTATCTGGCCTAGTTCGACGGACTTCAATGGTGCCATAGTGGTGAGTGTCGAATGTTTGCTGAGTTTGAAGGACTGTGGTGAGATTTGTGGTATCGCTTTGTTCGTTCATCCTATTATTGCTCTCTCTCTATTCTCCTTTCGTGAATAGGCTAGTTGCTTTTGTGCTCGCGTGTTGTATGGTCTTGTCATGAATCTTATTAAGGATGCTTCCTCCATGATGCGATTAATGCAACATAACTATGGGTTCAATGCATCTACAACAGTTTCATACTTTCCATTACATTTACTTTGTCATTTCCAGTTGGCATGTTTAATGTGATGTTCCATCAGTCCTTGTCATGCCTTAATTCCACTTAGTGCTATCTTGTCATCCTGATTTTTTCGACTTTCTATTTCACAGTCATTTTTCTTTGGCATGTAACTGTTGTTCTTTCCTTTGCTGCATTCATGTTTCGAGCGTCCTGTGGCTTTTTTTTTTTTACTGTGCGGTGGGTGGTCGACTGTCCTTGTATAGCTTCAGTCGGCTCCCATTGATCATTCATATGAGGTATTCGCCAGTTAAATATCTTAGCTGTACAAATCCACCGTCTGTTACATATTTTACCTCGTATGGTCCTAACCAATGAGTTCTCAACTTTCTTGGGTGTTGGAATGATTTGCTGTCATAGAACAATATTAGATCTCCTTCCGTGAAGGTTTTCTTCTTGATGTGTCGATCATTCCATGCTTTGTCTCTGGGATTATGCACTTGTTGATGGAATCCTTCCAGGATTCAATCTTCCTCCATTGCTAACAGTTGGTTCAGTCTTTCTTGTATTACATTGCGTTCTTTCATTTGTGTGATAGTTTCTACGCGTAAGATGGGTACTAAAAATTCTAATGGCACTATTGCTTCTTGGTCGTAGACTAGTTTGAATGGTGTGTGCCCTGTTAACTTATTGCATATCATCCTATACACCCATAATACTGTTGGTACTTTGAGGTCCTAGTCATCTCTGTTGATGTTACAGATCTTTGTCAGTGCATTCTCTAGAATTTTGTTGAAGGCTTCTACTGTGCCATTTGCTTGTGCATGATACGGTGTGATTTTCTGGTGGTGAACTTCAAAATCTTCGAGCATTGCATGGATGGTGCTATTTATGAAATGCGTGCCTTGGTTGCTCATCAATACTCTTTGGCACCCAAACCTAGTAATTACTTGTTCAAATAAGAAGTGTGCAGTTGTCTCTATGCTGCAATGTTTTACTGGTGCGACTTTCGCCCACCTTGTTAGGTATTCTATCGCGGTGATGATATATCTTGTCCCTATTCTTTTGGCTGGTGGGTTAATTGGTCCCAAAAAGTCTATGCCCATTTATCAAATGCCTCTAATGTCACTTGTGGTTGTAACGACATCTTGTCCCTTCTGTTGGGTTTGCCTACCCTTTGACAGACATCGCATCTCCGACAGTGCTCTTTCGAGTCTCTGTGAATCGTTGGCCACCATAATCCTGCATGGAGTACCTTCTACGTGGTATCTTTTCCTACATAGTGTCCTCTTGCCAATCCCTCGTGGGCTTCTACTAAAATTCTTGGTCGTTCGTGCTCTAACACGTACCTTCGTAAAATGCTATCTGCGCCCATTTTATATAGATGTCTTGCGATCAGTTGATAGTTGGATACATGAACTACTAAGTTCTTCTTCTTTGTGGTGGTATATTCTTGCGGCACGGTACTTGTGCTCAAGTACTAGATGATCTCTGCAAAGTATTCATCAACAATCTGTACTGAGAATAACTGGGCATCCGAAAAGTTGTCTTCTAAGTTCATGGGTTCTTCTCCATTTGTGACCCGTGATAGGTGGTCAGGTCCTGCATTTAGTTTTCCTAGTTTGACTATTACTTTGAAGTCAAATTATTGAAATAACAATAACCATCGACAGATTCTCCCACCCAACACTGGCTTGTTGACTAGGTATTTTAGGGCTGAGTGATCTGTAAACATCTTAAAATGTTTTCCCAATAGGTAGTGTCTGAACTTCTGCAGTGCGTAAACCATAGCCATGCATTCTCTTTTCGTCATGTTATAATTCTATTCTAATTTTTATAGTTTTTTTCTTGTGAACGCTATCGGGTGATCCAAGTATCCTTCTCCTGGCTGTGCTAAGATAGCAACAAGTGCTATCGCTGATGCATCTACATGCACATGGAATGTCTTTCCCTAGTCTGGAAATACTAATATTGGTACAGTGACCATCTTTTCCTTCAAAGTATCTAGACCGTGTTGACACTCGTCGTTCCATTAACACTTTGTATCCTTTGATGAATTTCCTGTAGTATCCTGTGTGTCCTAATGTCTCTCGTAGCTAACGGACTATTTTTGGTGATGGTAAATTAACGATGACTTCAATCTTTGCCGAATCGACCAATAACCCTTGTTTCCATACTACATGGCCCAATAGTATCCCAAACGTTGTTCCAAATCTACATTTCTTTATGTTTAGTGATATCTGACACTGTCTGCATCGTTCTAGCATCAAGTGTAAAACTTCCACATGGTTTTTAAATAGACCATAGACTGTCCAGTCATCCAGGTATACTTCGAGAAACTGATGGATGAATTCTTTAAATGCTACGATAACCACTCTGGAGAATATTGTTGGTGCATTCTTCAGTCCAAATGGCATGACTGTATATTGTTAAGATCCCCATTCTGTCACGAACATGGTCTTGTATCTGTCCTCCTTTGTTATCTTGATCTTATGGTAGCCTGAGAATCCATCAGTGAATGAGTAAGCTTTGTGTCCGCCCACATTATCTAACACTTCATCCATGAATGGTGTAGGGAATGGGTTGTGTAGGCATGCATCATTCAACTTCCTCAAGTCAACGCATATTCTAATCCCTCTTCCTTGTTTCTTGTCCTGTACAACCATAGGGATTATCCATTCAGATTCCTCGACTGGTTCGATTATGCCGGCTTTGAGCAGCCGGTCAATCTCCTCTTCAACTTTATGTTTATATATGGGGTTCGGTCTATATGATCACTGTCTAATCGGTCTCGCTTCGGGTCTGAGGGGTATCTTCATCTCTCTCAGTTCTCCTTCTATACCCTTCATCTCTGTAAATGTTGTAGGAAACAAGTCGTTGTATTCGCGCAACAACTCTGTGATGCTTTCTACTATTGGCTTATCCCAGTAGTCTCCAATGCTAGCCATTTTGGGATGTTCAATTGTTCCAATGTTAACTTTCTTTACCTTGATTGGCGTGGAAATAAATTTGGATTCTATGGGTGGTCCCTTCACATCTCTTTCACCTTCTACTTCTTCAATCTGAATGTCGTGGGGGTCATCTTCGTCTGGTGCTTCCTATTGTACATGGTAACATGACAGTAGTTCCTTGACCGTCTGCTTATTTCGTTGTTGTTCTTCAGTAATAAGTTCTATTTTCGGTTCTTCAGTAAATATGCTTCCTCTGATCTGTTTCAGGGTTGCATCTATGTTTGGGTTCTCATGCTCGAATGAGAAAGTGATGGTAAAGTTCTATTGCAATGTCATCCATGTTGTAGTTCCTCTACACAATTCCTGATTAGTGTACTAGTTCGCTGGTATGCCCTCTAAAGTGTGAATGAAGTGGTGAGGCCATTCCTCTGGTGGTGTCATTTTCCACAACATTTTTCACTCCTGCAAGTGTTGTGTTGGTGTCGCTAGTCCTGCATATTTCCGTTGTTTGTTGTTTTTTTGTTCTGCGCCAAACCTTATGCGCAGTAACCGCTTACATTGGTACCAATTTGTGATAATTTCCTTGTGTGCACACCACCATCTTTCGGGTGTGGCCTTGAGTGATAAATCCAGTGCTAATAGCCTATGGTTATCTAATACTTCGTCTTCATATTGTGTCAAGAATGTTTCCAAATCATTTAGTCCGTGGAAACTGGGTGGTTCTTTGATTTCTATGCCTATCCACCATATTGCACGGTCTATTCTTGCACATCTTCTCGTGGATACTTCGTGTAGTTTCTGCTACCAGTTTTCTAACCCGGTGTCTGAATCTGTTGCGCATGAAGTAATGTTGCACCAATTGAGTACCCCGTCTACAGTTGGGTTTACGTAATCCTTCTCGCATGTAGTTATTCTGTACAACTGGCCGATCTCCTCTAAGTCTAGGCAAGTGGGTTCTATAGATCTCTCCTCTTCTGATGGGTCCAATGGTTCTATGACCCTGTAATCTCCGGATTCAAATGTCATTTTTATTGTCTTCAAGTTAATTATGGCCTACTTGTCAAATGCCCAGTCCAGACTAAGTAGTATTGGGTACAGTGTTGTGCCATCTACTATTTCGTTGACATCAAAGTCTGCTTTAGTGCACACTCCATCAAGATCTATTGTTACTCCTTTCAGGCTCCCTATTGGTAGAACCCTATGTTGGTTTGCTAGTTTTAATTGGACATTTGAGTATTCCAATGTTGGCTCCTCCGTGCATTGCCAAGTTTTCTTGGGTAGCACATTCACTTCGGATCCTAGGTCCAGTATGATGTCTCCCATATTGAAATCCCCAATGTTAGCATTCAACCTAGATTCCCTACTTGTTCTTCTTCTTGTGTGTAGATGATTGAGATTTTTCGGTTCTAGCTTTTGTTCCGTCTCGCTGCTACATTTCTCTAGGATGTTTTGCAATATTTTCACAGATGAAGGATCACTTAACATTTTTATGCATGATTGAAAAAATTCTTTGATAGTACCTACTTGTCCCTTGGATGGCGTTCCATTGGTATGATCCAATGATGGCAACATTTCCTATTCTAGGGCTTCATGGACTGGTTGCGTAGTGGAAGTTGACATTGTGTCCACGTTCTAAAATTCTTGTCTGACTTCCTTAAAAGCCTCCTTTTATTTGGGCGTGTCAAACTTCTTTCTTGGTTCGGTGTTCTTCTTTACCCATTGCTTTTGTGCGGGTTCCTGTCAGACTGTGTCATTTCCTATTTTTGTTCCTCCACGCGTGACTATATTGATGTTTCGCCACTCCTCCCTTGCTTCAGATGAAATCCATTGAACATTCTGGTTGTTCTAGTTCCTCTTTTCCTGGATCTTTACTAATAGTGTCGGGCATTCCTCCGTCTCATGATTTGATGCATGACAATACATACAAGTCACTGGCGGCAGTGGGAATTCCCGTGCATAATGTTCCGGTTGCTAACAGTTGTGACATGTGACTGGTGCTCTGGCATGTCCGAAACCTCCTCTGGCTCATCCTCCTTCTCGGTAGCCTGCTTGGTCCCCTCTCGGCGTGTTGTACTGTGGTGCCTGATTATACTACAAGGTATTATAATGGGGTTGCGTCGGGTTGTACTGGGGCTGTGCGTTATTGTATGGTTGTTGCGCAATATTGTACTGTTGTTGTGGAGTGTTGTATGGAGCTTGGGCTTGATTGAATTGTGGCGTTGCATTCCCAATCATCATTTCAACCTATACCTTGTATGCGTCTGATGTTCTTTCCCGCATCAACTCCATAGTTTTGCAATCTTTGTCGTTGTGGCCCACTGACTTACAAACGGTGCAATAAGAATTCTTTGAAACTGTCTGGTATTTCTGCATCATCGTGCAGTGATAAGGGTCGTGACCCGGTTTCTTGCATATTTTGCACCATAATCCTCCTTGTGGTAGCGGGTTTGGCATGCCTGTTTCCATATACTGCATGAATGTTGGACATTCGTTCTTGTGGTGTCCTTTCGTCCTACATGTGGTGCACCAAACAACTTCTCGTTTGTCCTTGTTCTTATTCTGGTTCAACTGAAATGTTAGGTTCTTAAAATCCTCCTTCAATTCTTCAATAGCTGGGTCCATCTGCTGGTACTGGTTCTCTTCTAGCTACAAGGCTGCCTATAGAGCATCGACCTGCGTCTGAAACTTCTTCTGTCGTAAGGGATATTTTAGGTATGGGAGTAACGAGTTGACAAATAGGTGTCGGTGTTGCATCTCGATCATAAGGTATTTTAAGTTCCCCTTCAGTCACTTGAATCTCTAGTCAATATCCCATACAGACTCTCCTGGTTTATGTCTTATCTCGATCATCTCGTTCATGTACTGATCCTATGAGCTCGACTTCTGGAACTCATTAATCAACAGCTTCTTAATGTCTGTCAGTGTTCTCGTCATCCCAGGGGAATTGTTTGTGTCTAGCCTCATGTACCATTCTAGTGAACGATCTCTTAGCGTGATCGCTAGCTGCGCAAGTTTGGTATCTTCATCAGTGATCTGTTTTGCCTCCCAGATCTTTGCACAAATGAACAAATGCTTCTAAGGATCTTCTGCTGCTTCTCCTTGAAATTCTAGTAATATGATAGTGGGATCATGTCTTGCCATTCTAAATACTGAACTGCTACCTACGCCGTGTGGTATGGATACTTGACTAGTACTGCCTGAACTGGCTCCTCCAGTTGTTGCTTCTACGGTAGATGTACTTCTTGCTGTTGGACTTCCTCCAAACTTCAGTTGTATAAATGGTGGTGTTCTTCTTGGTGTATTGGTCACACATGGGTTTATGGGTTCCACATTGGCATTAATATAGAAAGGATGGTTATCTTCTCCTCCGGTTCTTGGGACTCTTTTTTTCCTCTCCTAGGTTGCGCACAGGATTTCCTCAATCTGCTCCACAACCCAAAGATCCTCTACCTCTTCCCCATTGTTTTCCAAGCCCTCCCTTGCGACTATGATTCTCTTCTTGGTATTCACCTTGTATTGGTAGGGTATTCCGCAACGCGTCATTCCTGATGATGCCAAGATCCACTTAAGTTGGTCGTCATCCATCAAGATCAGGTCCAATAATTCCTCCTCCTTCTTGCCTTTATCCTCACCTTCATCCATTTATCCTCTCTCTGTCAGTGCTTCCCCCCTTCCCCCATGCACGTAGGGAAGTCTAGCTATCTGATTCCATTGTCATTGCACCTTTGTTATATAGCAGTATTTTAATATAAGTATACAGTGATCGAATGTACCTTCCGCGGGGTCCGTGTAGAAATTCCTTCTCTGTTGTGATGTATGAATTCGTTGTGTCGACTGCAAACTCTGTGATGAAGACTGCCATAATACTGTCAAGCCAAAAGTCGATTGTGTGGGTGAATTTGTTGTTCAGTTGTTGTAACTGCTCAACCTGTACTGGGGTCCAATCTAGTTGTTGGATCTAGTTTGTCGCGTGGTTATCTTTCAACCTTAGTATCCACTCCTGCAGTAGGTGGGGAAAATCATAGAAAAAGACTTCCTGTAAATCCGTAAACACATATTTATCCATATATTTGCGAGGTGTGATGCTAGGGTTTCTATTTTATTTTTGGGCAAACTCTAGCTCTTTAGTTCTCAACCAACCTTCGATTTCTACTTTCGTGGGGTTCCATGGTCTCAACATTCCCTTCTAGTGGCTCAACGGTCTTCTAGTTTCACTCATTCTTTTCTCTTGCATTCTATCTCATCTACTCAGTCCTCTCTTGTTCCTCTTAACACGACAACGTAACCATTTGTTGGTTTAATGAACTGTTCTTTCCTACTGCCTACGTTGTTGACCCAAGGTTCATATCTTTCAGGGTACCAACAAAACCTAAAACTATTGGCCCTTCTGGTAAATGAGAAGGCAACACAATACACAGAATGCACTGCGTAGCCTCACCCGAGATAGCTTTGAATGGGTGGTTGTAAGACTCAGGTGTTTACAGCCTAGGATTGAGCAAGAGAGATATAATCTATATTCTGAGCCATTTATTCTAACTTGTGTTACAAACTACCGTTATTCTCTTTTATATTTTAACCTCCATGGCATGTTTTCTTGATATCCCAACAACAATTAACTATACAATATAATAACTCATTCATTCATTACACACAACCTTTAACTACTAAAAGTATGACAAAGATATGCATGCATTCATCACATTACACAGGTATTATCGTGGTTCACTCCCTCCTAAGCTACGTCCACAAAGATTTGGCTCTTAGCTCTCTTATTATGGTAGTTCTGCAATTCTCACGTCGCGCATTTACAACTCTCCTCAGATGGGTAAGATCTATATGAGGCGAACTAGATCACACCAGGATCCTCAGCCTGCGATCTAATCCTCAAGATCTACCTTCTCTCCTCCACTCTAGTTCAATCACTTTACAAAAATATAGTTCACCTCATCAAAAAAATTACATAAAAGACGAACCCTCCTACGATACCTGCATATCTATATATCTCTCTATCAGGCTCTTTAGCCATTTACACAAAACCTTACAAAAACCCTAACCATATTGTCGTTAGGTCTTCCTTTTGTGCATGTGTTCTTTGCTTCCTTCCAACTGTCACCTCCTTCTTGCATGCACGTGTGTTGTGCTTCTTACCAGTTGTCACTTTCCTCTTGCATGCTTTCTTTCCTACGATTGCTCTTGCAACTATCATTCTTCTTTGTGCATGTTTTCTTTCTCACATCGGCTTGCTGCCAACAACCCCTATCTAGTGGGAGGACCTTAGAGAAAGTTTTTTTCATCTTCAACTTTCTTAGTGTCACAAAGGTGACACACTAGTGAAATTTTTTTTCTTATCTTAGTAATACTTATTTAATATATAAAATAATTAATAGAAGTGACTAATAGATATGAAGTGCACAAATAAATATTGATAACTATATATAACAAACTGTTTGATTTTTTAATTTTTATTTTTAAAAATCTGACAATTAAAGTAAAACTACATAAAATTGTCTAATCATATTTAACAACCAATCACAAAATAAAAATTTATGTTTAAAAAATTTAAAATTTAATTTTCAATTTTCAATTTAAAGAATAATCAGTATAATAAATAAATTATGAAATTTTGACATCTTATCTTAGTTTGAAAGTTTAAATGTTTAAATTCGTGTCTAACCTCCTTAAAAGTCTCATTTTATTTGGGCGTGTCGAACTGTTTTCTTGGTTCGGTGTTCTTCTTTACCCATTTGTTCTATGCGGGTTCCTGTCAAATTGTGTCATTTCCTATTTTTGTTCTTCCACGCGTGACTATATTGATGTTTCGCCACTCCTCCCTTGCTTCGAATGAAATCCATTGAACATTCTGGTTGTTCTAGTTCCTCTTTTCCTGAATCTTTACTAATAGTGTCAGGCATTCCTTCGTCTCGCGATCCGATGCATGACAATACATACAAGTCGCTGGTGGCAGTGGGAATTCCCATGCATAATGTCCCGGTTGCTAATAGTTGTGACATGTGACTGGTGCTCTAGCATGTCTGAAACCTCCTCTGGCTCGTCCTCCTCCTCGGTAGCCTGCTTGGTCCCCTCTCGGCATGTTGTAATGTGGTGCCTGATTATACTACGAGGTATTATAATGGGGTTGCATTAGGTTGTACTGCGGCTGTGCGTTATTGTATGGTTGTTGCACAGTGTTGTATGGAGCTGGGGCTTGATTGAATTGTGGCGCTGCTTGCCCAATCATCATTTCGGCCTGTACCTTGTATGCGTCTGATGTTCTTTCCCGCATCAACTCCATAGTTCTGCAATCTTTGTCGTTGTGGCCCACTGACTTACAAAAGGTGCAATAAAAATTCTTTGGAACTGTCTGGTATTTCTGCATCATCGTGCAGTGATAAGGGTCGTGACCCGGTTTCTTGCATATTTCACACCATAATCCTCCTTGTGGTAGCGGGTTTGGCATGCCTGTTTCCATATACTGCGCGAATGTTGGACATTCGTTCTTGTGGTGTCCTTCCGTCCTACATGTGGTGCACCAAACGGCTTCTCGTTTGTCCTTGTTCTTATTCTGGTTCATCTAAAATGTTAGGTTCCTCAAATCCTCCTTCAATTCTTCAATAGTTGGGTCCATCTGCTGGTACTGGTTCTCTTCTAGCTATAAGGCTGCCTATAGAGCCTCGACCTGCATCTGAAACTTCTGCAACTGTATGGGATATTTTAGGTATGGGAGTAGTCAGTTGACAAGCAGGTGTCAGTGTTGGATCTCGATCATAAGGTATTTTAACTTCCCCTTCAGTCACTTGAATATCTGGTCAATATCCCATACAGACTCTCTTGGTTTATGTCTTATCTCGATCATCTCGTTCATGTATTGATCCTATGAGCTCGGCTTCTGGAACTCATTAATCAACAACTTCTTAATGTCTATCAGTGTTCTCGTTATCCCCGGGGAAATGTTCGTGTCTAGACTCATGTACCAGTCTAGTGCGCAATCTCTTAGCGTGATCGCTAGCTGCGCAAGTTTGGTATCTTCATCAGTGATCTGTTTTTCCTCCCAGATCTTTGCACAAATGAACAAATGCTTCTAAGGATCTTCTGCTGCTTCTCCTTGAAATTATGGTAATCTGATAGTGGGATTGTGTCTTGTCATTCTAAATACTGAACTGCTACCTACGTCGCGCGGTATGGATACTGGACTAGTACTGTCTGAACTGGCTCCTCCAGTTGTTGCTCCTGTGGTAGATGTACTTCTTG
This sequence comes from Picea glauca, assembly GCA_000966675.3. Classification (NCBI taxonomy): domain Eukaryota; kingdom Viridiplantae; phylum Streptophyta; class Pinopsida; order Pinales; family Pinaceae; genus Picea; species Picea glauca. The sequence continues at coordinate 646,210 of JZKD02S1698568.1, read as the reverse complement.
CTATCAGACTTCCTCCAAACTTCAGTTGTCTAAATGGTGGTGTTCTCCTTGGTGTATTGGTCACACATGGGTTTATGGGTTCCACACTGATATTAATATGGAAAGGATGGTTATCTTCTCCTCCAGTTCTTGGGACTCTTTTTTTCCTCTCCTAGGTTGCGCGCAGGATTTCCTCAATCTGCTCCACAAACCGAAGATCCTCTACCTCTTCCTCATCATTTTCCAAGCCCTCCCTTGCGGCTACGACTCTCTTCTTGGTATTCACCTTGTATTGGTAGGGTACTCCACTACGCATCATTCCTGATGACGCCAAGATCCACTTAAGCTGGTCATCATCCATCAAGATCAGGTCCAATAAATCCTCCTCCTTCTTGCCTTTATCCTCAACTTCGTCTATTTATCATCTCTCTGTCAGTACTTCCCCCCTTCCCCCATGCATGTAGGGAAGTCTAGCTATCCGATTCCATTTTCATTGCACCTTTGTTATATAGCAGTATTTTAATATAAGTATATAGTGATCGAATGTACCTTCCACGGGGTCCGTGTAGAAATTCCTTCTCTGTTGTGCTGTATGAATTCGTTGTGTCGACTGCAAACTTTATGATGAAGCCTATCACAATACTGTCAAGCCAAGGTTCGATTGCGTGGGTGAATTTGTTGTTCAGCTGCTGTAACTGCTCAACCTGTACTGGGGTCCAATCTAGTTGTTGGATCTAGTTTGTCGCGTGGTTATCTTTCAACCTTAGTATCCACTCCTGCAGTAGGTGGGGAAAATCACAGAAAAAGACTTCATGTAAATTCGTAAACACGTATTTATCTAGATATTTGCGATGTGTGATGCTAGGGTTTCTATTATATTTCTGGGCAAACTCTAGCTCTTTAGTTCTTAACCAACCTTCAATTTCTGCTTTCGTGGGGTTCCACGGTCTCAACATTCCCTTCTAGTGGCTCAACGGTCTTCTAGTTTCACTCATTCTTTTCTCATGCATTCTATCTCATCTGCTTAGTCCTCTCTTGTTCCTCTTAACACGGCAACGTAACCATTTGTTGGTTTAATGAACTGTTCTTTCCTACTGCCTACATTGTTGACCCAAGGTTCATATCTTTCAGGGTACCAACAAAACCTAAAACTATCGGTCCTTCTGGTAAATGAGAAGGCAACACAGTACACAGAATGCACTGTGTAGTCTCACCCAAGATAACTTTAAATGGGTGGTTGTAAGACTCAGGTGTTTATAGCCTAGGATTGAGCAAGAGAAATGGAATCTGTATTCTGAGCCATTTATTCTAACTTGTGTTACAAACTACCGTTATTCTCTTTTATATTTTAACCTCCATGGCATCTTTTCTTGATATCCCAACAACAATTAACTACGCAATATAATAACTCATTCATTCATTACACACAACCTTTAACTACTAAAAGTATGACAAAGATATGCATGCATTCATCACATTAAATAGGTATTATCATGGTTCACTCCCTCCTAAGCTACGTCCACAAAGATTTGGCTCTTAGCTCTCTTATTATGGTATTTCTGCAATTCTCGCGTCGCGCGTTTACAACTCTCCTCAGATGGGTAAGATCTATATGAGGCGAATTAGATCACACCAGGATCCTCAACCTGCAATCTAATCCTCAAGATCTACCTTCTCTCCTCCACTCTAGTTCAATCACTTTACAAAAATATAGTTCACCTCATCAAAAACATTACATAAAAGTCGAACCCTCCTACGATACCTGCATATCTATATATCTATCTATCGGGCTCTTCAGCCATTTACACAAAACCTTACAAAAACCCTAACCCTATTGTTGTTAGGTCTTCCTTCTGTGCATGCGTTCTTTGCTTCTTTCTAACTGTCGCCTCCTTCTTGCATGCGTGTGTGTTGTGCTTCTTACCAGTTGTCGCTTTCCTCTTGCACGCTTTATTTCCTACGATTGCTCTTCCAACTATCATTCTTCTTTGTGCACGCTTTCTTTCCCACATCGGCCTGCTGCCAACAACCCCTATCTGGTGAGAGGACCTTAGAGAAAGTTTTTTTCATCTTCACCTTTCTTAACGTCACAAAGGTGACACATTAGTGAGAATTTTTTTCTTATCTTAATAATGCTTATTTAATATATAAAATAATTAATAGAAATGACTAATAAATATGAAGTGCACAAATAAATATTGATAACTATATATAACAAACTGTTTGATTTTTTAATTTTTATTTTTAAAAATCTGACAATTAAAGTAAAACTACATAAAATTGTCTAATCATATTTAACAACCAATCAGAAAATAAAAATTTATGTTTAAAAAATTTAAAATTTAATTTTCAATTTAAAGAATAATCAGTATAATAAATAAATTTTGAAATTTTGACATCTTATCCTAATTTGAAAGTTTCAATGTTTCACTTCAAGACGTGAAGGCCAACATCAACCGCGTCAATGACCATTTCTTTGCTTCTATGCTCAACATGCATTTCACTGGACGCTGAACTGCATATGTTCTACCGACACATTAACGGAACAGAGAAAATATACAGAGGGTCGGATCTGGATCTGCTTTTCCAAAGAACTAAATGCCGATACCTTAATTCGACATCAGCTTTTCCAAAGAAATAAATTAAACTAGCAACAACCACTTTATAAAAGTGGTTGATATAATTCGACATCAGCTTTTCCAAAGAAATAAATTAAACTAGCAACAACCACTTTTATAAAGTGGTTGTTGCTAGTTGACGGCCAACATGCTTTGGAAACTACCATTAATATATGATTAATGTATTATTTAATTATTACAATAATATAATATATAATAATAACTTATTAATATAATACATTAATATGTTATATTAATGTATTAATTAATTAATACATTAATAATACATTAATCTTAATGTATTTAATAATACATTGATGTATTAAATAAATAAAATTCAATAATACATTAATGTATATAATACATTATTAATGTATTAAATACATTAATACATTATTAATGTATTTAATATATTAATGTATTTAATGTATTAATACATTAATGCATT
>JZKD02S1698568.1:588030-620256 GCA_000966675.3 Picea glauca | reverse complement strand
CAGCATTGAGAAGTACAAAGCTCGCTTTGTGGCTCGGGGGTTTTCACAGGTTGAGGGAGTCGACTATGATGAGAACTTTGCGCCGGTTGCTAGATACACTTCGATCAGGGCAGTGATCTCCATTGCAGCAAATATGGGTTGGAAGATCCACCGGATGGATGTGAGGACCGCATTTCTGAATGGTCTTATTGAGGAGGAGGTGTATATTGAGCAGCCATTGGGCTTTGAGGTGCATGGGAGAGAGTTTCATGTGTGTAGACTGAAGAAGGAATTATATGGGATGAAACAAGCTCCTAGAGCTTGGAATTTGAGGATAGATACCTATTTGCAGCAGTTGGGTTTTGAGAAGAGTGAGGCGGATCCCAACCTATACTTCATTGTGGTTGGAGAGGATTGTCTCATTCTTCTGCTATATGTGGATGATCTTTTCATTACAGGGGCAGAGAGACTCATCAGCAGCTGCAAGGAGAGCCTTGCTTCAGAGTTCGAGATGAAAGACATTGGACTGATGCATTACTTTTTGTGATTGGAGGTTTGACAGGAGCCTGGACACATCTTCCTAGGACAGGGGAAGTATGTATATGACATTCTGAGCAGATTTCAGATGGGAGATAGCAGGCCCATGACCACTCCCATGATTACCAACTGGAAGAAGCTTCATACTTTTGAGTCACAGTTGGTGGATCCCACCTTGTATCGTCAGTTGATCGGGTCATTAATGTATTTGGTCAATACCAGGCCAGATATTTTTTTTGATGTCAACACTCTCAGCCAGTTCATGGTGGAACCTAGGAGAGTGCACTGGGTGGCAGCAAAACATGTGCTCAGGTATCTTTGTGGTACTGTAGATTATGGTTTGGACTATCAGAGAGAAGATGGAGTTCATCTGGTTGGTTATATAGACTCGGATTGGGCAGGATGTGTCAGTGACAAGAAAAACACTTCGGGGTGTTGTTTTGGATTGGGATCAGCAGTTGTGTCTTGGTTCAGTCGGAAACAAAAGTCAGTGGCTTTGAGTTCTGTAGAGGTTGAGTATATGGAAGCCAGTCAAGCCAGTTGTGAGGCCCTTTTGCTTCGCAAGATGTTGGTGGGATTGTTCGGTGTGCAGTTGAGGCCTACCGTGATTTACTGTGATAATCAGAGTTGCATTAAACTCTTGGAGAATCCAGTTTTTCATGACCGGTCTAAGCATATCGAGATTCATTATCACTTCATCCGTGATTATGTTCAGAGAGGAGTTGTGGAGCTACAGTACATATCTACAGAGGAGCAGGTTGCAGACATACTCACCAAGGCATTGGGCAGATGCAAGTTTGTATTTTTCAGGTACAAGCTTGGAGTGGTGAGTAACACTTTCCTTGGTATGAGGGAGTGTTAAATTTTTAATTAAATAAAGTACCAAGGAAAGTGTTTCTCTTCTCTAGGCACCTAAGGGGGAGAAAGTGCCTAATGTGTGCCCTAGTCATTTAATTTGTGAGATGCAAATTAAAAGGTGACTTTATGACTAAAGTGAGGGTGAGTGAAGAGACATCTAATCTCAGCCACTCATCTAATCTAATCTCAACCGTTGGATTAGAAAACCCCTCACCTTCCCTCATGAGGTTGATTAGGGCAAGGGGGCGCACCCATTCATGGGTTGTTCAAGCATTCTTGTTGAGAGAGCAAGAGAGAGCAAGAGAGATGTCAAGCTTGAGAAGAAAGACAGCATTTGCATAAGGAGAGCATGCATCCCAAGGAAAATAGTAGGCACAGATTTCGAGGCAGCAAACAACAAGGAAGAACAGGTCGTACGGTACGGATTTCTAGAGGTCGTACAGCATTAAATGTGCACAGAAATCGAGGTGGACAATAGCTGTGTTTTCTGAGAGTATTGGCACACATTTCAAGGCTGTCATACAACATTAATTGGCACAAAAATCGAGGAAGGAGCTGGGCACGATTTTTTGGACAAAGAAAATCTATACAGTCCGTACGGACATGCACAGAATTCAAGGGGCCGTATTGTCATAAATTCTGGGCACATTTTTCAAGGTATTGGCATGTTTTTCAAGGCATTTGTAATGTTGGGTTTTTCATACAGTCTTGGCAGAATTTTGGGCACAAATTTCGAAGACAGTTCGTACAACATTTATTGCTGGGAAAGCCGTATAGTGTATGGATTTCTAGGACAGAAATCAAGAAGCTTTTTCGGACAGTTCTGAAGGGGTCTTTGTTGAGCAAGAAGATTGAGATAAGTTTGTGTTTAAATTTCTAAAGATGAACATGCTGTAAACGAATTTCTCAGAAGCCCATAAATAATAAAAAGCCCTCTCTCACTAGTTTTCCCCTTGTGAGTTTTTCCAGGGTCGATGTTAGACCGAAATTTTTTGTGTCTATAATTTTCCGAGTTTTGAATGCTGCTGATATTTTATTTCTGTGTTGAAAATGAAGTTCAGAATCCTCATGTTTCAGTTTTGAAGTATATTTTCTGCTGTGTATTTAATTGCTGATATAAAACTAGGTTTGGGCATTAAACATTGGCTGAAAAATCAGCGAGACTGAAACTGGGTTGGGCTCTGAAAATTTAACAGACAGATGCCTGCTTGAAGTGGAAGTGTTATTAGCATATGCTTTTCCAGCTCAGCCTTCTCTCAAACTTCTATTGCTATCCTTCCTCTATGTGACCTGAAACTTCTATTGCTATCCCTCCTCTATGTGACCTGAGAAGAGTAAATTATATATAACATTTCAATCTTTACCATTTCTTCACAATGTGATTAAACACGTAACTTGTAATTGTTCATTAAAATGGGATTCCACCTCTTTACCCAAGTTAGAATTTGGACTCTTAGAATGGATATAAAGTGGAACTTATTGGACGCTTTGAAAGTGAGTGACATGCTTGGTAGGGTTGGTTGGAATTTGACGGGCAGTTAAAATACGGTCAATTGTTTGACCCTTTTCCCAAATTGGTATCTAAGTTGACTAAATTTATTGAAGGCCAAAGTCGAGGGCCTGCAAGTTGCAACTTTTTTGTAGATTTATGGTGAGTGTGGACTCGATGACCCTCCCTTTAGGCTTTCCCTACAAGCTACACTGGTCTGGTCGAAATTTTGGTTGACCCACTACGCGAGTCATGATGTGGAAGCAAAACTGAGTTTTTTCAACTTTCGCTCACGTAAGGTAGTGAGCGAATTTCCAAATGTTAGAAATGATCTTGTTTATCTATTACAAGAACCAGCTTTAGTAATGATGTATTTTTTCTATCTATATATTAACCCTAACGAAGTTTGGAAGGGTTAATTTATCACACGGTAAATGACTTAAGAAGTCTTTTTTTAGCTCACGGTTCACCTCATCGAGCATTTATACAAGTTTTGATTTGCGTCCTTGGAGTTTGAATCTGTCTCGGGACTAGAAGGGTTGATTCATCATCCCAGTCTCAGTTTTTGCACCAAACTCATGACTTATGGTACTCGAACCGCCAGGAACAACATTGACCCTCGGGCCGACTCCCATTCCCTATATCTATAACGGAGGAGTAGGTTAACTCAGGAGCAAACTTTACTCCCGAGTGTTTTTTCGAACAGATCCTCGGTAAGATTTTGAAATGCATGGAATTTTGATTGTGCAAAATTCAGGCTACCCCTGAAAATCTAGACAAATTCAGGCCCATTTTTTTACCTTAAAAGGGGTATGTTTGCTCCTGAATTAGCCTACTCCTATCTAGAACACCTATTATCTTTTTTGTCTTTTGAATAAGTGTTGATTTTCCACATCATTCCCTCTATTCACTTAGAGATAATAGAGATTAGTTACGGAGGATTAGTTTCCAACCGTTTGAACCTTTCAAACAGTTCCTAAACTATATGGCATCGCATATATATCTTGTAATTCTCATTAATCATTTGAATGAAGCTTTGTCTTTGCTTCCCTAGTCTCCAAGTGTTGGGAGTTGGTTTTCATCCTTCGTTTCTTAAGTTGGTATCAGAGCGAAAAGGAGAGGGCGGATCTTGAGAGAGGCAGATCATTGTGGTTGCATCGTTGTGGTCTACGGGTTCATTTTGAGGAGGATCGTTTCACTCAGATCGTTGCCTAAGTGGAGGATTGACATGCTTCCAACGTTGTTCTCGCTTCCATCATTTGTGTGGAGAGTTGTTGCTTGGAGAGGCTACGTGGAAAGTTGTTGCATGAAGGAGTGGGGAGGCCGCCAGCGTAGAGGAGCATCCATCCATAAGGCCCTTGAATTCCCTTCTCTTGAACGTGAATTGTTGTTCCCTGTTTGTTGGAGCACTGAGATCAGAACACACCTACGTGGATGGCGTGGAGCACCTGCGTGAGAGGGCGTGATTGTGTTGTGCATGGAGCACTCTACCTGGAGGAAAGTAGCACAACCTCCTGTTGATTATTATGTGTGTAACCTAACCTCCTGTGAGAAAGTGCAGCAAACTTGGTGGTGTTGGTGGTAGGGATCAATTCCCTCTATAGTGAATGCGCGCTTCCTAAACTTCATTTCCTTACTGTTGCGTTGTCACTATATTTCGTATATATATTTGTAGATATATCGTATATATATTTACAGAAGTGAACCTGTAAAACCGTAGAGTTTTATCGCAGAGATAAGTCATCACCTACGTAGATTGCCTTCTGCCACATAAAAGGGAAGGTTATTTGATCGCTGCTTTTGAGAGGAGTTTGTTGCGTGTAGGAGTTTGTAAGGATGGAGAATCCGCTGGCAGAAACCTACCTCAATGAAGCCAACAAGTCAGATGGCTCGAATTTCATCAATTGGAAAATCAAGATGCAAACCTTGATGGAAGGTTACGACGTATGGATGATCGCAAAAGGATATGAAGCGCGACCCGATGCGGCTGCAGGCGCGACAGTGACAACAATCCTAGATTGGGATAGGAGGGAGAACAAAGCCAATGTGTTGTTGAGAATGTCTGTTAAATATAGCATAATTCTTGATATTAGAAATGCTAGGACTTCTAGCGAAACGTGGAAAACACTTAAAGATCTGTATCAAACTAATAACATGAATCACATTCTTTTCCTAAAGAGTAAATTGTGAAGTATTAAAATGGATATAAATGAGTTTGCTAGTATTTTTCTTGGGCGAATTAAAGAAATGAAAGACAGATTGGGAGATATAGGAGAAACAGTGTCCAACACTGATCTTTTCACAATTGCCCTAAATGGAATGCTATAGGACTATCAAATCTTTACAATAGGCCTTGCGGTGAGGGAGAAAGCTCATACTTTTGAGGAACTAACAGGTATATTGTTGCAAGAGGAAGAGAGGCACACAAATTTGAAGACTCAAAATTCAAACCTAGCATTATGGACAAAGAAGAGATTTTCTAAAGGGAAACCACGAGAAGGAGGCAGAGGAGGAAGTTCGTTTAAGAAGAAGTCATTTTCAAAGCCAAATCAAGGTATGCCATCAAATAAAAATGAACCTAAGTGCTTCTATTGTGGTAGGATTGGGCATCTTTCTAGAGAATGTTATAAGAAGAAAAATGATGATGAGGCTAGGGATAAAAGTAGAAAACATTAAGGACATTTTGTAGAAGAAAACCTGAATATTGATCCAAAAGATATCAAATTGTTTGTGTCTAATGTTGCACTGTCTGCTGAAACTGATGATGTTAATGCATGGTTTGTTGATTCTGGCGCTTCAATTCACATGACATGTAACAAGAATTGGTATATAAACTTTAAAGAAACACATAATGGTGTTGATATGTATCTTGGAGATGATTTCTCTTATCAAATCAAGGGATATGGAGAGATTCCAGTAACACTTCTGAATGGTACTGTCAGACACATTCACAATGTTGTGTATGTCCCTGGGATAAAGAAAAATTTGATTTTTGTGTCCACCATTACAGATCAGAATATGAAGGTTGAATTCTTCAATACATATTGTATAGTGAAGGACTTGCAGGATCATTACAATATTGTTGCTTCAAGAGTCAGGGTTGGAGCTCTGTACAAACTTGATGTCGCGAGAAAGAATTATCAAGCTTTAACTTCTGCAACTATGCCTACAAAAACTCTTTGGCACCAAAGGTATGGTCACATTAATTCTCATGATTTGTTGTTATTACAAAAACAAAGTCTGGTTGAAGGACTCCCTATGTTGAAGAATGAGTATGTTGCTTGTGAAGGTTGGGCTTTAGGAAAGATGCACAAAGATGAATTCCCCTATGATCTGGATAGGAGAAAAAGAGAACTATTAGAACTTGTGCATATTGATGTTTATGGACCAATGTAGACAAGGTTGCTAGGAGGTTCTTATTATTTCTTATTGTTTATTGATGGTTGCACAAGATACACATGGGTTTATTTCCTTAGGAAAAAGAGTGATGTTTTTTAATACTTCAAGTAATTTAAAAACATGGTGGAAAAGCAAACACGAAAACCCATCAAAATTGTCCGCTCATATCAAGGGGGAGAGTACAGATTGGGGAACTTCATCAAGTATTGCAAAGATCATGGAATAGTAAAACAATTTACAACACCCCACACTCCACAATAGAACGAAGTTGCAGAAAGGAAAAACATAACTCTGGTGGAGTGTGCACGAAGTATGATGAAAGGTAAGAATCTATCAAATTCTTTTTGGGCTGAGGCCATTAGCACTACTATTTACTTAAAGACTAGAAGTCCAACAAGGTGTCTTGATCATAAAACTCATTTCAAAGCCTTGTATGATTTAAACCATTAGTTAATAATTTGAGGATATTTGGGTGTAAGGCTTTTGAACACATTCCAAAGGAGAACATGAAGAAGCTTGATGCTAAAGCTATCAAATGTATTTTCATAGGGTATTGTTCAGAATTTAAAGCATATAAAATGTTTGATCCATCTACTCACAAAGTGTTTGCAAGTAGAGATGTAATTTTCCATGAACATGTAGAAGGAAAAAATGAAGACAATTGTCATGAAGGATGGCATGTACTTCTTGAAGATGAGGAGGTCAAAGAAGAGAGGAAACAACAGGAAAATGAACCCAGTGACATGGATACATCGAGCAGTGAAGAAGAATGTTCAAAAAATGGAGAAGAAGTCACCAACCAATTTAGAAGATCTTAATGACAGGTTCGTCCACCTAAAAAGTATAAAGATTATGCCCCAATGAGTAATATTTCAAATGTCATAGAACCCATGAGTTTTAATGAAGCTAATGAACATGAAGTGTGGAGAGAAGCAATGGAGGAAGAATATGACTCTATAATGAAAAACAAAACTTGGAAATTGACTGAATTTCCTAAAGATAAACATCCCATAGGATGTAAATGGATATACAAACCTAAATTCAAAGAAGATAGTAGTATAGATAAATGTAAAGCTAGATTGGTGGAAAAAGGATATTCACATAAAGAGGGCATTGATTATGTGGAAACATTTGCATCAGTAGCTAAATTAAACACTATAAGAATGTTAATTGCACTAGCTACAAAACACCATTGGAAGCTTCACCAATTAGATGTAAAGTCTTCTTTTTTGAATGGTGAGTTGAAGGAGGAAGTTTACCTTACTCAACCAGAGGGGTTTGTGAAAAGTGGTCAGGAACATTTAGTGTGTAAATTAAAGAAAGCATTGTATGGACTGAAATAGGAACCTAGGTCATGGTATGAGAAGATAGATTCCTTCTTTCTTCAATAGGGTTTTATGCGGATCAAAAGTGATCCAAATATGTATACCAAGTTTGATGAAAAGGGGCACATTGTATTGATTTCCTTATATGTTGATGATTTAATTATTATAGGAAATTCAGAAAAATTGATTAGTGGAATTAAGAAGCARATGTCAYAGGTATTTRAAATGAAAGATCTTGGTGAGTTACATTACTRTCTCGATCTTGAAGTYTRGAKAAATGTTGGTCAACCCTTTGTGTCTCAAGGAAAATATGYCAGAGAACTACTTAAGAAGTTTAAAATGGACCAATGTAAAGTTTATTATGTTCCAATGCAGTAGAACATGAAACWTTAYTGTTGTAATGTCTCCCACCTCTTGATGAAGAGGTCTRGAAAGACCTAGTGGTCTAGTCATCCCCACTAGACCATAGTCTCATGCAGCATGGGGAAGGTCAGCTAACTCAATGTTATATTTTGAAGTTGACTTGGAAAAAAGGTAAAAAAGGGTAAAAAGTAACTCAATGAAGGAATAGAGCGCTTGAGGTTGAGTTAGGAATTGACCTAGGGGTTAACTTAACTCAACAGAGAATCATAAAAGAAGTATAAAGGAAATCCTAGGGCACACCTCTGACGTCATCTTGGATATTATTGCATTTGGATATTGAGATCTTGAGCACACAGTTTTGAGGGTTTTGAGATTACAAACCCTAGAGAACAAGTCAGTGGTGAAAGATTCCACTCACCTTGTTCCAAGCTTGGTCTCGAGGATGAAACACTCCACCTACACCATTCTACAGTTTTCACAGGTTCCACTATCGATCCAGGGGGGCATCAGGTCGTACCCTTTGGGGTTTTCTAGCAGGGGCGCATCATTTCATGAAGAGGAGTCGATCTAGCCTTGTGACATGGTCTATTAACATTCTGGCATCTAGGTGTTATTGACAGGGCCTTGTTCATCAATTTTGGAGTATTTTTGGAGAGTTGCTTCTGCTAGATTATAATCTGAAGCTTTGGGATGTCTTTGAGAGAAGGAGGGCACAATTGTGATTCAGATCCATTCAGTTTGAGAGGGTTATACTTCAGATCTGACCCTGAGACTTCTTCCAGTAGTTTGTGATGGCCCGATCTATATTTCTAGAGATTTTCAGGGGGTTTGGAGGCTTCCTCCATCAGGGCCGAAATATTGAGCTTGGCAGTATTCAGGAGGGCACATCCTGGATTAGGGTTTCAACAGTTTGGAGGGGTAAAACTTGGCATATAGACTTCAGACTTCAGAGAGGGTTTCTACTTGTCCTGATCTATATTTCTGTGGAGTTTGGCATCATTTGGAGATCTCCTTCAGCTGGGCTGAAATCTTGGTCTTCTCATCTATTCAACAGGATGTACCAGCAACTAGGCGGGTTGGACATGACACTGATTCTTCTTGCATCGAACATCATTGCATATCCAACCTTTGGAGGCTTATTTTGTATTACCGAGAGCATTTTGTAGCAGCTCATATATTATCTCTTGGAGCCATCTGATGTTATTCCATATCTTCTTCCACTTTGTATCAGGTTCTTGCTTTTCATCATAATAAAGGTCAGATATATGCTTTTGGGTTCCATATCTTGTGCACTGGTTAGATCTTGTATTTGCATTGAGTTTATCTTTAGATCTATGCTTAATAACTGAATATAACCCTAAGGCCGAAACTTGAGTGGCCAACCTGCAAACACACACAACAAACAAATAAATCAGTGGTCAGTTAGTGTTCTAAGAGAAAAAAATTGGCTTGGCAACATTACAGTGGTATCAGAGCTCTGATCCTCCCATCCTGTGAGGATTAGTGCATGCAAAAATTCAGTGGAATTTATATGGGCTAAAGGAAAAAATAGACAAGTGAGATAGAAGCCGATATGGAGGGTTCAAGTGGTGACAGTGAGCCACATGGTTTGGCAATCTTAGCACAGGAGTTCCATAAATCCATAAACCAGATAGAGAGTACATTGGTCACCCACTTACAGGAAAACCATGAGGCAAACCATAGAGGGTAGGCCAAAATATCAGAGACCTTGAGTAAGGTAGATGAAAACCAATTAAGGGTAGGCGAATTGTTGATGGCAATGAATCATAGAGGGAAAGGTCTAGAAGCTTATGCCAATAAGGAAACTAGTGGATCACATGGAGGGAACAAGTATCATCAGGAACACATTCCTTATCATCATTCTGAGGGAAGCCATAGAGAGGGAGCACCATAGGGACATATAGGTAGCATGACTACTCCTAGGTCGTACTTACCCTCATTCACAGATGAACCCACATAGGCCAACCACATAGATGAGTTTGATGATATGTTTGATCAATACTCTAGGGAGTACAACTCATTGAGCATACCAGTGTAGAGGTAGATCACCATAGATCAATTTCGTGGAATAAAATTCAGAAACAAGCCCAGGCCGTACCACAGGAGAAACTATGAGTTTGAGCACATGGCTAGGAAGATGGAGATTCCCTACTTTGATGGTTCGGCCAAGATAACTGCACAGGCATGGATACAGAAACTAGACACATACCTGCAACTTAACCCTATGAAAGAGATGGAGGCCATCAAGTTTGTCACCATCTACTTGGATGGAAAAGCTCATGATTGGTGGTATCATGGAATGACCACACTTAGCCATAATCAGATAGTGGCATACACAGAGTTTACTCAGAAACTTATTGACAGGTTTGACCAAGGGGATCCAGAGCTACATTTCAGAGAGCTCACACAGCTTAGACAGATAGGAGCACCAAAGGTGTATATTGAGGAGGTCCAGAGGCTAGCAATCATGGTGTAGGACGTGTCATAGTCTAGAATCATGATGCTCTTCACTGAGGGGTTGATGGAACCCTTGAAGGGTTGGGTTAATGATTTTAATCTAACCAACTTGCAGGATGCTATCTAGAGGATGGGAGACTTAGGGCCAGCTTCAAAACGTAAATTTGTTCCTATACCACCTCTAAACACTGGAGGTAGAGACCAAAGACCTCCAATGAACTCAAGAGGAAGATACCCAAGGGGGTTGGACAGAGGAAGATGTAGGTTGGATGAGAATACTAGGAGGGAACCGAGAAGGAAACAACTATGCTACACATGGAAAGAGCCATGGAACCCATCCCACAAGTGTATGGGTTGTGGGCAAGTTCATTACCTTGAGGTGACATCAGATAATGAAGAGGATGAGGATTTCGGCCACATCCAGAACATGGAGACAGACACCATCGAAACTGCAGAGGAGAAGGCTACAGGTCATGACAGTGCAACATAGGAGAGAGTTGCATTAGCATCCATCAGTGGGGTACCCAAGTACAACACCTTCAAGATGAGAGGAGTATTGCAGGGGCAAAAGGTGTCAGTGCTCATTGATGGGGGTGCTTCTCACAACTTCATTGACTCGGCATTGGTACAGAGGAGGCATATACCCACAGTTGAGTTTGAAGGATTCAAGGTAGAGGTAGCAGAAGGAAGCACCATGCCTTGTAACAGGTACATCCCAGGGATGAAGCTTACATTGGGTAGGCATGATCTAGTACATAATGTTAATGTGATGGACCTCCCTAACACAAATATAATCCTTGGAGTATAGTGGCTCAGTACGTTGGGGCCTATCACCACCAACTACAAGACCATGGAGATGTATTTCATAGAGGAGAGTGGAAGAAAGGTAGTCCTCATAGGCATGACAGGTAACACAACCAGGGTAGTCACAACAAAGCGTATGGAGGCCATTTTTAGGAGAGAGGAGATTTTATATGCTATTGAGTGAAATATTTCGACACATGTGGACAAAAAGGGGAAGATTCACTACGCACTAGAGATCCAGAGGATCATTGAAAAACACAGTAAGATGTTTGGGCCCATCCCACCAGGTGTGCCACCAGATAGGGGGTTTGAGCATATCATTGAGTTGGAGGAGGGGGAAAAACCAGTCATCACCACACCTTACAGACACCCAAATAAGTACAAGGATGAGATAGAGAAGGCCATCAGAGAGCTCTTAGACCTGGGTCACATTAGAACAAGTTCCAGTCCTTTCGCCTCTTCAGTGGTACTGGTCAAGAAGAAGGATGGAACCATGTGCATGTGCATTGATTTCAGGGCACTAAACAAGAAAACTATTAAAAACAGGTATCCCATCCCAAGGACTGATGAGCTATTGGATGATCTCCATGGGGTTGTTTACTTCACAAAGATTGAGTTGCGTTCCAGATACCATCAAATCAAAATGAGGGAGGAGGAGATCCCCAAGACTGCCTTCAGGTGTCACTATGACCACTATGAATTCTTGGTGATGCCATTTGGACTGATCAATGCACCTTCCACATTTCATTCATGTATGAACCACATCTTCAACAAGCAGTTGAGGAAGCATCTTCTTGTGCTTTTTGATGACTTGCTAGTCTATAGCAAGACTTGGGAAGAACATTTGCAGCATGTGGAACAGATCTTAACTATCATGGAGAGACAATCCTTGTATGCCAAGGATTCAAAGTGTGAATTTGGGATGACAGAGGTCCTCTACTTGGGACACATCATTGGAGTTAAAGGGGTACAGGTGTATTAGGAGAAGATCCAAGCGATACTTAACTAGCCCACACCCAATACTCTTACATAATTGAGGGGATTTCTTGGCATTTGCACTTATTACAGGAATTTTGTCAAAGGGTTCTCACAACTTTGTGCAGACCAAAAAAGGGGCTTTCAGATGGAGTGAAGAAGCACAATTTACATTTGACAAGCTAAAGAAGGTAATGAGCACATGCCCATTTTTAGCCTTACCAAACTTCGACCAACCCTTTGTATTGGAGTGTGATGCGTCTGGAGAGGGCATTGGGGCCGTACTGATACAAAATAGGCACCCCCTTGCCTATGAGAGCCGAAATTTGAGGGTCCCTGAGCTTCTTTACACTATCTACGATAAAGAAATGCTGGCCATCATGCATGCCTTGGCCAAATTCATATAGTACTTGGTGGGAGCAAGATTTATGGTGAGGTTAGATCACAACAACCTTAAGTACTTCTTGGAACAAAAGGACTTGAATGAGACACAACATAAGTGGGTCATAAGGATACAAGCCTATGATTTTGACATTGAATTTGTTAAGGGGAAAAACAACATAGTGGTAGATGCATTATCCAAGAGGCCATCCATTTATGCCATGACAGATGTATCAGTTGACTGGAAGGACCACCTCTTGGTGGAATATTCCAAAAATCAGTTCACTTGTTAGTTGATGGATGGGAAAATACAAGATGACAACTTCAGAGTCATTGATGACATCATCTACTACAAGGGCCGAATCTTCTTGGTCCTTGAGGCAACCTTCAAGGACAAGATACTACACGCATGTCATGAATCATGATTCACCAGTGGCAGGGCACCAAGGGATTGAAAAAAAATACAGGAAGATAAGGGAAAGGTTCTCATGAAAGGGCCTCAAAGAAGATGTGATGAGTCACATCAAGGAGTGTACTACTTTCTAGGAGAATAAGGATGAGCACACACATCTAGCAGGGTTGCTACAACCTCTACCCATCCCAGAGCACAAATAAGAGAGCATATCCATGTACTTCATCACAGGGTTTCCAAGGGCACAGGGTAAGGATTGTATCTTTGTTGTGGTGGACAGGTTGACTAAATTTGCACACTTCTTCTCCATTTCTATAGACTTCAGTGCTGCATAGGTGGCCGAATTATTCTTTAGAGAGATCTTCAGACTACATGGGCTACCCAAAACCATTGCTAGTGACATGGATAGCCGATTTAAGAGCACTTTATGGAAGGAATTATTCAGGATGGTTGGTATGACCTTGACCCCTAGCACTAGTTATCACCCTTAGATTGATGGGCACACCGAAATAGTCAACAAATGGGTAGAAGGCTACCTCAAGAATTATGTAGCAGGGCAATAGAAGGCATGGGTTCAGTGGCTACACTTGGGGGAATACTGTTACAACACCACTTATCACATGTCCATAGGCATGAATCCATTTAGGGAGTTTTATAGTTATGACCCACTCTCTTTTGTAGAGATTTCTTTTGGTGATAACAGAGCCCTGATGGTACAGGATTGGGTACAACAGAGTTAGGACATCCTCAGGGTGTTGAAGGATCATCTACAGAGGGAACATAATCAATAGAAGGTCTAAGCAGACAAACACCGGGTAGATCATACTTTTGAGGTTGATGACTTGGTCTACCAAAGGCTCCAACCATATAGACATGCTTCTATCAAAAGTAGTGGAGCAGAAAACCTCCAACCCCAATTTTTTGGGCCCTACAGGATCAACAGAAAGGTAGGGGTCGTGGCTTATGAGATGGAGCTCCCATAGGGTAGCAGGATACATAATGTTTTCCATGTGTCATGCCTGAAGAGGGCCATTGGCCAACACATCACCCCACTTGAGGTGTTTCCACCTCTAGATGAAGAGGGGAAATTGGTATTGGTGTCGGAGGAAATATTGGAGGTTCGGGAGAAGAAACTCTGGAGGAGAAGCATCAGAGAGTACTTAATTAAATCGAAGGATTTTCCCATTGAGGATGCCACGTGGGAGAATGAACATGTGATACGGGAAACAAGTTCGAGATTTCTTGTGGACAAGACATTTATAGTAGGGGAGACTGTAATGTCCCCCACCACTTGACGAAGAGGTCTGGAAATAATTAGTGGTCTAGTCATCCCCAGTAGACCATAGTCTCATGTAGCATGGGGAAGGTCATCTAGCTCAATTTTGTATTTTGAAGTTGACTTGGGAAAAAGGTAAAAAAGGGTAAAAAGTAACTCAATGAAGGAATAGAGCGTTTGAGGTTGAGTTAGGAGTTGACCTAGGGGTTAACTTAACTCAACAGAGAAACAAAAAATAAGTATAAAGGAAAGCCTAGGGCACACCTCTCATGTCATCTTGGATATTATTTCATTTGGCTATTGGGCTCTTGAGAACACAATTTTGAGGGTTTTCAGATAACAAACCCTAGAGAACAACTCAGTGGTGAAATGTTCCACTCACCTTGTGCCAATCTTGGTCTCAGGGATGAAACACTCCACCCATACCATTCTATAGTTTTCACAGGTTCCACTATCGATCCAGGAGGGCAGCAGGTCGTAACCTTTGGGGGTTTCCCAGTAGGGGCACATCATTTCCTGAAGAGGAGTTTGATCTAGCCTTGTGACAGGGTCTATTGACATTCTGGCATCTGGGTATTATTGACAGGGCCTTGTTCAACATTTTTGGAGTAATTTTGGAGAGTTTCTTCTGCTAGATTATTATCTGAAGCTTTGGAACGTCTTTGAGAGAAGGAGGGCACAACTGTGATTCAGATCCATCCAGTTTGAGAGGGTCATACTTCAGATCTGATCCTGAGACTTCTTCCAACAGTTTGTGGTGGCCCGATCTATATTTCTAGAGATTTTCAGGGGATTTGGAGGCTTCCTCCATCATGGCCGAAATATTGGGCTTGGCGGTCTTCAGGAGGGTGTAGCCTAGATTAGGATTTCAATAGTTTGGAGGGGTAAAACTTGGCATATGGACTTCAGAATTCATAGAGGGTTTCTACTTTCCCTGATCTATCTTTCTGTGGATTTTGGCATCATTTGGAGATCTCCTTCAGTTGGGTCGAAATCTTGGTCTTCTCATCTATTCAACAGGATGTACCAGCAGCTAGGGGGGTTGGACGCGACACAGATTCTTCTTGCATCGACCTTCATTGCATATCCATCCTTTGGAGGCTTATTTTGTATTATCGGGATCATTTTTTAGCAACTCATATATTATCTCTTGGAGCCATTTGATGTTATTCCAGATATGCTTCCACTTTGTATCAAGTTCTTGCTTTTCATAATAATAAAGGTCATATCTATGCTTTTGAGTTCCATATCTTTTTTACTGGTTAGATCTTTTATTTTCATTGAGTTTATCTTCAGATACATGCTTAATAACTTAATATAACCCTAAGGCTGAAACTTGAGAGGTCAACTTGCAAACACACACAACAAACAAGTAAATAAATGGTTAGTTAGTGTTCCAAGTGAAAAAAATTGGGCCAGGAACATTACAACTGTGATGATGGTTCGAAGGAGGTAAATGATACAATGTATAGACAGATATGGTGGGAAGCTTGAACTATCTCACTAAAACCATACCTCACATAGCATACTTTGTTAGTGTGTTAAGTCAGTTTAGGGAAAAACCTCTAGAAAGCCATTGGAATGTAGCGAAAGGGGTACTTAGGTATCTCAAAGGAATAATTGATTATGGTATTAAATATATTGATTCATTCGATGTTGATCTGACATGTTACTCAGATTCAGACTGGGTTGGAAATCTGGATGATTGGAGATCTACTGCAGGTTATGCATTTGACACTGTATCCGTGATTGTTTCATGGAGCAGTAAGAGGCAACCTATTGTATCTTTGTCATCCACTGAGGCAGAATATAAAGCGTTGTGTGCAACAACTTGTGAAGTTGTTTGGTTGAGAGGACTACTTCAAGATGTTGGAGAAGAACAAAGGAAAGCTACGATAATCAAATGTGATAAACATAACTCAATCAAGTTGGAAAATAATCCATTTTATCATTCAAGGACAAAGCATGTTGATACTTAGTTCCATTTTGTTCGAGAAAAGATGCAGTCTAATGAAATTTCTTTAATGTATTGTAATACTAGTGAAAATGCTACTGATATTTTCACTAAGCTTCTTAGGAAGATCAAATTTGAACTATTTAGAGAGATGTTAGGTGTGTATGCCAATCCTTTCTCCATTAAAGGGGAGACTTAGAGATAATGGAGATTAGTTGTGGAGGATTAGTTTCCAACCGTTTCAACGTTTCAAACCATTCCTAAACTATATGGCATCATATATATATCTTGTAATTCTCATTAATCATTTGAACAAAGCTTTGTCTTTGCTTCCCCGGTCTCCAAGTGTTGGGAGTCGGTTTTCATCCTTCGTTTATTAAGTGATTCCAGTGAATATTGTTTGTTTTTCTTTTTGTTCTGTAATTTGTCTCTAGCTCCTAAAAGTATCTTCTCTCATTCTTTGACTATGTATTAATAGTGGGAAATTGCAATCAACCTAATGCAAACCTCCTCTAGTTTAACAATTCCATGATGTTTTTGGAAGCTATCCCAGTGAATAGAATATATGCATGAAAAATTAATTAATAAAAAATGATAGACAAAGCAGACATAGCAATTAAAAGAAAAGGTTGTGTACTTACTTCGTAATTTGTTATTTGGTGATTTTTATTAGGATGAATAAGATGAAGTGTAAAACCTCTTCAAGTAGAATTCGATGTTATGTTTTTCTTAATTTTCAAACACGTCACATTTTTGGCATAAAACTACTGGGCATGTCCATTGAGGATTTTCATGTATATTGGCATAGAACTACTGGGCATGTCCATCGAGGATTCTCAGGTAGAGCCTATACAATAATGAAAACAAAACATAGGTTAGACATTGATAATTTCTAAATAGTTTACTGTTAAACAACTATCCAATTGAGCGAAAAATGGTTTCATACCAACCCCATTTTTGGCTCAAAAACTCTTGTTGCATGTCCTTTAAGGAATCTTAAATAGATCCTATGCAAGAATGCAAAATAGAACCTAGGTTAGCCATGATAAATTCTTAACTATTTATAGCTAAACCATAGTCCGACTGAGAGAATTAAAGGAAAAAACTACAGTCTAATTGATAGAAAAATGGTTAGAATTAAGGAAAACATGGGTAGAGTTGGGTCTATAATATATGTAGGCCAATAAGGTGTAGGCTAAACAAAAGATAAATGAAAGCAATTTTAGGCCATGATTTCAGCGAGATTATGTTGGCTTATCATTTTTACCATGTTATAAGATGTTTTCTAGATTTTTAAATTCCATTTAAAATTAAACAAAATTTTAAAAATTCACATTAGTCAAAATTATGATTTTTCTCAAATTTTAATTAAAAACATTGAAGAAAAATGAACTTTATATATTCAAACAGTGTTACATTAAATTTAAAGGAAAGATTCGTTGGATCAACAGTGTGTGTAGTCTACTCTGTGCAACACAGTTTCAAATACTGCGCACCAAACAGGCTACGCGACAGAGTTCTCAAATATGCTGCGCAGTGCACAGACTGCTCAGTTTGTCTCGTGATGTGAATACATGCACTTAATGAATTTACTTATGAATGTGGAATAACACAGTGCTATGCTTAGCACATAAACTCAGAAATAAGACATAAACTTTGTTAATACATACAAATTGATATTAATGAACTTCGACGTTGTGCATAGATACAAAATACAATGACAGAGATGAGCTTCGACTCTAATGACTTCTTCTGTCAACTCTTCAGCTGCTGCCAAAATCTTCTGAAGTGGAGTACTTAATGCCAAAATATTTTGTTCCATTCACATATCTCAGGATTCTCTTTGCTTCTTTCCAATGTGATTCTTTTGGAGTTTCCATGAACCTTGAAATTAGGCTCACTCCATACATAATGTTAGGTCTTTTCACTGTTAGATGCATAAGGTTGCCTACCAATCTTTTAAACAGTGTGGGATCCACCTTGGACCCTTTATCTTCCTTGCTTAGCTTCAATCCTATTATGACAGGTGTTGGTGTTGCTTTTGAATTTACCATATTGAATCTTTTCAATATTTCATGCGCATACTTAGACTGTGAGATAAATATGTCAGTTTTGGACTATCGCACTTCTATTCCTAGAAAATATCTAATAAGCCCCAAATCAGTCATTTCAAATTCATCCTTCATGACTGTCTTGAATTCTTGTATGCCAAAATCACCTATAAATATCAAATCATCCAGATATAAACAACCAATTAACACATTACCTTGTTGATTTGATTCGATGTACAGTGTTGGCTCATATTCACTTCTCTAAAATCCATTCTGTGTGAGTTAGAAGTCTATACGATTGTAGCAAGCTCCCGAAGCTTGCTTTAATCCATACAGAGCTTTATTCAATCTGAATACTTTGTCTTCTTGTCCTAGAACCTCATAACCTTGTGGATGTTCCACATATACTTCTTCTTCTAAGTTTCCATTCAGAAATGATGACTTTACATCCATCTGATAAACTGGTCATTTGTACTGCGTGGAAATAGATAACATGGTTCTGACTGTGTCCATGCGCTCCACTGGTGTAAATATTTCATTGTAACCAATTCCATGTTGTTGTGTAAAGCCTCTTGCAACTAACCTTTCCTTGTACTTCTGTACATTTCCATCTGCATCTTGCTTGGTTTTTTAAATCCACTTGACACTTATAACATCCTTTTCTTCAGGTACATCAACCAAATTCCATGTTAGATTGTTCTCTATGCATCTGATTTCTTCATCCATGGCTTGTGCCCCTACATCATCTTTGACAGCTTCTTCAAAGGTTAATGGATCATCTATTTGTGAAAACAGAGAAAAAACTGAAAATGAATTTGTTGCATCTTCATTATAGATGTCGTAGAGACTTCTTGTCTTTCTTGGTAATAGACTTGCTAAATTTGGATCTGGAGATGTAGAAATGCTTGGACTGCTTTTTGGTGTTTGTTGCGCTCTAGGTGTAGACTGCGCACCTATTGTTCTTACTGGAGTATTCTGCGTGGTAATTTTTGTTGCAATGCTAGATGTAGATGGGACTGTGCACTGACCTATGCATGGCGTTTGAACCACTTCATCTTCTGTGACATCATGCTCCATCTTGTCAATAATTTTTACTATCTTTGTTATGGTTCCATCCCATGCTTCATTCTCCATGAACTGAACATCGCAGTTGATTATGACTTTTCTTGCGACAAGGTCATACAACTTGTATCATTTTGTCTCTTCAGAATACCCAACAAATATACATTTATGTCCTTTGTTGTCCATCTTCCTTCTCAACTCATCTGGTACATGTGTGTATGCGACGCAACCAAAAAATTTTAAGTGTGCCACATGATGCTTTGAACCTGTCCAGGCTTCCTGAAGAACTATACTCTTCACACTCTTTTTCGGACATCTGTTCAAGATGTATACTGCAATTTCTACTGCTTCAACCCAATACTCATTTGACAAATTTTTTGTTGTCAACATACTGCACACCATTTCCATGATGGTTCTATTATTTCTCTCTGCGACACCATTTTGTTGTGGTATGTATCGCGCGGTAAATTGCATGTAGATGCCATGAACTTTACAAAAGTTCTAGAATTCTCTTGAAATGTGTTCTCCTCCTATGTTAGTTCTTAGACACTTGATGTAAAAACCACTCTGCTTCTTTGCAAGTGATTTAAATGGCTGAAAACAACCCAATGCATCAAATTTATGCTTTAGGAAATAAATCCATGTCTTTCTTGAGAAATCATCAATGAATGTTAGAAAATAAGTATTGCCTCCTATAGATGGAGTTTGCATTGGTCCACAAATTTCTTAGTGTACTATTTCCAGTGGAGCTTTTTCTCTGTAAGACTTTCCAACTGGAAATCATTCTCTCTACTACTTGCTAAATATACAGCCTTCACATGTTGTTTCTGGTTTTTCAATCAATGGTAAGCCTTTTACCATATCCTTTGTGTGTAGCATCTTCAGACCTCCAAAGTTCAAATGTCCAAATATGAGATGACATAACCAGGAATCATCTTGTATTTCAGATTGGAATGATGCCTTCATCTCTGCCCCATTTTCCCATTTCTTGATATTGCACGCACTATTTTCTTCATTAGAACCGCGTGCACTATTTTCTTCATTGGAATTGCATGCACTATTTTCTTCATTGGAACTACGCGCACTTTCTGTTGTGAATGCAGTGTCTAACTGCGCACTTTTTCCTTTACCAACAATTTGCGTTGTATTCTTCTTCTTGGATGGATTCAATGTCAATGGGAACATCCTGTTACTTTTCATCTAGATTTTTTCAATAAGTAGATTGCTTGGGCATTTATCCATGATCACACGATGATTATCTACCATGTGGATTATGTACCCTTTTTTTAACAGTTTCCCTATACTCATCATATTATGCTTCAGACCAGTAAAATAATATACATCAGACAACTTTTTGTTCTCCTTGTTTGGTTAAAATGTTTATAATGCCTTTCCCTAAGATAGTGTTGGCCCTTGACCAAGTTTTGAGGATTCTTGGTCATGTTTGACCTAGTTTTGGGACATTGATAGGCTGTTGAAGGCGGAGCGCAAGAAAAAGTGGAGATCGCGGGATCTTGACCCCTTTTTAAGAAATTTTTGGGTTTTGGGTTTATCTAGCGGGTATGGGAATGTCGGCCTATGGGTTTACCCATGCTTAGGCCTATTTTGTAATGTATAAATAGAAAGCTAGGCGATGTAGTAAGGAGACGATGTGCTAAGTGCTAAGAGATAAGTGCTAAGTGCTAAGTGCAAGAGAGGATTGTAGATGCTTTGTGCATACTGTGTGATACTTGCAGAGCTAGGTGCAAGTGACCATAAGAGATTGTATGTAGAATTTGTGTTGTAAGGAGGATCTAGCGAAGAGTGCACAGATCTCCTGTTCTCTGTGAATTTGATCTTGTGGCTCTGTGCATGTAAGAATATTGAAAGAAGATAATAAACAAGATGAAGAGTTGGTCGACGTAGCCCCAGGGTGGGGGTGAACCACGTATATCTGGTGTTGTAAATGCTTTGTTCTTTATAGTTGCTTTCTTGTTTATATGATTAAATGATTAGTGCGTTGTTAGATGATAGACGAATCTGATATGATAGTGTTGAATAATGTGAATGAATGCTAGATCTGATATCTATTTATATGCTTAGTACTTGAATCTATTGGATTTGTGTGAATACTACGCTGATCTATTCTTAGGGTTTAACTGCGCTGTGAATTGAGCTGAATATTAACGAACTATAACTACTAAGTGTTCTGTTAAGGTGTTACAGTCGTAGATCTGTGTCCCAGCTAAGGTTGCAGACACTGGAGTCCTGCAACCACCCCTGCCTCTACCTCGGGTGAGACTTCATCTGCTTCGCAGGTGTTGCTGAAAGGGTTGGTAGTTAGGGTTTTGCTGGTGTGTTGTTGTAGCGTTGAACCCCAGGTCTGCCCTTATGCCAACAAATGGTTCTTTTGTCGGGACCTGAAACTATGATTGATGGGAGCTAAGGAAAGAGGAGCTTTGCGCATAGATCTATCTCCCTAATGAGCAGTATTCTACTTAATCTGTGAAGCTCTGTGCTAAGAAAAGAAGTCTGATTTGAAGAGAAGAGGTAAGATCTGAAAGCTTTGTGATTTGATAAGAGTAAAAAATAGTGAAAAGTTTTAGATCTGGAAGCTTTGTGCTCTGCTGAAAGTAAGATTAGTGGAAATTTTTGTTTCAAAAGTATGGATCTAGGTATGTTTGATAAATTTTTTCCTAGCCTGAAAACTAGGGCACAACTAGAAGAAAAGAGGTTTGATATGAATAGATCTAATAGAAATAGTGAAAGATATGTTATACTTATGCATAGAAAGAATGTTTGGACTAAGAAATGGATGCAGGATCCTAGAAATAATTTTTTTCAGGTTAGCTACCATGATCCTAGTGCACCGTACAGGAAATGATGGCGATCATTTGAAAGAAAACGAGGATTAACCCTTTGTTATAGTTGCAGAAGACCGAGACATCTTGCTAAGGAATGCCCTGGTATAAGATCTAGTTGTCTTTGTTGTAAAGCTACGGACCATGAAGTTCTGGATTTCTCTAGAGTGATTGCTAAGGTTGAAAGAATGAATATGAGAAAAGAAGACCATGAAAAAAACCCCGAAAGAATCATAGACTGTATTGCTGCAAATGAAAGAAACCCTGAATGACCACCAAAATATCATCTTACTAGAGATCTTCAGAGAAAAATAATGCATAGAAGCAAGAATAGGAGACTTCGACGTAGACTATGTTTTGGATGAAGAAACACGGCTGAATATTATGACAGAAATAACTTGGGAAGCTTTAGGAAAGCCTGTTATGATTCATTCATTGGGAGAATAGGATTATTTAGAGGAAAGATGATAGCCCTGTGTGGAAGACTTACCCAAATATCTATGAGTGCCCGTGAAACTTCGACAGAAGAAGATTTTGAGGTTGTTAAATTTATTGAGAACAACGCCTCATTTTCTATGTTATTAGGGAAGCCTTGGATCAAAGAGGATCAAGCGAGAAGAAAAGAAGAGGAAATATTAGAGCAGAAGAAGTAGGAATTAAAAGATTTCATGACTAGGAGGATCACACATTTGATTGAATAATAGGAGAACAAGTCGAAGTTATGTAGCACTAGAAACTTGGACGTTGAGGTTGAAAGGACACATGAGGACTTGAGACAACTATCGATATAGGAAAGAAGATAACCTACACCAGATAGAGAGCACGTATTTCCCTTGAACCCTAGTAAAGACCATCAACAACGCGAAGTTACTATGCCAAGAGGATATGATAATTAGAATGGAAAGAGGAATACTGAGACGAAGCTCACTGGAAAGAAGGATAGAAAACTAAGCAAGAAGAGATCCAAGATCGAAAAGTTACAAAAGCTTCCAGAGGGAACTTCAGGGAAGGAAAATTTACAAAACTGGAATTTCGTCGGGATATCAAAACAACGTCACATGACACTTCAGCATGGTGAAGCAATATAGCCATTGGGAAGAGTATAACCATTAGAACAATACCCCGAATGGGTAGAAAAACATTTATGGCCAGAAAGCCTGCCATCAGACTGTTGGGACCGCACCGTAACAAACCAAACTTAATTAATGAAGGCTTCTCATCTGTTGGAGAGATCTGTTACCTAGTTATCTACTTATTCCGTCGAACCTTGCACCAAGAACACTTTTACCAACCGTGATTATATGAGCCCACAAATTGGTTGATTTTGCATGGTAATCATCGCGTTATCACCATCCATCCCGTTGCATTGAATCATTATTCTTCAAACCCTGAGATATTCAACCCCAAGCATGTATGTCCGAAGAACTTAGCGCAGTCGAAGAATATGTGAAGGAGGTACTCATCGACCTCATGACTGAAAGAGTAATTTTTGAAAGAGTAATCTCTGTGGGTATACAAGCATCGTCGACAAGAGGAGTGCAAGCCTCTTCGTCGACTGCTCGCGGATCCAAACCATCCCGACCGACAACAAAAAAAAGAACGAAGCATAGAGATGACATAGAAAATGCGAAGCTAATCCCGACCATATTACCTAACTACATCCCACCTCTAGCCAATGTGGTGAGTCATGATAGTGTGCCAAGAGATTTTGAGTACACCATGGTTATTGCGTACTTCCTGAAGGGGATATGTGCAGTTCGAGCGCAGCAAGATAAAATCGCAATGTTGAAGTTCAACGACTTCAACTTAGGAGACCACAAGAACCACAGTATGCTTGCCCCATATAAATACGTGACCAGGACGAAGGGTAAGAACTCAGAATTAATCCCCCATCTGTGGACGATGAACCTCGCGCAGTCCACCTTGTTAAATGTAATGAAAATCCCACAATTTGGAAGCCACAAGGAAGTTAACACCTATGTCAAGTTCCTACTTTCATGTTACCATGGAGGCTACTTATGGCTAGACTGTCGTATCACAGTCGATCCGACGCTAATCCATAGGATCACTGGATTGAGTATGCAGGGACCCGACCCGCATGACTTCTATCCAGGGAAAGCCACAAATCATGCATTAGCACAGAAGATCAAGGATACATATGATGATGTTGAGAAGGGGATGTGAGGCTACAAGGTAGCCTCCATCCAGAATGGCACAGTGTGCCTAGCATGCCAATTAATCACAGGAAATCTAGTAAGGAAGAACAGGCCCATGCAGGTCACAGGCTTTGTCATTGACCTCACGGGGAAATGCGTGGAAGACGTTCAAATGAACTAGGCGAAGTACCTAGTTAATCAACTAGAATTAGACTGTCGCGAAGAAAATGATCGGGGCTACGAGTTCCACTTTATCGAGCTCCTGATCCTCATCACATTTGTTGCTTGGGAGATGTCGGAAGGTGCGACCTTCCCAGACATTGAGTTGTTCGAGCCGCTTGCTGTGAAGTTCACCATGCTCTGGTACTTGAGCGATATGGGAAAATAGTGGCAGTCGAACGAAGTCTTTCACACATACTATCTCTAATTGAAGAGGGCTATCGAAGATAAACCTCGCATGACACCAAACACCCTACAGTGGTTCCGGCTCCTCCTGAAGTTCCGTATCGACACTTCATCTATATTACTGTGTGAGCAGACAAACATAAGGAGGAGCTTCAGTCGTACTACAAGATCACAGAAGAGGACCTCGAAGAGATAACTAAGGAATGGTTAGCCGACTTCCTTATCCCTGCTGACCCTACAGAGATGTCTGATCCTGAACTTGATAGCGTGGAGGCTGCTAACAAAGAACATGACACACCCAGAACTAGCAGAAGGAAGAAGACCGAAGAATTCCAAGACTTAAGCAGCGCCTCAGAAAAGACTGCTTCAGTATCACTTGACCAAGGGGGTGATGACGAAGTAGAAGAGATAAATGGCAAAGAAGATGAGCAGAAGCAAGGTGAAAGTAACTCCGCCTAGAGATGAGGTTGATCCCTTGAATAAGAGGAAGATTTCTCCCCCAAAACCCTCTTCCCAAAAGAAATCCAGAGCCACGGTGACTAAGATGAAGACTATGCTCACTGTCCATGACTTTGACTTCATCATTGTATCCATAAATGACGCCTCGCAGGAAATCTTGCAGAAACAAGAAGCCAAGCATGAGGATATGTATGACAGAATCGAGGTCAAACTTTGAGGGGTACAATAGGCCCTTCAGTCCAGTTGTGCAGTGTCCGCTATGCCCCTGCCATCAGGAGAACCAGAGTTGGGAGATGAGCCAACCCAACTCTGCCAACTAGCTGATGCGAGTGAAGCTCGCCTTTGTTGCGCACAAGAAGAAACTGAAAAATCCACCCAGGCCTTGAAGCAAGTGGAAGAAGTACTCGTAGAACAATGCTGACTTGCAAAGCAGGAGAAGGTTTCTCTCCAGACAAAGTTTGAAGAGGAGAAAGCACTAATTCAACAAGAAAAATAATAGTTGTTTGCAGAGCAACTCGAAGTGAAAGAAGCAGTCAACAAAGCACTCCGCTCTGTGACAGGATTAGAGCCAAAGGAAGAAGACCGAGTTGAGCATCAAGTATAGCAACTCGCAGAAGCTATCCAATTGCTACAACAAAGAATAATAGACTTAGAGCTTTGCGTAGTGCCCGACACACCGCAGGATGTGAGAGATCAAAGAGATGCAACTACTCGAAGCACAATTTTGAGAATAAAGGCCATTGCCATGGAATGTAAGAAACTAAGTGATCGCAGTGCCCAGATGTATGAGCAAATCACTAAGAATCTGGAATTAAAGTCACTGGAGTCACAGCTCCAGGAGGCGAAGCAGAAAGCAGAAAAAATACAGGCACAATTGAAGCCCCTATCAATTGTTGAAATGATGAAACGATCCCAAGAGCAACGCACCACTCAAAATCAGGTCCACACCATTTAGAGTAGAGTCATGGAAGTGACTCAGAGGCTCCAACCTATATAGGATGAGGCTTGCCGACTATTCGCAGAGATCGAAGGCCAAGGAGAAAAACTGGAGCAAGTCGTCACTGCAGCTGAACAATGCCTAGAGAGACCTCTCAACGAAGCAGTCATCCAAGAGTTTATTGAACAGGAGGTTGTGGCACAACAACAGGTCGAAGTAGCTCAAGCCAAGCTCGAGGCTTTTGAAGTAGAGATACCTAGAGAAGAGTGACTCGAGATGAGTCACAGGTGAGTGTTCGGGGTATGTTGGACCTTGACCAAGTTTTGAGGATTTTTGGTCATGTTTGACCTAGTTTTGGGACATTGACAGGCTGTCGAAGGCGGAGTGCAAGACAAAGTGGAGATCGCAGGATCTTGGCCCCTTTTTAAAGGCTTTTTCGGTTTTGGGCTTATGTAATGGGTATGGGAATGTTGGCCCATGGGTTTACCCATGCTTATGCCTATTTTGTAATGTATAAATAAAAAGCTAGGCGATGTAGGAAGGAGTTGATGTGCTAAGTGTTAAGAGCTAAGTGCTAAGTGCTAACTGCAAGCGGGGATTGTAGATGCTTTGTACATACTGTGTGAGACTTGCAGAGCTAGGTGCAAGTGACTGTAAGAGACTATATGTAGGCTTTGTGCTGTAAAGAGGATCTAGCGAAGAGTGCTCAGATCTCCTGTTCTCTGTGAAGTTGATCTTGAGGCTCTGTAGATGTAAGAAGATTGAAAAAAGCCAATAAAGAAGACAAAGAGTTGGTGGATGTAGCCCCAGGGTGGGGGTGAACCACGTATATCTGGTGTTGTGAATGCTTTGTGCTTTATAGTTGCTTTCTTGTTTATATGATTAAATGATTAGTGCGTCATTAGATGATAGATAAATTTGATATGATAGTGCTAAATAATGTGAATGAATGCTAGATCTGATCTCTATTTGTATGCTTACTATTGGATATATGTGAATACTACGCCAATCTATTCTTAGGGTTTAACTGCGCTGTGAACTAAGATGAATATTAACGAACTATAACTACTAAGTGTTCTGTTAAGGTGTTATAGTCACAGATCTGTGTCCCAGTTAAGGTTGCAAACACTAGAGTCCTGCAACCACCCCTGCCTCTACCTCGGGTGAGACTTCATCTGCTTCGCAGGTGTTGCCAAAAGGTTTGGTAGTTAGGGTTTTGTTGGTGCACTATTGTAACGTTGAACTCTGGGTCTGCCCCTATGCCAACGGACAGTGACTTGGATATCTATTCCAAGTGTAACCTTGGTTTGGTTGACTCATCCAAACTAGAAAACAGTTCTATGTTCCTTGTCATGTGGTTACTGCAACCCGAATCTAAGTACCATATGTCACATGGACTTTCTTGAGCAACATTGCACTCAACTGGTGACACTATATTAGACATTTCTATTGCGCTAGGAACAACTACAATGCACACCATAAACATAAGGCGAGTTTGGTTATTTGCGCTATGTGACTGATCTTGACTTTACTTGTTCTGATTATTCTGTCTCTTTTTGCACTTATATGCATCATGTCCATTGATCCAGATTTATTTAGGAACACAATGAAATACAAAAATACACATAAACGCAGAGATGCAATGGAAATAAGATTTCATTTCATTAATAACAAATGACTAAAAAATGCTTACAGACAGAATGGAAATAAACTAGCTAGGGCGCTGGTAGCTTATCTCTGAGAAGAGATGTGGCAGCTACTGGCCTTTGAAATGCCTGTTACAATGAGGCTCGAAGGCTTATATATTACTGAGAAATAATGGAAAACCCTAAACATCCAAAAACCTAACCCTAGGAGATGAAACGCCAAAATATGGGCCCCGTTGGGGTAAATTGGTAGATCGATTTCCTAGGGTCGTAACTTTGGCATACTATCTCCGTTTGACGCACATGATACATTGTTAGAAAGATCTATCTGAGGACTACACTACTAACAAAGAATATCGTGTTCAAAACGAACTCATATCCGTCGAAGCATTCATGCCCAAAAAACGTCTTTTAGGGCCTCAAAACAACTCCGGAAGTTCAGGACGCGAAGAACTGCTAAAAATAGTAAATTGTGCTACAATTAAGGAAACTGAAAAACTGAAAGAAACAATGGTGTGGGTCCAAGTGGAATAGGTGGGTGGCCACCAATATCCACCTGGATCATCCATACTTTTAACAGTAATGGCATTGAATCTTTGATTTGTCACTTCTTTGACAACTTCACTGGTTGGTGCTTGGGTTTTGACCTCTTCCGCCAGTATTTCCAGGATTTCTACTGCATCCACTTCTTTCAGAACTTTTTCCTCTGCATCTAGAGTTAGCTCCCCCCCTTCCTCTTCCATGACTTATAGATGATTGCACGAAAAATGCATTCTCTAATGACATACTTGATCTATTCAATCTGTGTTCATGATTGATGAGGGAAGCGTGTAGTTCATCTAGAATGAACTTCAACTCAAGTCTTTTCTCTCTTCTAGGGTCACAACAAGGGTATCAAACTTAGGAGGAAGACTCCTAAGTACCTTCTCAACAACTTTTTTGTCTTATATGGTTTTACCATGAGACTTAATCTAATTTATCAGTCCAATGACGTGGGTGTAGAATGAATCTACTCTGTCTCAATTTTTCATTGACATGATTTCAAAATATCTTCTAAGAATCTACAGTTTTGTAGTTTTTACTTTGTCCATACCCTGATAAGAGGTTTGTAATATGTGCCATACTTACTTGGCTTGCTTTGTTGATGTATTTTTTCTATATATATTAACCCTAATGAAGTTTGGAAGGTTTAATTTATCACACCGTAAATGACTTAAGAAGTCTCTTGTTATCACATCGTAAATGACTTAGGAAGTCTCTTGTTAGCTCATGATTCACCTCATCTAGCATTTATACAAGTTTTTCTTTCCGTCCTTGGAGTTTGAATTTGTCTCCAGAATAGAAGGACTTCTTCATCATCCCACTCTCAGTTTTTGCACCAAACTCATGACTTATGGTACTTGAACTGCCAATAACATTGACCCTCGGGCCCCGACTCCCATTTCCTATATCTAGAACGGAGTAGGTTAACTTAGAAGCAAACTTTCCTCTCTAGTGTTCGCGGTTTTAAATTTCTGGTCAATCCAGAACTTTGGTCGATTTTCTGAGCATCTGGATTGGTTTAAAATGGGGCAAAATCCTTGTGGTAAGATTCTGAAATGCATGGAACTTTGATTCAAAAAATGGGGCAAAACTCAGGCTACCCAATCTAGACAGATTCAAACCCATTTTTTTTACCTGAAAATGGATCTGTTTGCTCCCGAGTTAGCCTACTCCTATCTAAAACACCTATTATCTTTTTTCTCTTTTCAGGAAGTGTTGATTGTCCACATCATTGCCCTCGATTCCAGTAAATATTGTTTGCTTTTCTCTTTGTGTTGTAATTTGGCTCTACCTCCTAAAAGTATCTTCTCTCATTCTTTGACTATGTAATAACAGTGGGCAATTGCAATCAACCTAATGCATAACTCCTCCAGTTTAACAATTCCATCATGTTTTGGGAAGCTATCCCAGTGAATAGAATATATGCATCGAAAATTAATTAATAAAAAACGATAGACAAAGCAAACATAGCAATTAAAAGAAAAGGTTGCGTACTTACTTTGTAATTTGTTATTTGCTGATTCTGATTAGGATGAATAAGCTGAGGTGTAAAAACTGTTCAAGTAGAATTCGATGTTGTTTTTTTCTTAATTTTCAAACACATCGCATTTTTGGCATAAAACTACTGGGCCTGTCCGTTGAGGATTCTTTGGTAGATCCTATACAACAATTCAAACAAAACCTAGGTTAGACATGATAATTTCTAAACAGTTTATTGTTAAACAAGAGTCCAGTCCAATTGAGAGAAAAATGGTTTCAAACCAACCCCATCTTTGGCTTTAAAACTCTTATTGCATGTCCTTTGAGGAATCTTAAATTGATCCTATGCAAGAATGCAAAATAGAACCTAGGTTAGACATGATAAATTCTTAACAGTTTATGTTGGAATAATGTAGAAATGATAGGCAGATTGCTAGGGATTGGGTTGATGTGTTCAGTTTATTTTTAGCATAGAGAGGTTTGAGATCCACACTTCATGGATCTATGATTTGGTTTGTTGTGACTATCTCACCTATATATTGTACTCTGATTTCATTAGATAATCGAATTGGTTTTCACCATTCCTTTGAGTGAGTGAGCCTTCCGTGCTCTGCTCCATTTGCCTCTCTGTGTTTAATTTAAGTTGGTATCAGAGCTGAGGAGATTGCCGTGTACATGAGATAGCTGTGTGAGAGGACGTGACTGCAGAAGAGCGGAGTCCAGAGTCTAGGAAACCGATCGCCACATCGGAGCCATAGTCGGACTGAGCCCACAAGTCGCCTCCGTTGGGCGTGTCAAGGCTGAGGAGCTGAGGAGAGATCGCTTCAGAAGAATCCGTAGGAGGTGAAGAAACGCTGCACACTATGTGAATAGTGAAGAGCCATGCCACCCGTAAGAATCCGCCACTGGATCGATAGAAAGTGATTCAGATTGCTGTGTAAAAATTCAAGCGTTTCCAGATCGATTGTGGTGGAATATTGGTTTAATTGAAGAAAATGCAAAGATCGGGGTAGATGGGAGCATCTATTGCATGACCCGGGGCTCTCTGCTATGCACATAATGCTTATGCACGTCGACACTGTTAGCATCTTCCTTCTCTTCAATAGTAAAGACGTTGACCAACGCTGCCTCCTGGCGCAGCCTGCAAAAGAACAAGGTGTGTCGTCCAATTTTTTTCTGAATTTTTTTTTTGCTGATTAGTTTTGTATTCACCTCAGAAATCAGGTGAAATGGCTACCGCCCAACAACATTTGGCTGATACATATATCAATGAGGCTTCCAAATTGAATGGAGAGAACTATGTCAATTGGAAATTCAAGCTATAGACTGTTCTTGAATTATTTGGTGGCTGGACGATTATGAATGGCACTGAGCTGAAGCCTACAGATCCTGCATTACTTGCAGATTGGAATAAGAGGGAAGCCAAAGCAAAGGTTACATTGCGAATCTCTGTGCAAGATAAGATTATTCCTCACATCAAAAATTGTGACACGTCTAAGAAAACATGGGACATGCTCAAAAGTCTTTATGAAACCACTGATGCAAATCGGGTATTATTTCTAAAGACCAAACTGATGTCGATCAAGATGGAAGCAAATGAAGGGGTATTTAAGTTCATCTCTCGCATCAAAGATTTAAGTGATAATTTGGCAACTATAGGTGAAAAGGTAGCTAGTACTGATCAAGTAACTATCACTCTAAAAGGTTTACTGCCAGATTATAAAGTGTTTATTTCAGCACTTGCAACGAGAGAAAAACCCCCAAATTTTGTAGATCTTACAGGTATTCTCCTTCAAGAAGAAGAAAGGATGAAAAATTATGATCAGGATGCTAAAAGTTCAGATCTCGCACTAATGGCACGAGGTAAATATACGCATAGAGGTAAACAATGGAGCAAACCATAGAGTAAATCATGGAATGGAGACAAAGGCAAATCGTGGAATGGAGACAGAGGCAATTTTCACTCAAAACAGAAAGGTATGGCTCAAACTGATGTTAATAGAAATAATGGAGATGGTCATTATTGGGGCAAACCAAGACACCTTAATAGAAATTATTATCAGAAGAAATATCACAGTAATAGAAGCCACAATGAAAGTCACAATGTAAATTACAATGGGAATTTTGCAAACACAAATGATCCTGAAATTAATGGATTAAGAAATCTGAGATTATTTATTTCTGAGGATGCTCTGTCTGCTGAGACAGATGATAAGAATGCATGGTTTATAGATTCAGGTGCATCTGCACATATGTCCTGTAGGAGAGAATGGTTCGATGACTACAATGAGAAAATTGATGGCACTCATATCTATTTAGGTGATAATAGGTCACTCAAAGTTCAAGGTTATGGAATAGTAAAGGTGAAATTATCTAATGGTGAATTGAAACAGATATATAATGTTATGTATGTGCTTG
>JZKD02S1698568.1:557068-574718 GCA_000966675.3 Picea glauca | reverse complement strand
AGCAACCACCCAAACTATGAAAAATTCTCAAAGAGCTCAATTAATTGAAAATAGAAAGAAGGATTCAAAGGCACTATGTATTATTAAGCAAGGATTAGAAGACCCAAATTTTCCAAAATTTGTAGCAACAAATTATGTCAAACAAGCATGGGACACTTTAGAGATTTCCTATGAAGGCACAAACAAAGTAAAAACAACAAAGTTGCAAACACTTAGGAGAAGGTTTAAGAATTTGAAGATGAAGGATTTTGAGTCTATTGACCAATTTATGACTCAGATGATGAAGGTAGTAAATCAGTTAAGAAACATGGTGAAGATATAATAGACTAGAAATTTGTTGAGAAGGTTTTGAGGATCTTGCCAATAAAATTTGATGTTGTAGTTATTTCCATTGAAGAATCAAAGAATCTAGCACAACTTTGTAACACACTTGTTTTCCCCAGTTTATAATTGTAAGTATTATTGTAGAAAAATAATAGACATAATCTATATGTGAGCAAGGAAAGACAATCAACCTTGATATATTTTGTAATATATATAAATATATTTGAATTTTAATGTACCAGAGAATTTTGAGCTATTTTTAAAAGGATGTCTTTCACAGGTTACGATGTCATGAGAGGAGTGGGAAAGAGGGAGTCCATCACTAGTTTAAATGAATCTACCATAAAATACCTTATCTAATTAAAATGGTGTAGACATGAACTTTCCCCAACCCTGGAAATGGATTATCATTCTAGATAGTAGCTAGAACAATTCTTTTAGAAGTAAAGAAAGGATGGTCAACGTACCTTTAGGAAACTTCTGGCCCGATCCATGAAGAACTGCGGAGGAAGACCGAAAAAAGAGGGTGCAGGGACACGAAGGAAGAGATATACATGAATGGGATAGGAGAGAACAGAGGGGAGACAAGAAAGAAGAGTAGAGAAGAGAAGTTGCAGAAAACTCCCTGAAAATATTATAGAACTCCTCTTGTGGCATCGTACCTTTGGCATGTAATCGTTGTTCTTGCCTTTGTTGCATTCGTGTTTCGAGCATCTTGTGTCTTTTTTTTTTACTGCGTGGTGGGTGGTCGACTGTCCTTGTATAGCTTCAGTCGGCTCCCATTGATCATTCAACTGAGGTCTTTGCCTGCTAAATCTCTTAGTTTTACAACTCCACCATCTGTTACATATTTTACCTCGTATGGTCCTAACCAATGCATTCTCAACTTTCTTGGGTGTTGGCATGATTTGTTGTCATAGAGCAATACTAGATCTCCTTCCATGAAGGTCTTCTTCTTGATGTGTCGATCGTTCCATGCTTTGTCTCTAGCCTTATGCACTTGTTGATGGAATCCTACCAGGATTCGGTCTTCCTCCATTGCTAATAGTTGGTTCAGTCTTTCCTGTATTGCGTCGTGTTCTTTCATTTGTGTGATAGTTGCTACGCGTAAGCTGGGTACTAAAAATTCTAATGGCACTATCGCTTCTTGGTCGTAGACTATTTTGAATGGTGTGTGCCCTGTTAACTTATTGCATGTCTTCCTATATGCCCATAATATTTTTGGTACTTTGACGTCCCAATCGTCTGTGTTGACATTACAGATCTTTGTCAATGCGTTCTCTAGA
Source organism: Picea glauca (assembly GCA_000966675.3). Taxonomy (NCBI): domain Eukaryota; kingdom Viridiplantae; phylum Streptophyta; class Pinopsida; order Pinales; family Pinaceae; genus Picea; species Picea glauca. Next base: position 573,108 of record JZKD02S1698568.1, on the reverse strand, counting down.
ATTTTGTTTAAGGCTTCTACTGTGCCATTCACCTGTGGATGATACGGTGTGTTTTTCTGGTGGTGAACTTCAAGACTCTTGGGCACCCAAACCTAGTAATTACTTGTTCAAATAAGAAGTGTGAAGCTATCTCTGTGCTGTAGTGTTTTACTGGTGCGGTGTCCACCCACCTTGTTAGGTATTCTGTCGCGGTGATGATATATATTTCCCCTGTTCTTTTGGCTGGTGGGTTAATTGGTCCCACAAAGTCTATTGCCCATTTATCAAATGCTTGTAATTTCACTTGCGGTTGTAATGACATATCATCCCTTCTGTTGGGTTTTCCTACCCTTTGATAGACATCGTATCTTCGACAATACTCTTTCGAGTCTCTGTGAATTGTTGGCCACCATAATCCTGTGCGGAGTACCTTCTATGCAGAAGCTTTTCCTGCATAGTGTCCTCTTTCCAATCCCTCGCGGGCTTCTGCTAAAATTCTTGGTCGTTTGTGCTCTAACACGTACCTTCATAAAATGCTATCCGTGCCCATTTTATATATATGTCCTATGATCATTTGATAGTCAGCTGCGCGAACTACTAGGTTCTTCTTCTGCATGGTGGTATATTCTTGCGGCATGGTACCTGTGCTCAAGTACTGGATGATCTCTGTGAAGTAGTCATCAACAATCTGTACTTAGAATAACTGGGCATCCAGAAAGTTGTCTTCTAAGTTTGTGGGTTCTTCTCCATTCGTGACTCATGATAGGTGGTCAGGTCCTGCATTTAGTTTTCCTGGTTTGACTATTACTTCGAAGTCAAATTCTTGAAATAACTGTAACCATCGACAAATTCTCCCCCCCAACACTGGCTTGTTGACTAGGTATTTTAGGGCTGAGTGATTTGTAAACATATTAAAATGTTTTCCCAATAGGTAGTTTTTGAACTTATGTATTGCGTAAACCATAGCTAGGCCTTCTCTTTCCGTCGTGTTATAATTCTATTCTGAGTCTGATATTTTTCTTCTTGCGAATGCTATCGGGTGATCCAAGTATCCTTCTCCTGGCTGCGTTAATATAGCAACAAGTTCTATCGTTGATGCATCTACATGCACATGGAATATCTTTCCCCAGTTTGGAAATAATAATATTGGTACAGTGACCATATTTTCCTTCAGAGTATCCAGACCGTGTTGACACTCACCGTTCCATTGGCACTTTGTATCCTTTCTTAGCAATTTCTCCATTAGTGTTATGATCTGTGCATATCCTTTGATGAATTTTCTGTAGTATCCTGTGTGTCCTGACGTCGCTCGTAGATGACAGACTGTTTTTGGTGCTGGTAAATTAATGATGACTATGATCTTTGTCGGATCGATCAATAGCCCTTGTTTTCATACTTTATGGCCCAATAGTATCCCAAACGATGTTCCAAATATACATTTCTTTATGTTTAGTGATATCTGACACCGTCTGCATTGTTCTAGCATCAAACATAAAACTTCCACATGGTTTTTAAATAGACTATAGACTGTCCAGTCATCCAGGTATACTTCGAGAAACTGATGGATGAATTCTTTAAATGCTGCGATAACCACTCTAGAGAATATTGCTGGTGAATTCTTCAGTCCAAATGGCATGACTGTATATTGGTAAGATTCCCTTTCTGTCATGAATGTGGTCTTGTATCTGTCCTCCTGTGCTATCTTGATCTTATGGTAGCTTGAGAATCCATCAATGAATGAGTAAGCTTTGTGTCTGCCCACAATATCTAACACTTCATCCATGAATAGCGTAGGGAATGGGTTGTGTAGGCATGCATCATTCAACCTCCTCAAGTCAACGCATATCCTAATCCCTCTTCCTTGTTTCTTGTCTTATACGACCATCGGGCTTATTCATTTGGATTCCTCGACTGATTTGATTATGCCGGCTTCGAGCATCTGGTCGATCTCCTCTTCAAATTTCTGTTTATTTATGGGGTTCAGTCTATATGGTCACTGTCTAATCGATCTTGCTTCGGGTCTGAGGGGTATCTTCATCTCTCCCAGTTCTCCTTCTATACCCTTCATCTCTATAAACATTGTAGGAAACAAGTCATTGTATTCGCGCAACAACTCTGTGATGCTTTCTACTGTTGGCTCATCCCAGTAGTCTCCAATGCTGGCCATTTTGGGATGTTCAACTGTTCCGATGTTAAATTTCTTTACCTCGATTGGGGTAGAAATAAATTTGGATTCTATGGGTGGTCCCTTCACATCTCTTTCGCCTTCTACTTCTTCAATCTGAATGTCGTGGGGGTCATCTTCATCTGGTGCTTCCTCTTGTACATGGTAACATGATAGTAGTTCCTTTTCTGTCTGCTTATTTCATTGTTGTTCTTCAGTAATAATTTCTATTTCGATTCTTCAATAAATATGATTCCTCTGATCCGTTTCATGGCTGCATCTATGTTGGGGTTCTCATGCTTGAATGAGAAAGTGACGGTAAATTTTTGTTGCAATGTCATCCATGTTGTAGTTCCTTCACACAATTCCTAATTGGTGTATCATTTTGCTAGTATGCCCTCTAAAGTGTGAATGAAGTGGTGAGGCCATTCCTCTGGTGGTGTCATTTTCCACAATGTTTTTTCACTCCTCCAAGTGTTTCGATGGTGTCCCTAGTCCTACATATTTCCGTTGTTTGTTGTTTTTTTGTTCTGCGCCGAACCTTATGCGAAGTAATCGCTTACATTGGTACCAATTTGTGATAATTTCCTTGTGTGCACCCCACCATCTTGCGGGTGTGGCCTTGAGTGCTAAATCCAGTGCTAGTATCCTATGGTTCTCTAATACTTCCTGTTCATATTGTGTCAAGAATGTTTCCAAATCATTTAGTCCGTGGAAACTGGGTGGTTCTTTGATTTCTATGCCTATCCACCGTACTGCGCAGTCTATTCTTGCACATCTTCTCATGGATAGTTTGTGTAGTCTCTGCTGCTATTTTTCTAACCTGGTGTATAAATCTATTGCACATAAAGTAATGCTACGCCAACTGAGTACCCCATCTGCAGTTGGGTTTATGTAATCATTCTCGCGCGCAGTTGTTCTGTACAACTTTCCGATCTCCTCTAAGTTCAAGCAAGTGGGTTCTACAGACCTCTCCCCTTTTGATGGATCCAATGGTGCTATGACCCTGTAATATCCGGATTCAAATGTCATTTTTCTTGTCTTCAAGTTAATTATGGCCTGGTTGTCAAATGCCCAGTCCAGACAAAGTAGTGTCGTGTACCATGTTGTGCCATCTACTATTTCGATGACTTCAAAGTCTGCTTTAGTGCACACTCCATCAAGATCTACTGTTACTCCTTTCAGTCTCCCTATTGGTAGAACCCTATGTTGGTTTGCTAGTTTTAATTGGACATTTGAGTATCCCAATGTTGGCTCTCCCATGCATTGCCAGTTTTTGTTGGGTAGCACATTCACTTCGGATCCTAGGTCCAGTATGATGTCTCCCATATTGAAATCCCCAATGTTAGCATTCAACCTAAATTCCCTACTTGTTCTTCTTCTTGTGTGTAGATGATTGACAATTTTCGGTTCTAGCTTTTGTTCTGTCTCGCTGCTACATTTCTCTAGGATGTTTTGCAATATTTTCACAGATGAAGGATCACTTAACATTTTTATGCATGATTGCAAAAATTCTTTGATAGTACTTACTTGTCCCTTGGGTGGCGTTCCGTTGGTATATGATCCAATGATGGCGACATTTAGTATTCTGGGGCTTCATGGACTGGTTGCGTAGTGGAAGTCAACGTTGTGTCCACCTTCTGAAATTCTTGTCTGACTTCCTTAAAAGTCTCCTTTTCTTTGGGTGCGTCGAACTGCTTTCTTGGTTCAGTGTTCTTCTTTACCCATTGGTTCTGTGTGGGTTCCTGTCGAACTGCGTCGTTTCCTGTTTTTGTTCCTCCACACATGACTATATTGATGTTTCGTTTGTCCTCCTTTGCTTCGGATGAAATCTATTGAACATTCTGGTTGTTCTAGTTCCTCTTTTCCTGTATCTTTACTATTAGTGTTGGACATTCCTTTGTCTCATGATCCGATGCACGAAAATACATACAAGTCGCTGGTGGAAGTGGGCATTCCCGTGCATAATGTCTCGGTTGTTGACAATTGTGACATGTGACTGGTCCTCTGGCACGTCCTCCTCCTCGGTAGCCTGCTTGATCCCCTCTCGACACATTTTACTATGGTGCCTGAATATACTGCGTGGGTTGCGACGGGTTGTACTGTGGTTGTGTGTTATTGTATGGTTGCTGCGTAGTATTGTATTATTGTTGTGCAATGTTGTATGGAGCCAGGGCTTGACTGAATTGTGGCGCTACTTGCCCAGTCATCATTTCAGCCTGTATCCTGTATGCGTCTGATGTTCTTTCCCGCATCAACTCCATAGTTCTGCAATCTTTGTCGTTGTGGCCCACTGACTTACAAAAGGTGCAATAAAAATTATTTGGAATTGTCTGGTATTTATGCATCATTGTGCAGTGATAAGGGTTGTGACCCAGTTTCTTGCATATTTCGCACCATAATCCTCCCTGTGGTAGCGGGTTTGGCATGCCTGTTGCCATATACTGCGCAAATGTTGGACATTTGTTCTTGTGGTGTCCTTTCGTCCTGCATGTGGTGCACCAAATGACTTCTCATTTGTCCTTGTTCTTATTCTAGTTCAACTGAAATCTTAGGTTCTTCAAATCCTCCTTCAATTCTTCAATAGCTGGGTCTGTCTGCTGGTACTGGTTCTCTTCCAGCTGCAAGGCTACCCATAGAGCCTTGGTCCGCATCTGAAACTTTTGCTGCCGTAAGGGATATTTTAGGTATGGGAGTAGTGAGTTGACAAACAGGTGTCGATGTTGTATCTCGGTCATAGAGTATTTTAACTTCCCCTTCAGTCGCTTGAATCTCTAGTCAATCTCCCATACATACTCTCCTGGTTTATGTCTTATCTTGATCATCTCGTTCATGTACTGATCCTCTCAGCTCGGCTTCTGGAACTCATTAATCAGTAGCTTCTTAATGTCTATCAGTGTTCTCATCATCCCAGGGGCATTGTTCGTGTCTAGACTTATTTACCAGTCTAGTGCGTGGTCTCTTAGCATGATCGCTAGTTGCGCAAGTTTGGTATCTTCATCAGTGATCTATTTTGCCTCCTAGTCTTTGCACAAATGAACAAATTCTTCTAAGGATCTTTTGTTGCTTCTCCTTGAAATTATGGTAATCTGATAGTGGGATTGTGTCTTGCCATTCTAAATACTGAACTGCTACCTACGCTGCATGGTGTGGATACTTGACTAGTACTGCTTGAACTGGCTCCTCCAGTTGTTTCTCCCACGGTAGATGTATTTCTTGCTATCGGACTTCCTCCAAACTTCGGTTGTCTAAACGGTGGTGTTCTCCTTGGTGTATTGGTCGCACATGGGTTTATGGTTTCCACACTGACATTAATATGGAAAGGATGGCTATCTTCTCCTTTGGTTCTTGGGCCTCTTGTTTTCCTCTCCTAGGTTGCGCACAGGATTTCCTCAATCTTCTCTACAACCCGTAGATACTCTACCTCTTCCTCATCGCTTGCCAAGCACTCCCTCGTGGCTATGACTCTCTTCTTGGTATTCACCTTGTATTGGTAGGGTACTCCTCTACGCGTCATTCCCGATGACGCTAAGATCCACTTAAGCTAGTCGTCATCCATCAAGATCTGGTCCAAGAATTCCTCCTCCTTATTCCCTTTATCCTTGCCTTCTTCCATTTATCCTCTCTCTGTCAATGCTTCCCCCCTTCCCCCATGCACACAAGGAAGTATAGCTATCTGATTCCATTGTCATTACACCTTTGTTATATAGAAGTATTTTAATATAAGTATACAGTGATCAAATGTACCTTCCGCGGGGTCCATGTAGAAATTCCTTCTCTACTATGTTGTATGACTTCGTTGTGTCGACTGCAAACTCTGTGATGAAGCCTGCCACAATACTGTCAAGCCAAAAGTCAATTGCATAGGTGAATTTGTTGTTCAGCTGCAGTAACTACTCAACCTGTACTAGGGTCCAATCTAGCTGTTGGATCTAGTTCATCGCTTGGTTATCTTTCAACCTTAGTATCCACTCTTGCAGTAGGTGGCGAAAATCACAGAAAAATACTTTGTGTAAATCCGTAAACACGTATTTATCCAAATATTTGTGAGGTGTGATGCTAGGGTTTCTATTATCTTTCTGGGCAAACTCTAGCTCTTTAATTCTCAACCAACCTTCGATTTCTTCTTTCGTGGGGTTCCACAGTCTCAACATTCCCTTCTAGTGGCTCAACGGTCTTCTGGTTTCACTCATTCTTTTCTCATGCATTCTATCTCATCTGCTCAGTCCTCTCTTGTTCCTCTTAACATGGCAACGAAACCATTTGTTGGTTTAATGAACCATTCTTTCCTACTGCCTATGTTGTTGACCCAAGGTTCATATCTTTCAGGGTACCAACAAAACCTAAAACTATTCGCCCTTCTGGTAAATGAGAAGGCAACATAGTACACAGAATGAGCTCCACAGTCTCACCTAAGATAGTTTTAAATGGGTGGCTATAAAACTCAGGTGTTTACATCCTAGGATTGAGCGAGAGAGATGGAATCTGTATTATCTGGAGTAGGGAGTGCCTCAGATTCTAGTGAGAAGATATGAACCACATCAAGTGATGGGGTAGGGGTACTCACTGGCTTTGTTGGAGGGGGTGGTTTAGGGTTTTGAATAAGGGTTAGTTGGTGACACCTGTATTCAATGATCATAGGACATTGATATGTGAAATGATCAAGTGATTCACATAGAGAGTAAGGAAATCTCATATGTTCATTGACTGAGGTCATGACATTATGGATGTCGATGACATGAGGTGGGGTGGGTTCTTGCTAAAATCTCTGGCATACTGCTATTAGCATCTGTGGGAATTGAGGTAACGCTAGAAAATGGTGTGTATAATGGCCATATTTTCAACAGATGGAGCATGCGAATTTGGTTTGCAGTCCTTTGTTACTTTTGTTCGGGGAGATAGCGACAGTACTGGATGAAGCGACGAGTGGTGGTGGTGCTCGAGGGAGTTGAATTAGATTACGTAGCTTGGGGAGAGATGAGTACTTATTAGTGGGGTGTCCATCTTTCTCGCATAGCGTGCAAGGAGGTTGGATACATGGGGGGGTGGAGTGATGGAATCGTTCTTTGTCCACCTGCCCCCAGCTGTAGCAGGGGTGCTAGTGAGTGGGAGTGGAGGTGGTATGGTGGGGGTGAGTATGGGAATCTACATTAGGATTCCTTCTATTTGGGGAGGGAGGGATGGTTGAGGGACCATCTCAGGCCGATGTAGATACCAGACTGGGATTTCCAACACCATATTAGGAAGGGTAAGCATTGCAGCTACCTGGAAATCTTGTACACTTGGTGGGGGGTAAAAGAGAGGGATTTGCGTAATGGTTTGGGGGACTGTTTCCCAAACCAGGATATGGCCCTGGGGGAGGGGAAGATCAGGAACAGATAAAGCTGAATAAGTTCTAGGGGATTCCCGAGGGAGAAGTTCTGTGACTAGTGGCACGTCAGGAATAAAAGAGGCCTCGGTGGGAGGGAGATTATCTTCAGTTGTCATTCCGTTGGTGGAGATGACACACACTTGTGCTGAGGGATGGATGAGCAGTGGTGCTTCGTGGTATGTCCCTAGAAAGGATGGGTCTTTAAAAATTATGGGGCCCATCTCGATAGGTGGATAGGAATTCAGATTAGTGTGGACAAAAGGGAGGATGTTGTCGATGTTGGATGAAGGGTTAGGCTCATAATTTGATACTTGATTGATGGTAATGATCTTTCCATTATGGGGAAACATCATGGTTCGGAACACAGAAGAGGCGACCACCTTCATAGAATACATATAGCTACAACAAAAAAAAATATTGTAGTCGAGCAGGGCATCGATAACCTCGATGTCAATAAGAATGGTTTTTCCCCTGAGTTTGATGGGGAAATTTTGGAAGAGCCCCTCGGGAGATGAGGGTCGTCCGTCGTAATCCCTCAGAGTAATGGCAGACGGTATTAGCTCTAGAGGGCCAAGTTTCTGCCAGACAGTTTTGGACATGGTGCAGGTGGATGCACCTTCACCAATGATGTAGCGGTGAACTGTGATATTCCATCTTTTAACCAGTATTTTAAAAGAAACAACAACGAGGAGACAAGGTTCCCCATTATCGAGATCGAAGGGGATGAGTCGAGTATCGGCAGGGTCGACTGCCCCCAGAGTGGAAAGTAATGACTTCCATTGAGTAGGACAGGTTTGAAGAACTTCTAAGACTGACATGGCAACTGGGGATTGTGCCAAGTCATCGACCCGAATATAATTATGGGTTGCCCTAGCTTGAGGGTTGTTGACATTCCTTCATAATGGGATGCGAGGGATGCGAAGAGGTGTTTCAGTATTAGGGAGTGAAATCATCAAAGGAGGGCCCATTGTTACTGGGATGGCCCTTGAGGTAGTGGCAGTAGGGTCAGAGGGTGTGTTGTATTGACGACTGCACATTTGTAGAAGGACTTCTTCCCCACTAGTGGAAAGGATAGTGTGATCTGTAGGAGGTCCTAGGTTGGCGTACTGTCCCATTTGTGGTATGGGGTTTTGTAACACAACTGGGGGGGGTTGTTGCACATATTGTTGTGGGGCCTGCTGGGGAGCAGGCGGTACTGGGGGACGTGGTCCATTTCCAGATTCTTTAATCTGTTTAAAGTCAGCAATTTGGGGGCAATGGTGAGTATAATGACCATACTCACCGCAAAGGGTGAAAGGGAAGTTTGTATGACTATTGTTGTTGTTCTTACCCTGGTGTTTGTTGTTATTGCTCCCTTGGGGGTTATGATTCCCCTGGTTCTATTTGCCCCTGACAGGTTGGTTCTGGCTTCCTCCTGGTCCGGAATTATTATTGTTTCAGTTTTTCCCTTTCTTTATAGCATTGTTCGACTGATGGGATGGATTTTCCGTATTCAGTTGTTCGAAGTGATGGACTTGTTGAATGGGGGAGGGTTGAACAAAGTTTACCCGATCCTATGGGTGGCCTTGTGGAGGAGCGATAGGTTGGGGAGGATCAGTAAATTCAAAGTATGAATTATTTTGTGGAAATGATCCATAGGATGCATAGGAAGGCATGGTATTTTCACTAGTGCTTAGGGTGTAAGCGGAGGTAGATGGGGTACCAGAACTTGGTTGGGCTGTGAGGCATATTGCAGGTACTGGTGGTGGTCCGTTGATGGGTGGAGGAAAGGTCAATGGGTATGATTGTTGATAAGGAGGTGGAGGATAATAAGGGTGTCCGCCATATGCTAGTGGATATTAAGGTGTGTCATACATAGGTGGTTGTTGGGGGTGTGAATTGTAGTGTGTAGTAGTACCAATCAATCCATCCGCTGAGTGAGACATCCCATGTTTGTCTTGGCCAAATGGTATGGGTCTCGGGGGGTCAGGTAGTACTGTATACAAATATCCTGACTGTGAATAAATGAGTTCAAACTACTGGGCCTTGCTGATGGCTTCTTCTTCCGATTGGGGGAAGGTGGTGGCTACATCTTTGGAAAGGAGGGAAACAAGTGATTTGAGAAACCAATTAAGGCATTGTTGCTTGGTGGCTTCTTCTTTACATAGACTACATCGTCGACGCCATTCATGAATGTGGTCGGCAATGTGTGTAGCGAAGGTTTGTTTAAAATATGAGAGGAGTTCGAGACTATTGTCATGACGGATTGGGAGTTGAAAGAAGGTCAAAAATGATTTGGCCAAAGATTCAAAGGTCGTATGGGACCCCGATTTTTCTTTTACGTACCGCTTAACTGATGGGCCAGTGAGTGTACGTTGAAATAGTTTCACTCGGACAGAGTCATCCATAATTCTATTGGAGGAGCACCATAAATGGAAGGTCATGATATGGTTGCCTGGGTCATCTCCTACTTTTCCTTCAAACTTGGGGATGTATGAAGGTAGTTTGGTAGGCATTGTAGGCCATGTAGGGTTATGCAATATAGGATCATTAGTGAGTTTATTTAGATCCAGTATGTTGAGGGAAGCCAAGTATGGCATCTGGGGTTGTGGTGGAAGATTAGTGCCAGCCATGGTAGGAATGTTTTGTGTGCCTGACCCCAAAAGAGGGTTTGTTCCAGCCATAGTGTGAATGTGGGGTGTACCTGACTTGTGAAGGGGGATAGATGGAGTTGTACTTCCTCCTTGAGAAGAAGTGTGCCCCCTGCTTCCATGTAAGGGAGAGTGTGGGGATGGTTGACCTTGGGAAGTGGACCCAAGAAAAGTTGATCCCAAGACAGTAACACTCACAGGGGTGTGAGAAGGTACGACCGGTGAGTTGGCAAGACTAGAAACTCCCCCTAGAATGGGAGGGAGATTTAGCAAGTGTATGGAACGACGGGGATTCTGTGGGTCCCCTATGATGTCCGACTAGTAAAGTGCATTTGTGCAAATGGTCATGAGAGCAATTAATGAACAAGAGACTTTGTATAACTTGGACCTTCACAATATATCTCACAATTGTATGTAATCACAAGAACATCATACATAAATTAATGAAGAAGGATACATGTGGGCAGGTGGTTCTTTTTCGCGTGGGAGAACAAAGAAACAAATGTTCGTGTCCTAAAATATGTAACGTCCTTCCTCTAAAATAACACTGGACCTTCCAAAAGCACTCAACAGTGAGGTCTGAAGCCACCAGAAGAGGAACTAGTGAAGGATGAAGTAATTGGTTATAATGAGGGGTAGAGGGTGCATATCCTGAAAGAGATGGCCATATTTCCCAATAGACACACAAAATCCGATCAAGGTGCAATTGCATCCCACAATTTCCACCTAGGTAGATGTCCTAAAATTTGGTCACTAGGTGCCTTGGTCAAAGTGCGACATTTAGATTTTCAGCCTAAGAAATGGGTCACGGGCTGGATCCCGTCCAAGAGGTGGGTGCCTCAAGGGGGGATGGAAAGAACAACCAGACCTCAGCGTTCAACCCTTCATGGGTATCTCCCTACCTTATGGTGTTAGGAACACTTGTTTTGGAGGATTTTAAAGTTCCCTATTTGACAACTTCTACTGTTTGAAGATGTGAGAACCAGATAACAGGGAGTTATTTGGATGCCTATCCCCGGAATCCTACCTAGACTAAAAAATTTCTTTTGGCACCTCCTGTGGAGGATAACTTAATGAGTTTTTTTGAAAATTTTTAGATGTGGTTGTTTGAGAGATTGGGGGTGTGAGCCAATCTCGTTGAAATTAAGTGGGAGTGGATAGTTTCGTCAAGAAAAGGGTGGGGTGTTTTGGAATCCCTTTGGAGGAAACTTACTTCAACCTTCATGTTTCGAGATGAAAACTATGTGTGTGAGTAGTGACTTTGTGTGTGAACAAGTGAAAGTGTGTCAAAAATGTTTTTAATAAATTAGGTGTCACCTTGCTGCATGTGGACTTCGCTTGGTCCTTACAAGTATTACCTAATTAACTAAGTGTCATTGGTATAACCTTGCGGAATTTTAAAGTCCCTAGGAAACTAGCATGTGGACATGTGGGTCCTTACTATTCCTTTAACTCCCTAATGTGATTTAGTCTAAGAAATCTTTGAAACTATCCTAGATTGTGCATATGTGGGCATGTATGGGCCCGTTACAAAACCTTTAAACTTCCCTAGTGATTTAATTTAAGAAAGTAAACTTCAATCACTATCCTATATTTGTAGCATGTGGGCATGTATGGGACCGTTACAATCTTAATATGTGTTTGAAAAATAAACTAAGAGGAGTCTAGAGGGGGATATTGTCCTCTTCTAAAGATTTTGTCTTTTTAAGGGAGATGAAATTTCCCTTAATCTCTTTCTGATTCTCAAGATCACTTTGGGGCGCGAGAGAAGAGCATACTCAACGATTGGTATCCAATTTCTGGTCCCAATGCAAGTTTTATATGTGATTTAAAGATGATTCCAACTTACACTTTTAGTCAAAGCAAGCCATCCAATGTGTAAAAATGAAAGCAAAAGAGGAAATAATGATTTTAACCCCCTAAGTGTCTACGTTTTGACTAATCCCTTTATATGGAGAGGGAATATAAGTGTGGTGCATATTACAATGTGCAAGGAATCAATTTTAAGAAGGCTATGGGCCTTCCATAGATCATGAAAATCTTACAATGTGTGTTTTTATTCACAGGTGCCCGGGTCTCAGAATAGACAGAGGCGTTGTGAGTGCCAATGCATGAACCGAAAGTGACTTATGAGAACTGGTGCATAGAAGGCACTGAGAAAGACAGTGGTTTTGGTGCATGTGCACTTAAGACGCGCCTGTGGATTGAAAAACCTACGCACATCTGACACACAACTATGAACAAAATTCCAAACGAAATTCTCTCATCTCAGCTTTGAATATGACTTTTTGCAAGTCATCATGGGCCGGTTATGGTACCTTTAGGTTAAATCAACAGAAAGAAGAGATAAAATAGCCCAAATGGGGTAGGAAATTGATACCTTTCCCCAGTGTATTCACCAATATTTTGCACCTCTTTTGTCACCTAAATGAGCAAAATAAGGGTGCTTAAAAGCCTAGTTGGGTCAGCTGGGAAATACAGCAGTAGATGAAAGAGTTAGAAGTATAAAGCATAAAAGATAAGAAAAGAATTAAACTAAGAAAGATAATAACAATTAAACTATAGTGCATAAGGAAATTATAACAAGAAACAAACAAGAATCATGCCACCAATGCAAAGGATCGTATTAGTGGAAAGAAAACACCAAAGAGAAAGGGAGACTTTGGGTCCCCTCTTCCTCCAAGGGAGGGCTCTTGGACCCCCAAATATTGAGATCTTCTAACAAATAAGGAACTAGAATGAAATGGTGAAGAGAATCCAAAGCACATTCAATCTAGAGGTGATATGTGTTGGTCACTATAATTGCTTAATTAATTCAAACAATCAAGTGCTACATAAATTGTCAACCCAGGGAAGTCTGTTTATTTCAAAGATAACCATGCACTATATATGCTCAATTCCAAAAGCAACTTAGAGTTGTAGTAAAGGAAACTATATTAATCACACTTGCCTTGAATAAACTGAAGTTATGACTTGAATTACAGGAAAGAAACCTACCTATTGCAGAGCTTAAAGAGATGATTAATCTAAAGAATCCTGGATTACATTAAAGTAACAACTGCAACAGGAAAGAACAACTATTCTATAACCAGAGAATAGGACCCTATTCCCAAGCAGGAACTCCAGCACCTTGTTTCTGATTAACACACTTTCATGAAAACATTAATGCATAGAAGGCTAACTCTATCTAGCAGAGAATAGGACCCTTAATCCCTTCTATTAAGCAAGAACCTTTAACCCAGTCTTTGATCAGTACACTTGTGAAAACAACTGAAAGCTAACTGATTCTACAGAGAACAGGACCTTCTAATCCCTTCCATTAAGCAGGGACCTTTAACCTAGTCTCTGATTAGCACACTTGTGAAAATAACTAAAAGCTAACTAATTCTACAGAGAACAGGACCTTCTAATCCCTTCCATTAAGCAGGGACCTTTAACCCAGTCTCTGATTAGCACACTTGTGAAAATAATGGAAAGCTAACTAATTCTATAGAGAACAGGACCTTCTAACCCCTTCCATTAAGCAGGGACCCTTAACCCAGTCTCTGATTAGCACACTTGTGAAAATAACAGAAAGCTAACTAATTCTACAGAGAATAGGACCTTCTAATCCCTTCCATTAAGCAGGGACCTTTAACCCAGTCTCTGATTAGAAAACCTCATAAAATCATCACACAAGATTTCCAATTAAAATGATTATGAACTTCGTGAAAATAATGTAACGTTCAATAAAATAAAGTTCTTAACAAGACAGAGTTCAGTAGTGTTTCAGCAAAGCAGAATTCATTAAACTGGGAATCATACAGTAGGGCCCAATTACCTTTTTGGAACTGCTTGTTCTTGATATTTTTGTCATGCCATTTTGATCTTTGTTGTTGAATTATGGTTGTTTTCTGAATGACATCTAGTCTTTTCTCCTCCAGTTCATTAAGCTGCTGCAACCTGGCTGTCTGTGCATCGGTCAAATCAAGGTTGATAGCTAAGGCAATCCTTAAGGTTTTTATTTTAAATTCCACAGGAAAGACAACACTCTTTCCATAGACTAATTCATAGGGAGAGAATCCTGTAGTATTTCTCCAGGTAGTTATGTAGGCCCATAATTATCCAGGGAGCCTGTAGGACCAATCCTTTCTATTTTCCTTCACTGTTTTTGTGAGAATGGCTTCTATTACTTTGTTTGTTCTTTCCACCTGTCCATTGGCTTGGGGGTGGTATGTTGTAGTCATTCTCTGCTGAATATGATATTTCTGAAGGGTAGCTTTGAACCCATGAGAAGTGAAAGGAGGTCCTCCATCTGTAACTAATTCTCTTGGTACTCCAAATCTGATGAAGATGTCTTTAAATAAGAAATCTATAACTGCTTCTTTGGTTGCTCTGTGGAGTGCTTTGGCTTCCACCCATTTATTCATGTAGTCTGTGCAGACCACTATGTAAACTTTTTGATTGGATGGAGGGCTGATGGGTCCTATAAAGTCTAAGGCCCATCTTTCAAATGGTTCAAGTACTATCTAGGGGTTTAATGGCATTTCATCTCTATTATTAGGTTGGCCTACTCTTTGGCAGCTATCACAGGCCCAGACATATTTCTTTGCATCTTTGAAGAGTGAGGGCCAATAGTACCCCATCCTGAGAATTTTATGTGCTATTCTCTTATCAGCAAAATGCCCTCCACAATGGCCATCATGACAAGCTTTTAGTAGATCATACACCTCATCTTCTCTAATACACCTTCGAATTTCTTGATCAGCTCCTGTATGGAAAAGGCACCCACTTATCTAACTATACCGAGCACTTTGATAAATGATACTTTTTTTCTCTCGGTAGGATAGGTGTGGTGGTAACTTCCTTGCAACCAAGTAGTTAGCAATGTCTACATACCAAGGTGAGTGGGCAGAAACTGCAAATAAGTATTCATTAGGAAAGGAATCATCTACTGGGGTATCATCATCATGTGTCAATCGAGAAAGGAAATCAGTAACTACATTCTCTTTTCTTGGTCTATCTACAATTGTAATATCAAATTCTTGCAATAATAGTAGCCATCTGGTGACTCTAGCATTTGTGATAGGTTTGTTCATTAAGTATTTGATAGCTGAGTGATCAGTATGGACAAAAGTAGAATAGCCAGTAATGTAATGTCTAAATTTATTAATTGCATAGATAACTGCTAAGAATTCCTTCTCGGTGACTGTATAATTGAGTTCAGTAGGGGTCATATTCTTGCTGATGAAATAGATAACATAAGGGAGATGATTTTCTTCCTGTCCCAAGACAGCTCCTATTGCAGTATCCGAAGCATTGGAGGATATGTGAAAGGGAAGTGTCCAATCAGGTCCTCTAAGGATAGGAGCTGTAGATAACTGATGTTTAAGTGTATTAAATGCTTCCTGACAAGAATTAATCCATTTGAATTCAGCATTTTTCATCAGTAACACAAACATGGGAGAAGATATTTTGGAAAAATTCTTAATAAATCTTCTGTAGTATCCAGCATGTCCTAGAAAACTTCTTACCTCTATTTGGGTTTTGGTAGTAGGAAGATCCTTAATGACTTGTATTTTGGATGGGTCTACCTGAATTCCTTGAGATGAGATAAAATGTCCAAGCATTATTCCCTCACTCATCATCATATGACATTTTTCTGTGCTTAAGGAGAGTTGGGCTTGTATGCATTGTTTGAGTACTTTCTCAAGGTTTTGTAGTGCTTCCTGAAAATAAACACCATAAAGAGTAAAGTCATCCATAAAGATTTCCATAGACTCATTAAGCATATCAAAAAAAATTCCTAAAACTGCTCTTTGAAAGGTTGTTGGTGCATTACATAGTCCAAATGGAAGGACTCTATAAGCAAAGGTTCCCCAAGGGCTAGTAAAGGTGGTTTTATCTTGATCTTGAG
>JZKD02S1698568.1:541111-552225 GCA_000966675.3 Picea glauca | reverse complement strand
AAAGTATGGGCAAAAAGGTACATTGTGTGGTCCTAACAATATGAATGGCTAAATGAAATGGTGATAGCATACTCTTGATGAGGAAAGAGGATCCTCCAAGAGAATATCAGCAACATAACAATACAAATGAATTCCTTGAAAAAGTAGTGTACCCATGGCATCTTTTTATAGCATAACTTTGAGGCATTATTCAACCAGCTTTTAGTGTGAACAAGGGGCCATTTAGGGCACCCTTAGGTATTTGACCAGCCACATAGCTGGATTCAGTCAAGATTTGGATGTCAAATCGACTCAGAAGCTGAACCAGAAGTGGGTGGAAGGCCGACCAATATCATAAATGCGTCGTTTTGAGGGATGCGTGTTTTTTTGCATCCATAGTCATGCATCATGCGCATATGCACTTTTTCTTGCATTTCTGAATGGCACATGTGCGTGCACTCCCTATGTAGTCTTAGCGCATGCTGATTTTATTGTTGATTGTATAGTTTTGGGCCTTTTGGAAATGCATTTTTGGTCCATGGGTGAACTGATAGCTTTTTGAAGATGTTGGATTCCTGTAACCATTTGCGAACGAAATTTCAGTGATAACACTAACCCTAACATTGTTAGGTCTTCCATGCATGCGTGCGTGTTGTTCTTCTTTCCAGTTGTCGCTTTCCTTGTGCATGCTTTATTTCCCAAAAATTGCCTTTCTTTCCACTTTGGCCTGCTTCGAATAGGCCCCCAACACTAACATGTGGCTCGTCTCGAGCCACCTAACCTTTGTGCGCTTCATTGATCTCCTTGGTGATCACCTGGAACTTCTCCTTGAGCTCCCTTGCTTGCGTTTGAGTCTGTGCACTCTTCTCCTTGAGTGTGTCTACTATCTGGACTGCAATTTTGTCATTGATCAATCCTGCGCACTCTGCCTGGGTCTGTCCCATATGTTCCTTGGATTCCTCTTCCTGTGCAATGAATTTTGCTACATGCTCTTGAAGTGGTTCCATTTGATCCTGATGCTCCTTTTTCTGTTCTTGCGCAGTGGTGAGTTATGTCTACAGTTTCTTAATGTCCTGCATCCCTTTGACATGCTCTGTGATAGGCATTGTCTTCTGCCTCTGCTTGAGGTCTTGGATAGTTGTGCTTATCCTTTCTTCTTTCTTGTCCCACTTCTGGACTTGTTGATCCTCTTCTAACTTTGTCCAAAGCTATGATGCTTTATCAAACAAGTCGGTTGTTGTGATGACCTGATGCTCTATCTCCTGCAGCTGCTCTATTTCCTCCTGATTCCTTTGATCCTTTACTATTGGTGGAGTGGTGGGTGTGAGATGCTCACAAAGATTCTCGATCTCCTTCTAATATTGATCGATCTCCTGCACAATCTGGTCAATCTTTTCTGTTTCTTTGATTTCTTCCCTCTACCTGGTATTTGGAATCTTCTCATAAGTTCCCGCCACTTTTCATTCCAATCCGTTCACGCACTCCCTCTCCTCTTGGGTCTCGAGCTTACTCTTCTCACATATTATTTTTAGCGCGTCCCACTTCTCCGTTGCCTACTGTAATTCGAATAAGGCTGTGCATGCACAAGACTGTACCTCTTGAGTAACACTGACCTACAGTTTGTGTAGAGCTTTGGATGGTATCTGCGGAAATACCAGTTGGATTTGGGCTATGTCCTTTAAGGGTGTCTGCCGCACGATATCGTCC
Source organism: Picea glauca (assembly GCA_000966675.3). Taxonomy (NCBI): domain Eukaryota; kingdom Viridiplantae; phylum Streptophyta; class Pinopsida; order Pinales; family Pinaceae; genus Picea; species Picea glauca. The sequence goes on along the minus strand of JZKD02S1698568.1, from coordinate 550,539 downwards.
ATGCGCAACATGATGGGTGTGATGCGGAATGTGGCACTCAACTACGGTATTGTGTGGAATGTGTCTCGCTCACATTCTTCTGGTTCTTCTCTTGTCTATGATGTTGATGGCCCTATTCCTATGTTGTTTCCCACAACCTGCGCTTCCTTGATTTTCTTGAGTAACTGTCGCATGTCTGCTAGCTCCTCTTGAATTATGTCCCTGTGGTGCACAACATTGTCAAAATCCTCGGATATACAATCCTGAACCATTTGGGCTATCATTTCTCCATCATCCTCCGTGATCGTATATTCTAGAGGTGATCTCTGTGCCTTTGTTTTCTTGCGCACACCTCCTATCTGTGTGGCTGGCCTCTTATCCAAACCTGGGTCTTGTGGATTGGGACTTGGTTTTGTCCCCTATGTTGCCTCGGTCTGGTTCTATTGTACGTGAGCTAGCTGTGTATTTTTCTTCTTCCCCTTCTGGGTCCCTGTCTTAGTTGCCCCTTCATTTGTCTTCTTTGTTTTTGTCTGTACCGTCCTTCATTTCTTGGGCACTTGGACTTCCTAAGGCTGCGTTTCTTCCCTCCCTTCCTCCTCTTCTATTGTTTTTTTAGGTAAATCTTTGGTGAGGACTAGGATCTTCTAGTCATCCTCCCAATCCTTGATAACCATTTCGATGTCACCCTCTGTGATGTAGTAGCACAATTGTAGCCACTATTTATTGGGGTCCTTCCGTGCCTGTATCCACATCGCATGTTGAGTGGCCTTAAAGTTGGCGATGTCCCGGTAGTGCACGACTGCTTGTGGTGTTATTCTCCAAAGGTTGTTGATGGCCTCCTGTAAATCGCATAGGTATCCCTCGAATATGGATATGTTCATATTCTTGTGCCTCGCATTCGACATGGCACCCAACAACAAATATCTCGCTCCTTGATTAGGTTTGGGTTTGGTAGCGAAAGATACATATCTCGGTTCCTTCCATCCCATAAAGGCTATTAACATGAGAAGCCATGAGTAATGAAACTTTGTTCCTAAATCCTACGCATCCTTGTAGTCATCCAGAAATAAATTCAATAGATAGGGTGCCCAACCCACTGTGGTGCCCTCAGCACATTGTGTTGCGACTATGAAGACCCTAGATGGGACTTCCTCTCTACTACATTACCTTAGTATCTTGTAGGCCAAGATTTTTTCGTCCATTTGTGTTGCAACATCATTGATTCTTTTGATGATGATTCCTCATGTCCCCCTGTCAGTGTTGTATTTCTTTTTCATCGCCTCTGCTAGTGCTTTCTCCTTGGTTTTTCCATCAAGAAATTGTGCGGGATCCATGCCCCAGGATGGTAGCCCTGTAATGTTTGCAATAAGCTCTACGTCTATCGAGACGAGCTTGTCCAACCATATATCCCCACCATGCGTGACCACCATCAATTGTTTGACGCAACTATTCATGTACTGTCCTCTACCAAAGTGTGGTAGGTCTAGTAGACCTAAAATCCTTTTTTTTTCCAACCCTGTTGCCCACTGGAGTGGTTGATCAACCGGTTCACCTACTAGATTTATGGCCACAGTCTGTAGGTATACCCTCTTTGTGAATTTCAGGAACTTGCCGATGTCCATTATGTCGTGGTCCAAGTATTTTATCTTCTCGACATGACCGAGCAGGTCTGATTTCACTCATACCCCTTCTGGTATCTGTGACAGAACAATGGCTGCAACGGGTCACTTTCGTGGTGACCTAGGTATCGGCTGCTGGTAATTTTTTTGTATTGGCTGACTCGAGCTTCTAGCCTCTGTTGCTTGTACTGCGTTAAACCATTATTGCCAGTCTATGACATCTTCCACTATTCCTTCTTGTACGTGGTTTGACGCGGTTGTCTGAGACTCGTCTAGCTCGGCTGCTGCTATGTGATTTGTAGTCGTCCCATTGCCTCTCAGAGCTCCTTCAGCGTTCTCTGGTTGCGCCTCCTTCAGGACTTCTATGTCCTAGATCTCTTGCCCTTGTTCTGCTGCCAGCATATCTACATTCATGCCCTCGAGTGTTGGTTGTTGGGTTTCTTCCACCATGAGTGTAGGGTTCACCAATGTCATATATGGTGATGGTATTTCATCTACATTGATGATCTATGGTGGTTGTTGTTCACCTTCTTCCAATTGTACATGTGCCCTGGTTATAACTCTAGGCTGTCTGGAAATCTGGGTCAACTTAGCTTGCTTTGGTGGTGACATGGTGGTGGATTTCAATCACTTTTCTGCACTTTGTAGCTTCTGCAACCTCTGTTAACTTTTGGTTTGTGATATGCATGCGCTCTCGCTATCTATTTCTTCTCCAGTCTTGTAATAAATTGTTTGTTCTTGCGTCTATGTTTTGTATGAGTATTGGATGAAACTTGTCGAAGACACTACCTTTATTAGGGATTCAATGAGCCTCTGGTTCCTTCGTACTTGTCATTATTCTCCTTCTCTGTTGCGAATTGGCGAGATTAATGCAACGTCCCATCGATCCTTTTTGGCATTCAATTCCACATACCTCTGTCTTTTCATTCTTCTTTTTCCCTCTTTGCTTTTCCTGCTTGTTTCCATCGTGACCTGGTAGTTGGCTTTGTCCTCGCCGAGTTTGTATTCCTAAGTGTGTGTGCTCCATCTCCTTTTGGTGCACTTTTCTTCTGCTGGTAACGTTTACTATCGTGTTTTTTTTTTTTTAATATATATTTTTAACTACGCGGTGACTTTCAAGTTATAGGTGGTCGACTGTACTTGTATGGCTTCAGTCAGCTACCATTGATCATATCTCTGAGTTCTGCGCCTGCTAAGTCTTTCAACTATACAACTCCTCCATATGTGATAGTTGTTACTTCGTATGGTCCTAGCCAATGCATTTTGAGCTTTCCTGGGTGTTGAAAATATTTGTTGTCATACATCAACACTAAATCTCCTTCCTTAAACATTTTCTTCTTGATGTGTCTATCATGCCACGCTTTGTCCCTTGCTTTATGAACTTGTTGGTGGAACCCTGCTAAGATCTAATCTTCCTCCATGGTCATCAATTGGTTTAGTCTCTCCTGTACTACGGCTTGTTCCGTCATGTGTGTAATTGTTGCTATGCACAAACTGGGTATCAAAAATTCTAATGGAACTACTGATTCTTGGCCATATACTAGTTTGAATGGTATATGCCCTGTCAGCTTCTTGCACGTGGTCCTGTAGGCCCATAATATTGTTGGTATTTTAAGCTCCCAATCGTCCCTATTGACATTACAGATCTTTGTCAGTGCATTCCCAAGGATTTTGTTAAATGCTTCCAATGCGCCATTTGCTTGTGGGTGGTATGGTGTGCTCTTTTGATGATGGACTTCAAACTCTTTAGTCATAGCGTTGATAGTGTTGTTAATGAATTTTGTCCCTTGGTCACTCATCAAAACTCTTGGACACCCAAATCTAGCAATTACTTGTTCAAATAGGAAGTGTGATGTTGTTTCTGTGCTGCAATCCTTTACTAGTGTTGCTTCCGCCCATCTTGTCAGGTATTCTGTCATGGTGATAATGTACCTTGCTCCTGTTATTTTTGCTGGTGGGTTGATCGGTCCAACAAATTCTATTGCCCACACATTGAATGATTGCAGTGTTACCTGTAATTGTAATGGAATTTTGTCCCTTCTGTTGGGTTTACCTACCCTTTGACAGACATCACATATTTGGCAGTACTCCTTCGAGTCTCGGTGAATGGTTGACCACCATAGTCCTGCACGCAATACCTTCTGCGCAGTAGCTTTGTCTGCGTAATGTCCTCCTGTTGTTCCCTCATGGGCTTCTGTTAGAACTCTCATTCTTTCATGTTCTAACACATATATTTGCAAAATGCTATCTACGCCCATTTCGTATAAGTGTCCTGCGATTAGTTGATAGTCTGCAGCTCAGACTACCAGGTTTTTCTTCTGCGCAGTGTTGTATTCCTGCGACGCAGTACCTGTGCTCAAGTACTGAATGATATCTGCAAAGTAATCGTTAGCGATCTGGACTAAAAATAACTGTGCGTCTGGAAATATGTCCTCTAAATTCATAGGTTCTTCTCTGTTTGTGACCCTTGATAGGTGGTCAGGTCCTGCATTCAATTTTTCTGGATTGACTATTACTTCAAAATCAAATTCTTGAAATAGTAATAACCATATATATATTCTCCCCCTCAACACTGGCTTGTTGGCTAGATATTTAAGGGTTGAGTGGTCTGTGAACATCTTAAAGTGTTTCCCCAATAAGTAATGTCTCAACTTCTGCAGTGCGTAGACCATAGCTAGGCCATCTCTCTCTGTAGTGTTATAGTTCTTCTCTGATTCTGACAGCTTCCTACTCGCAAATGCTATGGGGTGATCCTAATCCCCCACTCCTGGCTGCTCCAAGATAGCTCCAAGTGCTATGGATGATGCATCTACATGGACGTGTAATCTCTTCTCCCAATCTGCAAATACCAATATTGGTGCGGTGACCATATTTTCCTTTAGGGTATCCAGACCATGTTGACAGTCATCATTCCACTGAAACTTGTATCTTTTCTTAACAACTTTTCCAATGGTGTTGTAATCTGTGTGTACCCTTTGATAAATTTCCTGTAGTATCATGTGTGTCCCAACATCGCTCTTAGTTGCTGAACTTTTTTTGGTGTTGGCAAGTTAACAATTACTGCAATCTTTGCAGGATCCATTAGTAAACCTTGTTTGCATACTATATGGCCCAATAGTATCCCAAATGGTGTTCCGAAGATGCATTTCTTGATGTTTAATGATATTTGGGATTGATTGCATCTTTCTAACATCAGTTGTAAGACCTCTACATGGTCTTTCAACAAGCTATATACTGTCCAATCGTCCAGATATACCTCTAGAAACTAGTGGATGAATTCCTTAAACGCGGCTATGACTACTCTGGAATATATTATTGGTGCATTTTTCATTCCAAACAATATGACTGTGTATTGGTAGGATCCCCACTCTATATCAAACATGGTCTTGTATCTGTCTTCTTGTGCTATCTTGATATGGTGGTAGCCTGTGAATCCATCAGTGAATGAGTAAGCGTCATTCCCTCCTACGTTCTCCAACACTTCATGCGTGAAAGGTGTAGGGAACGGGTCATGTAGGCATGCATCGTTCAACTTCTTCAAGTCGACACAGATCCTTATCCCTCCTTGTCTTTTCTCCTAAACTACCATTGGGCTTATCCATTCTGATTCTTCCACTGGTTCTATGATCTGGCTTCAAGCATGTTGTCGATCTTATCCTTGACTTTCTATTTATATATCAGATTCAATCTGTATGATCATTGTATTATCGGTTTTGCTTCAGCTCTAAGTGGTATCTTCATTTCTCCTAGCTCTCCTGCTATACCCTACATCTCTGTAAATTTTGTTGGGAACAGGTCATTGTACTCGCGCAACAACTTTGTTATGATTTCTATTGTTTGTTCATCCCAGTAATCTCCAATGCTGGCCATTTTGGGGTTCTCAACTATTCCGATGTTGACTTTCTTTATCTTGATCAATGAAGTAATGACTTCTGATTCTATAGGAGGGCCCTCTACTTTTATTTTTCCTTCCACTTCCTCGATCTGAATATCGCGTGGGTCATCTTCATCTGGTGCTTCCTCCTACACATGGTAGCATGATAACAATTCTTTGACTATCTGTTTGTTCCGATGTTGCTCTTCTATTATGAGCTCGACTTCTAGTTCCTGGATGAATAAAACACCTCTTATATGTTTAAGAGCTGCATCTATGTTGGGGTTTTCATGCTCGAATGAAAAAGTGACTGTAAAATTCTATTGCAATACCGTCCAGGTCACAGTCCCTTTGTGCAATTCTTGGTCTGTATACCAGTTCATTGGTATGCCCTCTAGAGTTTGTATGAAATGGTCAGGCCATTCCTCTATGGGTGTCATTTTCCACAGTGTTTTGCACTTCTCCAAGTGTTCCGTTGGTGCCCCTTGTCCATCATACATCTGTTGTTTTTTGTTTTTCAGTTTTGTGTCGAACTTTATGCGCATTAGTCGCTTACATTGGTACCAATGTGATTGTATATTTGTGTGCACCCCACCATCTTGCAGGTGTGGCCTTGAGTGCTATATCCAGTGCTAATATTCTCTGATTCTCTAAAACTTCATCCTCATATTGTGCCAATAATACTTCTAGATCATTTACTCTGTGGAAACTAGGTGGTTCCCTTACCTCTGTGCCTACCCATCTTACTACGTGGCAGGGATGATTTTAGGGGCTAAATTTCACTCATGGGCTAATTTTCCATGGTTTTTCCAAAAATGAGATTCACTATTTTAAAAATGATTCGCCTAAGTTCTATAGGATAAAATTATTTTACCTTAAAAATCGCCAAGATTTTATAAAAACTATATAAAATCCTTAGACATTTGAATATTTTTACAAAAATATCGCCAATAATTTATAGTTGGCATATGAAGGATTAGTAAGATTCGCAAAGGTTTCTACATTTTAAAATAAATTTCCATCCTTAAAATCATCCTTGCTACGCGGTCTATTCGTGCACATCTTCACATGGAAACTTCGTGTAGCCTTTGTTTCTAGTTCTCTAAACCGGTATCTGAATCTGTTGCACATGAAGTAATGCTCCATCAACTGAGTATCCCATCTACATTTGGGTTTACGTAATCCTCATCGTGCACAGTTGTTCTTTACAAATGGCTGATTTCCTCTAATTCTAAGCAAGTAGGTTCTACAAACCTTTCCCCTTTCGATGGGTCTAATGGCACGATGACCTTGTATTCCCCTGACTCAAATGTCATTTTCCTTGTCTTCAAGTTGATTATGGCCTGGTTTTCAAATGCCCAATCCAAACCAAGCAATGCTGGATATGGTGTTGTGTCGTGCACTATTTCAATCACTTCAAAATCTTCTTTAGTGCGCACTCCATCCAAGTCTACTGTCACTCTTTTCAGTCTACCGATTGGTAGGACTTTGTGTTGATTTTCTAGTTTCAATTGAAAGGTGAATAACCTAATGTAGGCTCTCCCATGCATTTCCATGTCTTCTTTGGTAATACGTTTACTTCAGATCCTAGATCTAGTATGATATCTCCCATGTTGAAATCTTTGATTTTGGCATTCAGTATGAATTCCCTACTTGTTCTTCTCCTTCTATGTAGGTGATTCACTGTCTTTTGTTCTAGTTTTACTTCCGACTCTATACTACATCTTTCTAATATGTTTTGCAATATTTTCACATATGATAGATCATTTAATACTTTTACACATGATTGCAAAAATCCTTTGATTGTACTTACTTGTCACATGGGTTTCATTTTGTTGGTATGATCCAATATTGGAGGCATCTCGTATTCTGGTGCTTCCTTTATTTGTTGCGTAGTTGAAGTCAACACAATGTCATCCTTCTGAAATTCCTGTCTGGCTTTCTTAAATATCTCCTTCTAATTTTGCGCGTCGAACTGCTTCCTTGCTTCGACGTTCTTCGTCACCCACTGGTGTTGTATTGGCTCTTGTTGGACTACAATGTTTCCTATTTTATCTCCTCCGCGAGTAACTATATTGATGTTCTGTCCTTCATCCCTTGCTTCAGCTGAAATCCACTGAACATTCTGGTTGTTCTGGTTCCTCTTTTCCTAGATTTACTAATAGTGATGAACATTCTTTTGTGTCATGATATGATGTGTAACAATACATACACATTGTTGGTGGAAGCGGACATTCTCTTGCATAATGTCTCGGTTGTTGACAGTTGTGACATATCACTAGTCCTCTGCCTCTTCCAAAACCTCCTCTCGCTCGTCCTCCACCTTTGTATCCCACTCGATCTCCTCTCGGTGCGTTATACTGAGGCGCTTAATTGTATTGCATGGTATTGTACCGAGGTTCAATTGTGTTGTACTATGGCTGTATGGGATTATATGGTTGTTTCACAGTATTATACTACTACTGCACAGTGTTGTATGGATATGGAGCTTGGTTAAATTGTGGTGCGTCTTTCCCAGTCATCATTTCTTCCTGCACTCTATATGCATCTGATCTCCTCTCTCCCATCAACTCGATAGTTCTACAATCTTTGTCATCGTGGCCCACTGATTTGCAAAAGTTGCAATATGAACTCTTTGAGACTATCTGGTATTTTTGCATCATTGTGTAGTGATATTGATCGTGGCATGGTTTCTTACAGAATTCGTACCATAGTCCTACTATTGGTAGTGGATTTGGAATTCCTACTACCATATACTGCGTGAATGTTGGACATTCGTTCTTGTGGTGTCCTTCCGTCCTACATGTAGGACACCAAACCACTTCTTGTTTGTCCTTGCTTTTATTCTGGTTTAGCTGGAACGTTAATTTCTTCAAGTCCTCTTTCAGTTCTTCAATAGCTGGATCTGTCTACTGATATTGGTTTTCTTCCAGTTGTAGGGTTGCTTGCAGAGCCTCTGCCTACGGCTGAAACTTTTGTTAGCGCAATGGGTATTTTAAGTGTGGTATCAGTGAATTGATGAATAGGTGCCTATGTTGCATATTGGTCATGAGATATTTCAAATTTCCCTTCAGTCGCCTGAATCTCTGGTCAATTTCCCATACGAATTCTCTCGGTTTCTGTCTAATTTCGATAATCTCATTCATGTATTGATCTTCTGAGGTCGGCTTCTAGAACTCATTTATCAACAGTTTCTTGATGTCTGCAATTTTTTTGGTTGTCCTTGGTGAATTGTTTGTAGCTAAACTCATATACCAATCCAATGTGTGATCCCTTAGTGTAATCGCTAGCTGTGTCAGTTTAGTGTCTTCGTTTGTGATCTGTTTTTCTTCCCAAATATTCTGACAAATGAACAAATGTTTTTCTGGGTCTTGCGACGCTTCTCCTTTAAATTCTGGTAACCTGATCGTGGGATCGTGTCCTGCCATTCTGAACGCTGAAATATTACCTCCGTGAGATGTATATGCTTGAATAATATTGCCTAAGCTTGCTCCTCCAGTTGTTGTTCCTTGTGTGGATGTACTTCCTGTTGTCTGAATTCTTCCGAACTTTGGTTGTCTAAACAATGGTGTTCTCTTTGGTGTATTAGTCACACATGGATTTATGGGTTCCACACTAACAATAATATGGATAGTATTGTTGCCTTCTCTTCCCATTCTTGGACCTCTCGTCTTCCTCTCATATGTTGTGTGCATGATTTCCTCAATATTCTCCATAGCCTGGAGATCCTCTACCTCTTCCTCATCACTCGCCAATCCTTCCCTCATGACTATGGCTCTCTTCTTGGTATTCACCTTGTATTAGTAGGGTGATCCGCTATGTGTCTTTCCAGTTGTTGCCATGATCCGGATTATTTTTGGCACGAAATGAGAGCGGAGATATAATAAAGAAATGCACAGAGATATCGCGTATATCCAGTAATATAACTAAAATATATCAGAGATGCAACCATAAAC
>JZKD02S1698568.1:501374-515567 GCA_000966675.3 Picea glauca | reverse complement strand
TGCGGGGACAAAAAATCCAACCATGTTAAGGGTTGGTGTGGCTCAGGCCGGGTGCGATCCCCGGGTGATTTTGACGGCTTAGATGCCCCTGAGTCGCGGTTTCTCAAGCCACAGGTTAATCACAGGTCCTGCACAAATTAACAAAAAAAAAAAAAAATGAAGTAGATGACTTTAATATTTGATGTTTAAAAAAAAACCAGTTTACAATACTCATAAATATTGGAATTATTGTTATAGTTTGTTGATACTATGTTAGGATTTTGAAATGCAATTATATTCTTATGTGTAAAGAAGAGTACTTCTACATGTTCACGAGTCTTGGGTTGTTACCCATTTCCTTACATTTAAGGAAAATGAGCTTTTATCCAATTAAAAACAGTTTGAGGTCATATTCCAATACCAAAAGATGGTTTCACACTTTAAATAGTGTTCAAGATAATGCTTAATTTATATGATAGTAAGTTCACAGAGGAGACTCTTACTATGTCAAAAAAATTTTATTAGACTGCATGCAACATAATTTAGGGTTAGTGAGTGTTCTCTTAATTTAGGGTTATTGAGAATTAGCCTCAGATGGTTAAAATTAGAATTAGTTGCATATGATTTGTAGCAATTTCCATATGTATAGAAATCAGAAGGCTATATATTAATGTATTATTTGTTCATTAAAGATATGAAAAATAGAGAAGGAATGAGAAGGAAGAATCTAAGCATTGAGATCTTTGGTGTTTTTCTTCAATATTTATATTGTTTGTTGTGTGTAAACAAGAGTACTTCTACATGTTCATGGGTCTTGGGTTGTCACCTGTTTCCTTACATTTAAGGAAAATGAGCTTTTATCCAATTAAAAACAGTTTGAGGTCATATTCCAATACCAAAAGATGGTTTCACACTTTAAATAGTGTTGAAGATAATGGTTAATTTATATTATAGTAAGTGCACAGAGGAGACTCTTATTGTGTCAACAAATTTTTATTTGACTGTATGCAACATAATTTAGGGTTAGTGAGTGTTCTCGTAATTTAGGATTATTGAGAATTAGCCACATATGGTTAAAATTAGAATTAGTTGCATATGATTTGTAGCAATTTCCATATGTATAGAAACTAGAAGGTTATATATTAATGTATTATTTGTTCATTAAAGATATGAAAAATAGAGAAGGAATGAGAAGGAAGAATATCAAGCATTGAGATCTTTGATGTTTTGCTTCAATCTTTGTATTGTTTGTTGTGTTTTCTCACTATAATTGTCTCATAATTCTACATTTGGTATGAGAGCAAGGTTACAACAGTGAATAAGATTAAATTTGTTTGTGAATCTTGTGCAGATTGAAGCTATTGGAAAGAGCGCTCAAATTTTTTAAAGAAATGGCCAATAGAAGCAATGGTCTTAATATTTTCCACCCTCAAATACCAATCTTTGAAGGTGAAAATTATGATTTTTGAAGCATTATAATGAAAACCTTGTTTCTTTCATAGGAATTGTGGGATTTGGTGGAAAATGGTCATACATAACCAACAGGTGCTCAAGTTATTGTTGGCTTGACCCAAGTCCAAAGAGATCACTTACGGAAAAATCGAAAAAACAGGACTCAAAATATTTTCATCCAACAAGCAGTCAATGATTCTATTTTTTCGAGACTTATTGCAACAACGAAATCAAAGGAGGCATGGGGTGTGCTACAACAAACAGATCAAGGGATAGATAAGGTAAAAGTTGTTAAATTGCAATCTCTTAGAAACTAATTTGAAACTCGTTGCATGTAGAATTCATAATCTAGATGCAAGATTATTTCACTAGAGTTATGGGAATAATGAATCAAATTAGATCTTATGGAGAATATTTAACAAATCAAAAAATTGTTTAGAAAAAATAGAAGAAGTCTTCGTGCAAAATTTGATGCTATTTTTGTTGTTGTTGAAGAAGCTAAAGATTTAACTCAATTGTTTGTGAATGAGCTTATGGGATCTCTTCAATCTCATGAGAAAAGGATGAATAGACCTATTGAAAAATCTTTTGAGCTTGAGTTTTTCAAGCAAAACCCAATATTTCTAGAGATAGAAGTCATGAATTTGAGAATTTTTCCCATGAAGAAGTTTTGAACACTTGTAGACAAGGAAGAGGACAAGCAAATAGAGGTCTAGGAAGAGTTTTTAATGCAAATAACAAAGGAAAGGATATTAACACTAATGATGGAGGTAAAAAAATTGAAAAATGAAACGTTTTTATTGTAAATGATTTGGCCATTATGAAAGTAGTTGTTGGAAAAAACAAAAACAACAAGCTAACTTTTTGAGGAAAAGGGAGATGTAGGAAATTTTTTTTTGGCTTGTGATTCAACTAACAAGGTTTCCAAGGAGGTGTGGCTTTTGGACATGGTTGCAGCTACCAGATAACTGGAAACAAAGATAGTTTTGTCAAGATAGATGAATCTACAAAGTGTGAAGTACTCTTGGGAGATGACAAGCCAGTGGAAGTTAAAGGTAAAGGAACAATAGCAATAAAAACAAAGCAAATCCATGTAAAACATATTAATGATGTGTTATATGTTTGTGGCTTAGCACATAATTTGTTGAGTGTGGGGCAGTTTATTGAAAAGGGATATCTTTTTTTTTTTAATAAAAGTGAATACATCATATATGATAAAGAAAATCATATTCATATTATAGCCAAAATTAACATATTGCAAAACAAAATCTTTGCTTTCAATTTTTCTTATGAATCAAAGAGAGCATTAAAAGTTGGCTATGATGATGATTCTTGGCTATGGCATATATGAGGTATGGGAATCTAAATATAAAAGGCTTAAAGTTACAACATAATAAGCAAATCGTCAAAGGATTGCCTCTTATTGATTGTGTTGATCAAGTTTGTGAAGGATGCATTCTAGGAAAGCATCATAGAGACTCATTTCCAATAGGTAAATCTTGGAGAGAAACAAAACCATTGGAGCTAGTACATGCAAATATATGTTGTCCCATCCAAGCTTTATCACTCAACAAAAATAAGTATTTTATTATTTTTGTGGATGATTTTAGTAGAAGAACTTGGGTGTATTTCATGAAATCGCATGCTCTTATTATTTTTCAACAATTTAAAGTTGTTGTTGAGAAGAAAAGTTGTTATGTTTTAAAGACATTATACACAGATAGAGGGGGAGAATTTATTTCTAATAATTTTGATGATTATTTCAAAAATAATGGCATATATAGGCAATCCACAGTAGGATATACTCCCCAACATAATGGTCTGGCTGAATGAAAGAAACAGACAATTGTTGAGATGGCTAGGAGCATACATTGAAAGGTAAAAATATTCCAAACATTTTTAGGGATAAAGTTGTAGCTACATATATTTATTTTCTTAATAGATCTATCCAACGAGAAGTGTGCAAAATATGACTTTGTATGAGGCATCGAGTGGAAGAAAACGTGGTGTTGATATTTTGAAAGTCTTTGGTTGTATTGCTTATCTCATGTCCTGATGAAAAAAGAAGAAAACTAGATCATAAAAGTGTGAAATGCATTTTTATTGGCTATTGTGAGGAGACAAAGGCTTATAGATTGTATAATGCACAAACCAAAAAATGTTGGTTAGTCGTGATGTGTTTTTTTTATGAAAAATAAGAATGGAAGTAGAATCAAGTAGTGCAACAAGAATGTCCAAGAACTTTTATACAGGAAGATGAATCTTTTGTTTCTACAAATCCAACCAGTAGTCCAAGTACTACTACTACATTCACTCCATCATCTTCTTCAACTTCAAGTTCTACTTCAAGTCCAAGTACTACTCCAAGAAAGGTAAAATCCTTAAATGAAATTTATGGATATTTTAACTTTGCTTTAATGTCGCATATTGAAGCACGGCCAAGATTCTTTGAAGATGCAACAAAACATGAAGCTTGGTGCAAAGCAATGGATGAAGAGATTGCAACCATTAAAAGTAATTAAACATGGGAGCTTGTGGATCCTCCCACTGAAAACAAGTCATTGGGGTAAAATGGGTTTACAAAACAAAGTATGCAATTGATAGGTCTATACAAAAGAATAAAGCAAGGTTGGTGGCAAAGGCGTGTGCTCAATAGCTAGGTATAGACTACAATGAACAATTGGTTGATATCTTCACCTGAAACAAATGATCAACATGATGATATCTTTAATAAAGCACTATCAAAGCAGTTTCATTACATGAAAAAGATGTTTGGAATCATCTCATTAAGCATTAAGGGGGAGTGTTGATGATAATACTTATTTTCTATTATTATAATTACTGACAGACTATTACAATATTAACAAATTAGAATTAGTTGCGGATGATTTGTAACAATTTTCATATATGTATAGAAATATGAAAGCTATATATGAATGTATTAATTGTTCATTAAAACTACTAGAAATAGAAAAAGGATGAAAAGAAAGAATCTCAATCATTGAGATCTTTGATGTATTTCTTCAATCTTTATATTGTTTGTATGTGATAATTCTACCAATAGAATTCCAAAAACACTCTATGTCCCTGTGGTCATATCTAACAGTGACTATATACTTTTTACTAAACACTTAAAATAAATGAATTTAAAATAATATATATAAATTTTTCAAATTTATTTTATTTTTTAATGTTTTAATCAAGTTAAATGTTACCCACGTAACATACGTTACAATATACAATGGGTAAGCTCTGAGACTACTAGTTGAGAGGGGGACGTCCGATCTGCAGGAGATCAACCGCATGGGCACTCCATCTTGAGTCCCTTAGCTTACTAGTTGGAAAGGGCATGAATTAAGGATAGAAACCTAAATGTAAGATAAGAATTAATTAGGTCTCAGGAATGGGAAGTAAAACTGGAGATATGGCACATTAGGTAGACTTAGCTCAAACAAAAGAATTGTAAGTGATAAAAGCATTTAGAATTAATTAGGTCTCAGGAATGGGAAGTAAAGCTGGAGATATGGCACATCAGGTAGACTTAGCTCAAACAAAAGAACTGTAAGTGATAAAAACATTTAGAATTAATTAGGTCCCAGGAATGGGAAGTAAAGCTGGAGATATGGCACATCAGGTAGACTTTCTTACTAAAGGTTACACTCTCAGCCAAACTAGATAGTATTAATACCAGATTTTGAAATGATTATGTGCTATATTTAATTACCAAGTCATTAAACTCCTAGCTTATAACATATTAACCTCCAAAATTTAAGTTAAACATGATCCACTAATCCACTAACTCCAACCCACTACCATAAACTGCTTAATATGTAACCCATATAACCCAAAATAACCCCAACCACTAATCTGCTCACCCCCACATCATTTACTCACTAACCAACACACCCTCTAACCATTAATCCACTAACTCAAACATTTTTTCCCCTTAGCTAATTTGGTCCTAACCTTAGCTACTTCAGGCCGTGAGAATCATGAGCAAAAAGTTGGCTTCGTGGAAGAAACTTCCTTCTTCTCTTAGAGAATCAACTTCCTTCTATGGAGGAAATATCCCTTTGGAATAATCTACCCTTCTATGGATATATCTTCTTAAAATAATCTAGCCAATTGAAACGGATAATCCTATTCTAGAAGTAAAACAATGGTTACATGTTCCGATAAGCCCTGTAAGTCTTCCCTCTAAGGATAGTATCCAGGCTTGTAAACCTTTGCGCTAGTATCATGCACTGCTTAATAGTTGTACTCTCACCTTAAGCAAGTGGATCTACCTATCACATTACTCCTTCTCACCTAACCCAAGGATGACATTAAATAGACGAGTAACCTTATCCCACTAAAGGGAGTTTTATTTACCCCATACCTCCTTATACTCTTGAGTGGGATATAACCCTTGACCCCTAACCTCCTTACAAGCCAAACAATTACTTCATGTGTTCTAGTTCAGTTATACTTTGGAGTGTTATCGATAGGACTAATATGTGATGTAGGGATTTTTGACGGTCGTAACTTTTGACTTAGTTATTCGTTTGGGATGAAATTTTATAGGGATTGTATCTCAAAGCGTTCATTGTTGTGTCAATCTAATCCTTCCGATAGGACATCATTTCGACACATTTTCGAGGAAAAAATTGTTCATATAAGGTCTCAAATTGTGGTTTTAGTGTTTTTTCGGGATTTTTTAAATTTGTAATTATCATATATCTCTGATTTTATGCACCTAATCAGAAAAGAGAGTTGACAAATAGTGTCTCTCTAGTTAGCTTTTAGTTGTTGGTCAGTTTTAGAGACACGTGATACTTTTCCAAAATTAGTTGTTTTCGAAAATTTCAAATAGTAGTTACAAGGGGTTGAACTTCCATTATAATAGTTAGGATGGGGAAGGAATAAAAGAGAGTTATTTTCCATTCTTGTGTGTTCGAATAGTTTTTAGATCTTGTGAATGAATCAAAATTTATTGGCTACATCAATATGCCACATCTTTTATTCATCAGTTTATTTATTTTAAGAACATTTTGAAAACTTCAATTTACACTTGTGACTAACACCTAATTTGTTCAATTCTACTTGAACTTTTAAACACTTGGAGTAGCCACTCTTATTTACATTTTGATTTTAGGAAATGCACAAGTAATATATATTGTTACAAGTTTTAAATGTTTCATAATTATTTTAACTTTTTACATTGGATTACCCACAACTGTTACATTAATATATTTCTAAGATGTGGGTATAAGCAACATTGTTGCTAATTTCACTTATTCAAAATGTTTTTTTTTCCATTTTGGTGGAAATTTGAGTGCTTCCATGGTTTTGTTGATAAGATATTGGAGAATGGATATTGTTTCCACATATATTAAAACTATATTAAGTAATAAATAAAAATAAAAATAGGTTTAAGTAGTTGGAGATAATATCTCATATCAAACTATATTTAACAACCTTTTAAAATTTATACATAAATTATTCATGTATTAACAATCTCTACATTATAATGACCAATACAATAACAACCATAACCTTATCATATTATCAAGTATCACACATTAATCTATAAGAGGAGTTAATAATTTCAACACTTCCCTTAAAAAGTACTTGTCTCAATCTCTGTTAGATCACATATTCATCAACATTTTTCACTAGTCCGATGCATCAAATGCTCAATCATGAATCGAAGAACCCCTGATCAACAAGGTATATATCTGGTCCAACCTAGCACTTGCATCTCATACCTCAATCATGTAGACAACACAAACTGTTGATGTTAATATAAAGGAACAACCATCCATTGAAATACATTGGTACCTAACCATTGAAACTGCCAATCTAGTAGGATGTCCTTATGGTCTAGTAGGATGTTCTTCTTGAATACATGGTTCATTCAACTTTTTGATGAACTCCACCTAAATGTACAAAATACTTCAAGGTTAGGGTTCTAGGCACCTCCCTGAATATGCAACCAACATGATCCACTCATAAAGTATTCGACTAACACACACCTTATGTCATCTCCAAGCATTTAACAACTACATAACAGAGTTTCTTCACTATACCAAGCAAGTTATCCAAATCATCAAGTACACATGGAAAATGGGTATGTATGCCTATCCAAGGCTTCCATCGTTATTCCATTTACATGTTACATACATAGATATAAGTACTTACCAAGTACCAACTCTAGGAATGATACAATATCAATTTTTTTAAGGACCAATACATAGGATCTATACATCATAGAGTTGTTACAGATATAAGGTGCGATTAATATTTTCATATGGCCATTCATTTTATTAAAAACAAAAAACAAACTGTTGGAGCAAGATATTTTGGGTAAGGTTCGAGATACATCGTAGAAAACAAGGTAGAATGGACCAAGGAAGCAGTGTGGAATGGGAACAAAGGACAAGAAGCACGACGAAATTTTGGATTAGTGCATGAATCCAGTTAGAATGTGGACAAGTTGAGTCCACTTAGAGTTAGGGTTTTGATCTAACTGTAACTGCTTATTAGAAAATTAGTAATATAAATAGAGGTCATAGAGTTAGTGGTTGTGGATTGAGTGTTATTGTTAAGCTCTTGGAGGTCATCTTTCACATTGTGCACGAGAGGTTTTGGTCAGCAGTGGATATGGTATGATCTATGGAGGTCAATGAGGGATGGTCTGAGTATTGTAATTGAGGGTTAGGTCGCAAGTTGTGGAGCTTGGTGTGACTTAGTTCACCTCAATATACATTTTTCACTATTTATGATGTAGTGCACACACTGTCAATTTGAAGACAATGAATAAAGAAGCATGGAGAGCCAAATATTTGTGGATGTAGCCCTAGGGGGGGTGAACCACGGTAAAATCATGTGTTGTGACTTTTTTGTTGTTTCTGCAATTATGAATGAAAGATGAATGGTTAGAATAGTAAATTATGATGCACAATATTGATAATGAAAAATGAAATAATTGTTAGTTAATTGATAGATCTAAATGAATGGTATAATGAGGTATGGAGTATGATGCAAGATAAAGTAGAAATAGAAGAAAAATACCCAATCCCTTCCATGACTGCAGACATATGATTCCTGCGATCCCCCATAATCCATCTCGGGTGAGACTGTGTCGTGCACTTTGTGCACGATGTTGCCTTCTGGTTTACCAGAAGGGTCGATGGTTTGAGGGTTTTGTTGGAAGCCTAAATATCAAAACCTGGGTCATCCCATACAACCAACAAATGGTTCCATTGCAGGTTGGAACTCAGAAGGACAGATTGGAAGGGATTTGGTGAGAACAATAGTGAAGAGAATGTAGTGTTAGAAGGGGATGTTCAGGCCATGGAACCCTAATAAGAAGGAGATTGAAAGATGTTTGGAGACAAAGAAGCTCGAGTTTGCACAGAAATATAACAAAATTTGCAGGTATACATCATGCCAGTATATGGACAAGTATGTGTTTATTGATTTACATGAGGCATTTTTTTGTTATTTTCCAGAGGTGTTGCAAGAGTGGATATTGAGGTTGAAGGATACTCATCCCACTAATCGGATAAGACCAATAGAATGGACTACTGAGAGTATTGTGCGGTTGGAAAGAGTTAACAATAAATTCACGCGCGCATTGGATTTCTAGTTAGACAATATTATTGCAAGGTTTATTACAAAGTTTTCAATTGATACAGCGAAATCATATATTGTTGTGGAGAAAGAATTATTGAAGGGACCAAGAGGGAGGTACATTAGGTCCCTCTACACATCAATAAAAACCTTATTACATGATAA
Source organism: Picea glauca (assembly GCA_000966675.3). Taxonomy (NCBI): domain Eukaryota; kingdom Viridiplantae; phylum Streptophyta; class Pinopsida; order Pinales; family Pinaceae; genus Picea; species Picea glauca. The sequence continues at coordinate 506,357 of JZKD02S1698568.1, read as the reverse complement.
AGGCGTGATAACCATGGAGTCAGACAACTAAATCACTCTGTGTGCATGGGGGAAATGGGGGAAGCACTAAGGATGATATGAGATATGGAGAGGGCTCTAGAGGGAGGCCAGAAGAAGGAAGAAATGGAGCCCATCATGATGGATAAGGAACATGCCAGGGAAATAGTAAAGAAAGCAGGAGTGACGTGCAGCGCAAGACCCTACCAGTATAGGATAAATAGTAAGAAGAGGGTAGTAGCTAAGTGAGAGGGCTTGGACAGTGATGAGGAAGAGGTAGAGGATATTTGCGCCCCAGGTAATATTGAGGATATGTTGAGCACCACATATGAGAGGAAAACCATACGTCAAGTGTCCGCTGCAGAAGAAGGCTCTACATCCAGATTATAATTAGTGGGGAACCCACAACTCCATGTGCGACTAAGACATCTGAAGAAAAAGAACCGGTTATACAGTAATTGATTAGTGGTAGAAGGATTTTAAGATGAGGGATCAATTCAAGTGGAAGTATTTCGGCTAGTAATATTCAAGTCTCTACACCACGCAGAGGTGGTAGTACAACAAACTTCATAATGGTAGGAAAAGATCCAACTATTAGGTTACCTGAGTTCCATGGAGAAGGGTCGGAGGACTGAGAGAAGAATTTTTTTATCTGTGAGAAGATATGCGAAGCTAAGTAGATTACAGATGAAGATACAAAGGTTGCGTAGTTGGAAATTACATTCAGATACTGTGCACTAGATTGGTAAATGGGTCTCACAGTAAATAATCCCATGGGAGTACCTACAACCATCACAGATGTCAAGAAGTAGTTAATTAATGAATTTCAACAACCAAGTTCAGAGCACCAATTCATGAATGAGATGATAGAGATCAAGAAGAAGACGGGAGAATCAATGTGGGAGATTGATCAAAAGTTCAAGAGGATAAAAGGTAAGATGAATTTTCCCATCACAGATATGGAATATAGGAATTTATTTGTTAATTCATTACTTCCACATCTGAAGTACCCATTGAGGCAGCATAAATTCCAAACTCAGGATAAGGCTTTGGAAGTATCCTTAGAGTTAGAGGAGAATCAATATAAGCATATAGATAAATTTGTGGAAGATCCATGAGAATATATGAAGAACCTGACATTTCATTTGAATCAGAATAAAGGTAAGGAGAAGAGAGAAGATGTCTAGTGTACATTATGCAGAACAAAAGGTCATCATAAGAATGAGTGCCCAACCTTTGCAAAATACTTGGGAGAAGGTATGCCAAACCATTTACCACCACAAGGGACATGGTGTGAGATATGTAGAACACATGGACATGATCATTATCATTGTCCGGTGATGCAGAAGTATCAGATCATACCAAAGACTACATTTTGTAATTTATGTAAGTCAATTGGACATGAAGACAAGGATTGCAGAACTTTGGAAATAATGAAGGAGAGGACTTCATATACTTATAGAGTGTAGGTTGAACACATGATAGGACAACCTGTGTAGCAACGATATAATAATGCGCAACAGTTTGGAGCACAACTACAGTACAATAACGCACATCAATTTGGACCACCATTGCAGTATAATAATGCATAACTGTAGTATAATCAGGCACCTCAGTATAATACACCGCCCAGAGATAATCAAGGTAACAGAGGAGGCTTCAGAGGAGGATGATTTGGAGGAGGTAGAGGACCAATAGTATGTCATAATTGTCAAAAACCTATATGTTAGCGATAATTCTTGTCTTGGGCTCGGGAGCATTCGGGTCTGCAAGTTACACGAGAAGCGCCTGAGCGCAACATGGAAAAATCTCATTTTTCGACTTCCAATCAAGCGAGCAGGCAAAGTATGTCGTCAATGGCCAGGATCCATGTATAGAGCAGATCAACGATCGACGGGTAATCGCGGTTAGCAGAGTTACGCCAGGATTAGTGCAATGGATAGCGCTTATATATCACCAAAAAGATCTCAGTCATCCATCCTGGAGGAGTACGTGGCGCATGATCGGGCTCCATCGCCTCCTCGCCCTTCGTGACTTTGAAGAACAAGGACCAGCCTCCTCACACCATGCAACGTGAAGCACCGAAAGCGTTCAGGACCTGGGGCCCACAACAACATCGGGTGAAGTTAGGGCCGTCAGATCCAGAGGGCGCGTGGCGCCAGATTAAAGCTGTCTCGGCGTTTCGCTCATCGCGATTTCAAGAAGCAAGGATTAACTCCTTCCGTTCGCGAATGCCGAAATCGCTTTGGGGATAAGCGCACGGTCACATCCCATGGTCACTTGTGAAGGGAAACGTTGTTCAGGAAGGGCCGAAGATGCCATGCATGATTCACAGAAGGAATTTCCGTGACTTCCAAGTGTCATTTGATCCGACCTCAGTCCTGGTTTTCGCTTGGAGTAAATTAAGGCGACAAAGGGTGGTTGAAGCCTCTCATCATTCATTAAATGTGAAGAATGTAGGGCCTGGCAAGCGAACCGCTCGAGAGAGTCTTGTGTACTCATTTCTTTTCAGAGAAGCCATGCCGAGTTCCCGACTAGCTGGAGGAGGCCTGCACACGCTAGCTCAACATTTACTGGCCCAGCTACTCTTCCTCTGCAGAGGCCATGCGAAGTTAAGGAGATGTCGGATGAAGGAATTCCACCCGAAGATTGATTGAAGAGATGCTACGCCTTGGAGGGCGAGCGCGCCTCTGTTGGGAAAATCCGCCCAAGTATATGTACTCAATTTTGGTATTTTGAAGGTATCGATGGTAGAGCAGAGCTCCCTACTGTAATGTTTTGGAAGCTATCCTAGCTTTCAGTTTATGCATCTATATATGATATTTCTTGTTTTATGACAGACAATTCTTCTTACTCCATCTATTTTTCATCTTATGCTAAGAGTGTTCGTGAACGACTGACTCGTGCGAATTATTGCAGTTCTGCTATGATAAATGATTTATTGTTGCATTATTGCATTCTCTGGCCTTGTGTTTGAATGTAAGATGATATTGCATTTGGACATCTTCTTCCTCATCCTATTAGAAACCCGATGTTAATAACAGACCTCTGCTTTTCTCTTATATAAGTCTTCCACCTGTTCACCCTTTACTGCAGCTCACTATCTGAAGTTTACGCAAGACCTCACTTGCTAATGCATACCTGGCCTAGTTTCAGAGTTGGAACGCTATTTCTTTGAGTTTCCCTCCATTCGATCACCCATCTATGAAAAACCATGACATAAAATGGATGGGCGTCGGGCTCTGCTCCTGATAGCAATTTGGGAGTGATTTCCGACGCCAACATTTCTAGCACTGTTGCCGGGGACGAAGTTGAATATTTTCCCCGGGATTGAACGACAATGATTAACTGATTCTGAAGGTGCATCAGATATTAGAATTATCAAGATTACTGTTGTGCACCTGGCGACTCCATTGTGACGACTCCACTGGGGAGAACCTGCTCTATCAATTGTGGCTTTCAAAGGCAAGCACACACGGTCTCATCCACAGCTGCCCCTAGCTACACCTGAAACCGATCCAGAGGTGGTTCTCAGAAAAGGAAAGGCCCCTGAAGAAGAAGCTTCCACCGTCGAAATAGGTAATCCGCCATCTCCTTCTGTAAGAACTCTGTTTTCTCCCCCTCAGTTTCTTGATAGACCTCTTTCACAAGTTTCTCGTTTCCTGAATTTTGGGAGTGTTCCTGCTAAGTTTTCCCCTCCTGGTCTGGGATTGGAGGGAGAAATCCTTGTCACTCCCCTCTCCTCTGAAGCTGTACCTTGGCGTAGACCCACAACCACAGAAGATTTCCCCACCCCTGCACAAGGAGGAGCACCTACTAACTTGAGCTCGTTAGCCTTCTCCTTGAATCCCCTCTTGTTTCCCACCCCACTCTGAAATTCATTCCCAATAGCCCCTTCGCGAACTCCTTCTCCTCCGAGTTCTCCTCCACCTAATATTCCTATGGCCGGAGCAAATCCCCCTATGACCGAAATAGAGGTCATCATAGCCGCTAGGTATGCTCCCCTCGTGCTACCACAACCTCTCAATAACCTCCCAGCAGACGGGTACCTTAAACAATTGCCCAAGTTTACAGGCAAGGGGGACATAGCTGCAGAAGAGCACCTAGCAGCCTTTTACACTTTCGCAGATGATAATGTTATCATGCACACAGACGTATGGATGGGAATTTTTGTCCATAGTCTCCAAGGAGAGGCTAGAAAATGGTTCAAGGCCCTGCCTCTTGGATCTATTGATGGGATCGGAGCTTTATATATTGCCTTTTTGAGATAGTGGGGAGATAAAAAAGACTTCATGTATTACATGACAGAGTTTGGGTCGTTGAAGAGAAAGGAAGGAGAATCTGTTTCTGACTTCTCCAAGAGATTTAATAAAATGTACAACAAAATTATTGTTGAGATAAAACCCTCCAAATCCTCTGCAAAGATCACTTACTCCAGTGCCTTCGACCCTAATTTCTGCCTACCACTAAGGAAGAGAAGAGCTGCTACACTGGCACACATGCAAGACGCAACCATGGAGGTAGAATCCAACATATTGGCCGTCAACCGACTCAGGAACGTCGGTGATAGAAATACGTCCAAAAACAGGCCTGAAACTTCCTCATCCAGTTCCTCTACCTTACCCCATCAGACAGATGAGACAGCTAGAGCAATAAAATCGCTTGCTGCCAAGATAGAAAGGTGGGAATTAGAGGGGAAGCCCATGTACAGAAATCCCCTAAACATTGATAATAGAGGTTTCATATGACCTGCTAAAAATATACCTCAGGTCCTCCCAAGAGAACAGAGGGGAAAGGACAGAGAAGATCAAAGGGTTCAAACCCCCCTCCAAAACAACCTATTTGATCATGAGGAAAGAGAGGAGATAGACGAGTTTGGCCCTGAAATTCACTGTATTGAAGAAACTCCCCCTTTTCCCCATTTGATGCAGTCTGCATATGAAGAATCACTGATGAGTGCTCAAATTCATGAGTTGGGGAAAGAAC
>JZKD02S1698568.1:459962-498247 GCA_000966675.3 Picea glauca | reverse complement strand
ATCAAATGCCAAAAGTTCTCAGGAAGACAGCAGCTCAAATCGCTGCCATTAAAACCCATAGTAGCTTCGACACCTTTTCAGCAGTGGGGGTTGGACTTCATCGGAGAAATTCATCCTCCCTCAAGTGGTCAGCACAGATGGATCTTGACTGCAACAGATTATTTCACCAAGTGGATAGAAGCTGTCCCCACCAGAAGCGCATCACACAAAGTAATTATCAGCTTCCTGGAGGATATCATAGCCTGATTTGGCTATCCTAGCAGGATCATCACCGATAATGCTGCTTCTTTCAAATCTGAACCTCTAATTAAGTTCTATGAGCATTTCCAGATCTCGCTAATTCACTCCACCCCCTACTATCCCCAGGGCAATGGTTTAGCGGAATCCTCCAACAAAAGCCTGATAAAGATCATCAAAAGATTGTTAGAGGATAACAAAAGAGCTTTGGATTCAAAGTTGAAATTTTCTCTGTGGGCCGATCGTGTCACCACGAAGAAGTCTTTGGGCACTTCGTTGTTTCAACTAGTCTATGGAGCAGAGGCAGTTTTCCCTACTCAGCTCGCCTTACCTGTGGCGAATTTCTTTCAAGACTACGAGGGAGAACCAGATCATATGATCAAAAGAATTCATCAGATAGTGGAAGTGCAACAGATCAGAGAACAAGCGAGGGACGCAGCTTACAGTCATCAGCAGAAGATCAAACAGGCTTTTGACAGAAAGGTCAGGAAAAAGGAGTTCGAGGTCGGGGACTTGGTATTTAAGTGGGACGCACCTAGACAGGATAAAGGCAAGCACAGCAAGTTCGATGCCCTCTGGATCGACCCCTTTAAAATCTCTGAGATTTTCTCCAACAACACATATGGGTTGTAGGATCTGGAGGGTGAAGAGGTTTTCAACAGCCCAGTGAATGGGAATTTTCTGAAAAAATGTTTTATTTGAGCCTTAGACGACTCCTCTGTTTGTAAATATTGTCTTTTAGTTATTTGTTTAGTTTCTTTTTGTATGTTTTCAGTCTAATAGGTGACTCCATAGCCCAATAGCAAGGCACTGAAGCTGTAGAAGGAGTTCTTAGAGCATCACATGGATGACTCTATCCCCCATGGAGCCTAATGTTAGCGATAATTCTTGTCTTGGGCTCGAGAGCATTTGGGTCTGCAAGTTACATGAGAAGCGCCTGAGCGCAGCATGGTAAAATCTAATTTTTCGACTTCCAATCAAGTGAGCAGGCAAAGTATGTCGTCAACGACCAGGATCCATGTATAGAGCAGATCAAGGATTGGTGGGTAATCGCGGTTAGCAGAGTTGTGCTAGGATTAGCGCAATGGATAGTGCTTATATATCAGTAAAAAGATCTCAGTCGTCCATCCCGGAGGAGTACGTGGCGCACGACCGGGCTCCATCGCCTCCTCGCCCTTCGTGACTTTGAAGAACGAGGACCAGCCTCCTCACACCGCGAGACGTGAAGCACCGAAAGCGTTCAGGACCTGGGGCCCACAGCAGCGTCGGGTGAAGTTAGGGCCATCAGATCCAGAGGGCGCGTGGCGCTAGATTAAAGCCATCTTGGCGTTTCGCTCATCGCGATTTCAAGAAGCAAGGATTAAATCCTTCCGTTCGCGAATGCCGAAAGCGCTTTGGGGATAAACGCGCGGTCATAGCCCATGGTCACTTGTGAAGGGAAAATCTATTCAGGAAGGGCCGAAGACGCCATGCATGATTCACAGAAGGAATTGCCGTGACTTCCAAGTGTCATTTGATCCGACCTCGGTCCTGGTTTTTTCTTGGAGTAAATGAAGGTGAGAAAGGGTGGTTGAAGCCTCTCATCATTCATTAAATGCGAAGAATGTAGGGCCTGGCAAGAGAACCGCTCGAGAGAGTCCTATGTACTCATTTCTTTTCAGAGAAGCCATGCCGAGTTCCCGACCAGCCGGAGGAGGCCTGCACACGCTAGCTCAGAATTTACTGGCCCAGCTACTCTTCCCCTGCAGAGGCCATGTGAAGTTAAGGAGATGCCTGATGAAGGACTTTCACCCAGAGATTGATTGAAGAGACGCTATGCCTTGGAGGGTGAGCGCGCCTCTGTTGGGAAAATCCGCCCAAGTATATGTACTCAGTTTTGGTATTTTGAAGGTATCGATGGTAGAGCAGAGCTCCCTACTGTAATGTTTTGGCAGCTATCCTAGCTTTCAGTTTATGCATCTGTATATGAGATTTCTTTTTTTATGACAGACAGTTCTTCTTACTCCGTCTAGTTTTCATCTTATGCTAAGAGAGTTCGTGAACGACCGACTCATGTGAATTATTGCAGTTCTGCTATGATAAATGATTTATTGTTTCATTATTGCATTCTCTGGCCTTGTGTTTGAATGTAAGATGATATTACATTTGGACATCTTCTTCCTCATCCTGTTAGAAACCCGATGTTAATAATAGACCTCTGCTTTTCTCTTATATAATTCTTCCACCTGTTCACCCTTTACTACAACTCACTGTCTGAAGTTTACGCAAGACCTCACTTGCTCATGCATACCTGGCCTAGTTTCAGATTTGGAACGCTATTGTTTTGAGTTTCCCGCCATTCAATCACCCATATATGAACAACTGCGACATAAAACTGATGGGCGTCGGGCTCTGCTCCTGATAGCAATCCAGGAGTGACTTCTGACACCAACACTATACACTATGCAAGAGACTGTCCACAACCACCTGTGTCATGTATGTATTTTCATGCAATAGACCATGATACATAAGATTGTTCAACACCTTTGGTAAGGATAAAGGAAAATAGGAACCAAAATAATCAGAATGTGCAATGGATTGTTGTGGAAACCAGAGAGGATGATGAGAAGAAGATCAATATAGTGACTAGAGGTGGAGCCAAGACAAGAGAAGACACAACAAAGAAAAAAATTGATCTACACTAATGGGTAAGAAAGAATGCAGAACCTGAACATAAGTTTGATGCGTGCAAAGAAAAGGAGGCCTTCAAGCAGACTAGACAAGATATTTTGAAGGAGAATACTACTTCTACTTCAGGAACAAAGCCACTAGATGATGTACCAGTCTATGACATGCCTCAGTGATTTGATTAGACCAGTAGAGAGCAGACTTCAGAACAAGTAAGTAATATTAGAAACTTTGTGCGGTCATGTTTGAAGTTATTGAATGATAAGACATCCTTACAAGTGCTACAAAGTATGTTATAAAAGTGTAGTTCTAGAGAAGAAATTAAATTAGAGAAGACGAGAGTCAATTGGGTCCGTAAGAATATAAGGACAAGTAGGTAATTCAGGTTGAATGCAAACAGTGGATATTTTGATATGGGAGATATCATACTAGATTTGGGTTCTAAAGTTAATGTTTTTCCTAAGAAGACATGGGAAGCCATGAGAGATCCCCAACTAGGGTATTCAACTATTCAGTTGAAGCTAGAAAATCAGCATAGAGTGGTTCAAATTGGTAGATTGAAGGGGATACCAATAGATCTAGATGGTGTGTGCACCATGGAAGACTTTGAAGTGATTGACATAGTAGACAACACTTAACCTTATCTGGCACTGCTGGAATTGGATTGGGCGTTTGATAATCAAGCTATTATTAATTTGAAGACCAGGAATATGATCTTTGAATATGGAGAGTACAGAGTTATAGCATCCTTGGATACCTCAAAAGGTGGATGATACATTGAACCTCCGACAAAAAACTTCATTTCAGACAAGGTGAATCAATTTTATAGAACTATCACGCGTGAAGAGGATTACGTCAACCTAACTGCATATGGAATGTTGAGTTGGAGGAGCATTACTTATTGTGCTTCAGACTCTGACATGGGACTAGAGAACTGGCAACAACGATTACATGAGTTATCTACTAGAAGATGTGTCAGAATGACACATGCACTAAGATGGATTGGTTCAGAGGTAAGAGAACCTCCTACTTTTCATGGTCAGAATAATTTGGAAGCATTTTTTAAGGAATTTTGAGCTAGATGTTATGGAAAATCAGATATTATTAGTTCTAGATATAACATTGAAAGAAACACCTACACATTGGTGGGGTGCTCATAAAGATAAGATTAAGAACTGGTATCAATGCAAGAGATTACTACGCATTAGATTTGGCACAGGACAGAAAAACATATACTTGGAGAAGTATGATGGGATTGGAAAATATAAGGAACATTAATTAGTATTTCACACAATCGACTAACTTCTCCTCTTGCTTAATCACCCTTTTCTCATGCTTTCAAGTGCTCGGTTTCTCAAAAATCTCTAAGTGTAGAACTTGCTAGTGTTTTTCCCTTTTTATAAACTTGGACATTAATGTTTTATCTTGTTTTTCACCTTTTTCGGTTATTTGCACGGTGTATAATTTTCCTGTGCACAGTCTTCCAAATTATGTCGCACCAATTTCTGTTTGTTTCCCACTGTCATTCCTGAATTATTTGTCTCTTACTTATTCCTCCTAATTACTTATTTTTGGATTTTTCTTCATTTTTCTATTTTTATCGTCCTTTTTCATCTTTTAGCTCCTACTATTTACAATATGTACAAGTCTACTTACTGTTTTGCAACTACTGAGAGTTAGTAGGTCAAATATCCCTATAGAGTTTCAGTCGACTACCATTCATCATTCCTTGCTCTTTTTTCCCTGTTAAGTCTTGCAGTTGTACAACCCCTCCATCTGTGACATACTTTATCTGATATAGCCCTAGCCAATGCATTATGAGATTCCTTGGGTGCTACAAATACTTACTGTCATAGAGGAGAACCAGATCTCATTCCTTAAAATTCTTCTTATTGATATGTATGTCATGCCATGCTTTATCCTTTGCTTTATGTACCTCTTGATGAAAACTTGCCATGATTCTATCTTCTTCTAATTCCATTAGTTGAGCCAATATTTCTTACACTACGTCAATTTTTGTCATGTCTATAATTGATGCAATGCACAGACTTGGTATCAAATAATCTAAGGGGACTACTTCTTATTGTACATACACCAATTTAAAGGGTGTTTGTCCTGTTAGTTTCTTACAAGTAGTTCTATAATCCAAAATTAATGTTGGTACCTTCAAATCCCAATCATCTATGTTTACATTGCAAATCTTTGTCAAGACATTCTCCAAAATCTTGTTTAAGGATTCCATTGTTTCATTTTCTTGAGGGTAGTAAGGGGTACTCTTCCGGTGGTATATCTTAAACTCTTCAAGCATTGCCTCAATTGTATTGTTGATAAAATGAGTCCCTTGATCACTCATCAATATTATTGGACATCCAAACCTCTTCACTACAATCTCAAATAAAAAATGTGTTGCAGTTTCTGTGCTGCAATCATTTACTGGTGTTGCCTCATCCCATCTAGTCAAATATTTCATCACTGTAATAATGTATCCGACTCCTAATATTCTTGTTGATGGATTGATTGCACCGACAAAATTTATTGCCCATTTATAGAACACTTGTAAATTAACATGTGCTCTCACTGACATTTCATCCCTCTTGGATGGATTCCCAACTCTTTGGAAAACATCACAATTCCAATAGTATTCTTTTGAATCCTTATGAACTGTTGGCCACCATAATCCTACGCACAATACATTCTGGGTGGTAGCGTTTCCTATGTGATGACCTCCTACAATCCCTTCATGCGTCTCTACCAATATAATGGGTATTTCATGCTCCATTACACATCTCCTCAAGATGCTATTTGCTCCAAGTTTGTATAAATGTTCTGCAATCAATTGATAATCTGCAGCTCCGACCACCAAGTTTTTCTTCTGCATAGTAGTAAATTCTGTTGGTGAAAATCCTGTACTCAAAAACTCAATATTGTCAGCAAAATATCCATCATATATCTGCACTGAAAACAATTGTGCATCTGGAAAGTTGTCTTCCAAGTTACTGGGCTCTTCTCCATTTGTTATCTTAGATAGGTGATCTGGTCATGCATTCAATCTTCTAGGCTTCACCACAAATTCAATTTCAAATTCTTGAAATAATAATAGTCATATGCATATCCTTCCCCCCAATATTGTATTATTAACTAAATATCTCATGGTTGAATGATCTATAAATATCTTAAAGTGTTTTCCTAACAAGTAATGTATTTATTTATGCAAAGCATACACCATCGCTAGACCTTCTATTTATGTATTATTGTAGTTTTTTTTGGAATCTGACAACTTCCTGCTTGAAAATGCAATAGGGTGATATATATCACCTTCTCCTGGATGGGTTAATACTACTCCTAATACAATTGCATATGCATCCACATGCAAATGAAATACCTTTAACCAATCTGGAAAAACCTGAATTGGCGCAGTAACCATATTCTCCTTCTAAATATCTAGACTCTTATGGAATTTGTCATTCCACTAATACTTGGTATCCTTCTTCAGCAGTTTCTCCATTGCCGCAGTGATTTGTGCATATCCTCTTATGAATTTCCTATAATATCCTATATGGCCCAATGTACTCTTCAACTGGCACACTAACTTTGGTGGTGGTAAGTTAACTATGATAGCAATTTTAGCAGGATAAACCAACAGACCCAGTTTACACACCACATTCCCTAACAAAATGCCAAAAGGTGCGTTGAAAATACACTTCCTAATATTTAATAAGATCTGACACTGTTTGCATCTATCGAACTTCAGCATTAATACTTCAATATTGTCTTTCAACGAACTGAACATTTTCCAATCATCCAAGTAAGCCTCCAAAAACTTATGAATAAAGTCCTTGCAAGCTACTACTACTACTCTTGAAAAAATGGTTGTTCCATTCTTCAATCCAAATGGCATAACTGTATACTTAAATGAGCCCCACTTTATAGCAAATGTTGTCTTGTGTCTATCTTCTGGTGCTATCCTGATCTGATGAGAACCTAAAAATCCATCTATAAAAGAATAAGCTTCTTGACCCCCTACATTCTACAAAACTTCGTCTGTAAATGGGGTAGAAAAATGATCAAGTAGGAAAGCATCATTCAATTTTCTCAAATCTACACAAATCCTGATCCCTCCTTGCTTCTTTTCCTATACCACCATAGGACTGATTCATTCTGACTCTTCTATAGGTTCTATAACACAAGCTTCTAGCATTTTATCAATTTTGGTCTTCACCTTCTCTTTGTATATTGGATTCAATCTATACAGCGTCTGTCTGATAGGTCTTACTTCTGGATTTAATGGGATCTTCAACTCTCCTAGATCTCCTTCTATCCCCTTCATCTATGAGAATGTTGTTGGGAATAAGTCATTGTATTCATGCAGTATTTATGTGATCCTTTCTACTATCTGATGATCCCAATAATCTCCAATACTAACCATTTTGGGGTTATCTACAGTTCCAATATTTACCTTCTTGATCTTTAATGCTGCATCATAATCTTATGAATCCATCTTGGGGCCTTCTTCCATTTCACCTTATACTTCTGGGATTTGGATATTGCATGGATTATCTTCTGTTGGTTCTTCTGCTTCTGCTACATGATAACAGTGTAGCAATTGTTTAACTATTTGGCTAGCCTGCCTCTGAGATGCTAGAATTATTTCAAACTCTGGTTCTTCATGTTAGCACTGTATAATTTGTGATAATTCATCTTTTGTAGCGCCGGTCAAATTTGGAACTTTTGTAGCATCTTCAAGTTTTGTAATGGTAGTGTACTAGTTGTTGGCACCAGTGTGGCCAAAGACAAAAAATATGTTTTGGGAAAAATCTAAATGTTTGGGGAAATAAAAATTATTTGGCTTTTAAAGCCAAATTTTGTTCTCGAGCTTATATATTGAGAATCCAAAATTGAAAAAAAACTCCAAATTTCAGGCAGACAGTTGGAGACAAAGGCAAAGTTAAAGGGGATGAAATCAACAGTTCCATATTTGAAAAATTAGGTGGTAGTCAAATGATCAATCAACATATGACAACACTTTATTTCCAAAATTCAAGGAGAAAGTGGAAGGATCGGCTAACAAAAAACTCCAACAATTTGCAACAGTCGAGACACTTTGCAACCTATTTCAAATTTAAGGATATCTTGCACACAACATATGAGAGGAAAACCAAAGGTCATAGGTCTAATGCAGAAGAAGGCTCTCCATTCCAGATCCAAATTAGTGTGGAACCCATAACCCCATGTGCGACTAACACAATTGAAGAAGAAAACGAAGTTAACCAGTAAGTGATCAGTGGTAGATAATTTTTTCTTCGACGTGGGTCCAATAGTAGAAGTGCAAGTTCAACAAGTAGCAGTCAAGTATATACACCGCGTGGAGGTTGTAGTTCAAAAAATTTCACAATAGTAGGAAAAGATCCAACTATCAGGTTACCATAGTTCCGAGGGGACGGGTCAGATGACCCATAAAAACATTTTTTCATCTATGAGAATATATAGGCAGCAAAGAAGATTATAGGCGAGGATATAAAGGTTGCACAGTTGGAAATCACTTTTAGAGACCACACATTAGATTGGTACATGGGTCTCTCAACAAATAACCCAACAGGAACACCTACAACTACAACATATGTGAAGAGGCAATTAATAAATGAATTTCAGAAGCCAAGTTCAAAAGTTCAGTTTATGAATGAAATGATAGAGATCAAGCAGAAACTAGGAAAATCAGTTTGGGAAGTGGACCAGAAATTCAAGAGGTTAAAAGGTAAGTTAATACACATCATAGAAATTTGTTTGTTAATTCGTTTTTACCACACTTGACGTATCCTTTCCCCCTGATGCAGAAATATTAGACAGCTCCGAAGAGTACATTTTGTAACTTTGTAAGTCAGTTGGACATGAAGACAAGAACTATCAAACCGTGTATATGATGAAAGAAAGGATTGTAGATACATACATGGTGCAGGATGAACATGTAAAAAGAAAACATGTGTAGCGGCTACAGTATAACATTTTGCAACAACCACAATACAATACTGTGCAACAGTTTGCAGCACAACCACAGTATAATGTCCAACAATTTCAAGGGAAACAACAGTATAATCCTTCACAGTAGTGTGCAGTACCAGAACAATACAATAATCCACAGCCACAGTATAATCAAGGACCTCAGTATAACACACTGTGCGGAATGAATTAGGGTAACAGAGGAGGATTTAGAGGAGGAGGTCGTGGAGGAAGAGGCTTAGGAGGAGGTCAAGGACTAGTAGTGTGTCATAACTGTCAGAAACCAGGGCACTATGCTAGAGACAACCCACATCCACCTGCGACATGTATGTACTGTCACGCAGTAGACCATGAAACGAAGGATTGTCCAACACTTTTGATAAAGGTACAAGACAAGAGGAACCAGACTAATCAGAACATACAATGGATCGGTGTGGGAAAAATAGAAGAAGACAAGAAGAATATTAACATAGTGACTAGAGGTGGAGCCAAGATAGGATAAGATGCAACCAAAAAGGATTAGGACCAGTACAAGTGGGTTAGGAAGAATTTAGTGCCTGGACAAAAGTTTGAGGCACGCAAGGAGAAAGAGATATTCAAAGAAGCCAAACAAGATATATTGAAGGAAAATATTGTGTCCACTTTAGGAATGAAGCTAGTAGATAAGATATCAGTCTATGACATTCCTTCATTATTTGATCAGACCAATCAAGAGCAGTCCTAGGAACAAGTAAGTGACTTCATAAACATTTTGGGAGATTTTGTAAAATTATTGAGTGATAAAATTCCTTACAAGTACTACAGAATTTATTAGAAAAGTGTAATCCTCGACAAGAGGGGGTAAAAGGAGTAAATCAAGTCCGAAAGAAGAGAATAACTAGTAGGGAATTCATATTGAATTCTAACATAGGAGATTTCAATATGGGGGATATCATACTAGACTTAGCATATGAAGTCAATGTTTTGCCAAAGAAAACTTGGGAAGTTGTGGGGGAACCACAATTGGGGTATTCACATATTTAGTTGAAGTTGGAAAATTAACACAGAGTGGTACCAATTGGAAGGTTGATGGGGATTCCAGTAGACTTAGATGGTGTGCGCACCATGGTTGATTTTGAATTAATTGACATAGTGGAAAATACTTCACCATATCCAGCATTGTTGGGTCTGGATTGGGCCTTTGATAACTAGGCTATTATCAATTTGAAGACAAGGAATATGATATTTGAGTCTAGAGAATACAAAGTTATTGTGCCATTGGATCCCTCAGAAGGAGGCAAGTATGTGGAACCTGCGACAGATAATATTCTTACAAAAGATGTGAATCCACTATACAGAACTACCGTGCGTGAAGAAGATTATATCAACCCAACTACATATGGCATGCTCAGTTTGAGGAGTATTAGTTCTTGTGCTTCAAAATCTGACATGGGACTAGAAAACTAGCAACATCGATTACATGAATTATCTACCAGGAGATGTGCCAGAATGATATGCTTGCTAAGATGGGTTGGTACAGAGGTAAGAGAACCTCCCACTTTTTATGGATTGAATGATTTAGAAGAATGTTTTTTATAAAATATGAGGTATAGGTTATGGAGAATCATATATTACTAGCACTAGATATTGCTTTAAAATCTACACATGCAAGATGGTGGGGTACACATAAGGAAAAGATCAACAATTGGTTCCAGTGAAAAAGGTTACTGCGCATAAGATTTAGTGTAGAACATGAGCATAAATATGAGGATAAATATAAGAGATTTGGACAACCCCAAGAGCATGTAGAAAAGTTCATATTTCAATGGAGATTAGTACCACCATAAGAATGGCCATACCATTTTATCCACACACTAGCAGGCATTCCGGAGAATTGGTATACAAAACAGGAACATCATAGAGAAACTGCCAACTGGGAAGAAATACAACAAAACTTTGTAGTTACATTTTTCTTTGAGAATGACAGTCCAGAGATTGATACAATGTTGAAAGTGGTAAGAGACGGGATATTTGAAGAACCAAATATTTGAAATAATTCCAGCATCTTAGAGGCAGGCTAGCGAGACAGTTAAACAATTGCTACAATGTTACCATGTAGTAGAAGCAGAAGAACCAACAGAAGATAATCTGCGCAATATATAGATCCTAGAAGTAGAAGGTGAAAGAAAAGTATAATGCCCCAAGATGGATTCAGAATATTATGCTGCACCATTAAAGATCAAGAAGGTAAATATTAGAACTGCAGATAACCCAAAAATGGCTAGTATTCGATATTATTGGGATCATCAAACAGTAGAAAGGATCACAGAATTATTGTGTGAATATAGTGACTTATTCCCAACAACATTCTAACAGATGAAGGGGCTGGCCAAAGAGCTAGGAGAGATGAATATCCCATTAAATCCAAAAACAAGACCTATCAGATAGAGGCCATACAGATTGAATCCAATATACAAAGAGAAGGTGAAGATCGAAATTGATAAAATGATAGAAGTTGGTGTTACAGAACCTGTAGAAGAGTCGGAATGGATCAATCCTATGGTGGTACAGGAAAACAAGCAAGGAGGGATCAGGATTTGTGTATATTTGAGAGAATTGAATGATACTTTCCTACATGATCATTTTCCTACCCATTTTACAAACGAAGTTTTGGAGAATGTAGGGGGTCAAGAAGCTTATTCTTTTATATATGGATTTTCAAGTTATCATCATATCAATATAGCACCAAAATATAGACACAAGACAACATTTTCTATAGAGTGGGGTTCATTTCAATATACAGTTATGCCATTTGGATTGAAGAATGCACCAGCCGGTTTTTCAAGAGTAGTAGTATGAGCTTTCAAGGAATTTATTCATAAGTTTTTGGAGGTTTACCTGGATGATTGGACAATGTTATGTTTGATGAAAGATCATGTTGAAGTCTTAAGGTTGATGTTGGATAGATGTAGACAATGTCATATCTCATTAAACATTAAGAATTGTATTTTCAACACACCTTTTGGCATTTTGTTAGGGCATGTCATGTGTAAACAAGGTATGTTGGTTGATCCTGCAAAAAATATTGCCATAATTAACTTACCACCACCAAATTCAGTGCGCCAGTTGAATATTACATTGGGACATATAGGATATTACAAGAAATTCATAAGAGGATACGCACATATCACCATGCCAATGGAGAAACTGTTGAAGAAGGATAATAAGTATCAGTGGAATGATGAATGCCAGAAGAGTCTAGATATTTTGAAGGAGAATATGGTTATTGTTCCAATTCTGGTTTTTCCATATTGGTTAAAGGAATTTCATGTGCATGTGGATTCATCAGCAACTGCATTAGGAGCAACATCAACCCGGCTAGGAGAAGGTGATATAGATCACCCTATTGCATTTGAAATCAGAAAGCCGTCAGATTCCGAATAGAACTACAATACTACAGAAAGAGAAGGTCCAGCTATGGTGTATGCTTTGCATAAATACATACATTACTTGTTAGGACAACACTTTAATATGTTTACAGATCATTCAGATCTGAGATATTTAGTTGATAAGCCAGTGTTGGGGGGAAGGATATGCATATGGATATTATCATTTCAAGAATTTGACGTTGAAGTTATGGTGAAGCCTGGAAGATTGAATGCAGGACCAGACCCCTTATCCAGGATAACAAATGGAGAAGATACCAGTAAATTGGAAGACAACTTTCCATATTCACAATTGTTTTCTGTATAGATAATTGATGAATATTTTGTTGACATTATTGATTTTTTGAGTACAGGATTTGCATCAAGAGAATTTACTACTGCGTAGAAGAAAAATTTGGTGGTCAGATCTGCAGATCATCAGTTGATTGGAGGTTATTCATACAAACTTGGAGCAGATAACATCTTGAGGATATGTGTGATGGAGAATGAAAGACCCATTATATTGGCATAGGCGCATGAAGGGATTGCAGGAGGTCATTACACAGGAAAAACTATTGCACATAAGGTAGTGCACATAGAATTATGGTGTTCAACAATTCATAAGGATTCAAAAGAATACTGTCAGAAGTGTGATTCTTGTCAAAGAGTTCGGAAGCCATCCAGGATGGATGATATGCCATTGAGACCACAGGTTAATTTACAAGTGTTCAATAGATGGGCAATATATTTTGTAGGTCCAATCAATCCACCAACAAGAAGATCGAGAGCTATATACATTATTACAGTGACAAGATACTTGACCAGATGGGTTGAGGAAACACCAGTAATGGATTGCATCACAAAGACTACAACACGCTTTCTATTTGAGAATGTAGTGACAAGGTTTGGTTGTTCAAGAATGTTGATGAGCAATCAGGGAACTCACTTCATCAATAGAACAATTGAGTAAATGCTTGAAGAATTTAAGATATACCACTAGAAGATTACTCCTTACCACCCTTAAGAAAATGGAATAGTGGAAGCCTTCAACAAGATTTTGGAAAATGCCTTGACAAATATTTTCAATGTAAACATAGATGATTGGGATTTGAAGGTACCAACAGAACTTTGGGCTTATAGAACTAATTGCAAGAAAATAATAAGACAAACACCCTTTAGATTGGTGTATGGACATGAGGCAGTAGTTCCCTCAGATTATTTGATACCAAGTCTGTGCATTGTAGAAATTATTGACATGACGGAAAGTGGCACAATGTGGGAAATATTAGCTCAACTAATGGAATTAGAAGAAGGCAGAATCATGGCAAGTTTTCATCAAGAGGTACAAAAAGAAAAGGATAAATCATGGCATGACAGACATATCAATAAGAATAATTTTAAGGAAGGATATTTGGTTCTCCTCTATGACAGTAAGTATTTGCAGCACCCAGGGAAGCTTAGAATGCATTGGCTAGGGCCATATCAGATAAATTTTGTCATGGATGGAGGGTTTGTATAGCTGCAAGACTTAACAGGAAAGGAAGTGCAAGGAATGGTGAATGGTATTCAACTGAAACTGTATAGGGACATTCAAACTACTAACTCTCGGTAGTTTTAGCACAACAAGTAGACTTGTACATATTGTAAATAGTAGGAGCTAAAAGAAAAAAAAGGAAGATAAAAAAAGAAAAATCCAAAAAGAAGTAATTAGGAGGAATAAGTAAGAGACAAATAATTCAGGAATAACAACGTGCAACAAAAAAAATTGGTGCAACATAATTTGGAAGACTGTGCGTAGGAAAATTAGACACCACACAAATAACTAGAAAAAGGTGAAAAACAAGACAGAACATCATGATCGAGTTTATAAAAAGAGAAAAGCACATGCAAGTTCGAGACTTAGCGATTTTTGAGCAACTGAGCACTTGAGAGCGTGAGAAAAGGGTGATTGAGTAAGAGGAGAAGTTAGTCTATTGTGTGCAAGACTAGTTAGATGGCACCCTTGAAGGTTGGCGCTCCTAGCCAATTTGTACGAGTAACTTGACAATTAGGAAGGAAGAAGGAAAGAATGGAAGAACCAGAGAATTTTGTGGAGTTGGAGGATGTTACAACATCAGAGACTGAATCGAGGATTCCCACCATGATATACGAAGAACTATCAACCACAAAACAAGTACAAGTGGGCCAAAGCATAGAAAAACTTAACGGAAGTGCAAACCCTAGTTTTGAAAACCCTACAGAAACGGAGGAAAAGGACAAATAGAAGTAGAAAACTATTGCAGAGGAAGTCCTGGTCGAAGACATTATAGGCCAACATGAAATAGAGGGAGAAGAAGAAAAAGAAGAGGAAAGTACCAAGTGCAGTAGAGATCAATCTACCTCATTTCCCAGATGTTGTAGTTGCAGTGGAAGATATGCTAGGAAAGGTGTCAAAGCTAAAATATGTGGATAACGATGTAATTGATAAAGAGAAGTTTCTTGACTTCACACAGGAAGTGCACTTGGAGGACAGGGGGGAGGTAATACCCCTAGGGAAACCCATTTTGGAGCCCGCGCAGTGGATCACCGATCTCTACAACTCAGGCATTATGAATCTGTTGGACATACCACATTTTGGGCGTGGTAAAAATGTAGGCCTTTGTGTGAAGCAACTACTGGCCAGGGTGCATGGAGGAATCCTGTGGATGGAAAAGTCGGTCCCCATAGATGTGGATCGCATAGCTAATATTATAGGGTTGTCTACCAATGTCGTAAAGCCATAAGACTATTTGGACAATAAATCCATGGATAAAGAAATTGTAGAGGAGGTAAAAGCACAGTTTGGGACCAATAAGGGAACTGAAGGACTAATCATCAAGGATATCAATGACCATGCAACAAAGTTTGCCACAAAGTTGATAGATTTCAAACTTTTTAGGAATTGCATAAAGGAAGAAGTCCCAGCAAGAGTTATAGCAATAGGTGCACAGTGCGCAAAGGGTGTAGTGTTTAGCTGGGCACCATATTTGTTGAACCAATTCTTGATAGATTGCAGAGATGCATAGGATAATGGAACGCAATTCCATTACTCCTAGTTGCTAATATTGATAGCATTGGTGGGATGGAAAGATCCCAAATTTTAAATCTTTTCTAGACAGAAAGGGGAAATGTAATGCAATGTGATACGAAACTTTGCGGCAGGAAAAGGACCCCAAGAACCAGCATGAGAACAACACAATATTTTCCATGTTCTTGGAGGATATGTAGCAGAAGACAACCAATGTCTGGAGGATTCCAATTGAATTGGTACAAGAAAATGAAGGGATTTCCAATTTCAAGGCTTCAAGACACCAATCGTGGATTCAAGTTAGAAGGGACCCAAAGAAGAAGTGGTTGGAAATGAGTTATTGCACATCATGTGAAGAAGTATACTAGATTTTGAAAGACTAGGATGCACAATGGAAGATTCTAGCAACAAAAAAGAAAGGAACAAAGCCTAAAGAGCCAACAAAAGTAGGAACATCAAAGAAGACAAGCAATCCAATAGATAATACAAGGAAGTTTGTAGAGCGCGGTCAATCCTCAGGAAGCATCACAACAAGGTATAATCCAAGAAAGAACTATATTGTGTCGAGGACAAAAGTAAAAGGGGATGGTGAGAAGGGAGATAGATCTCATCCAAAGGAAGCAAAATATGGGGAAGCAACAAAGAAGAAAACTGAGGCACGAACCTCAACCCCAATGAAGAAGAGGACTAGAAAACATGAGGCAGAAATAAGGAAAAAGATGAAGTATCACAAGAATCCTCCAACCATCACTACTACAGAGGATGATGCAGATTTGGTCGCAGACAAAGTCCAAGATAGAGAAGAGGATGTAGTACGAGAAACAGAGGCCCAAAGGGAAGAAATAATGGAAACATTAGTAGAAGTACATGACATATTACAGATATTTCAACTAGATACAACACATCATCCAGTAGCGCAACAGAAAGAAAAAGCATAGGAAGCATCAGTGCAAAGAGAGAAAGAAGAGATCGTGAAGACAATAGCCATGAGCAGTGACAAATTCAAAATAACACAAGAAATGTTGGAAGTGGATGAAAAAAGAGTGCAGAGACCAGTGAAGGACGTGGAACATATGGAGTTGGTTCTTGTGAACATACCCATGAAGATATTATATGGACTACAAGAAAGCCTAATGCATGAAGTATAGTCTAGAGCTAGGATGAATGCCACCAACCTAGCGCTCGACTGCGAAGTGAAGGATATTTTGCAAGTGACATGTGAGAAAATTGCGCTAGGAAAGGAGGAGGAGAAGCAACGTGTAGATAACTTAGAGAATAATCTTACCGAGGTATACATGAGTATACCAAACTGCGCGCAGGCACAAGAAGTTACAATAGAAGAGAAGATACAACATTTTGCACAAACTATGGAGAGATACAAGCAAGAGATAGCAGAATTAACAGAGAAATTAACTCCAATCACAACTCCAGAAGTATGGGAGAAAAGAGATAAAGAGACTAATGTGCACGTAGAGAGTATAACGTGGGAGGTTAATGAAGTGGCAGAACGGTATAACAGGACTGCACATATTTGGACCAACCTAGAAGAGGATGAAAAGATCTACCAGCTGGAGCAGAGAAAGGAAAACCCGAACGTGGTGGTTCAGGACTTGAAGAAGAGGCAAAAGACCATGGACATATCCCTAAGAATGAAGGCCACTCAGAAACTAAAAAATTGCAGGCAGAAGCAAAGACTGTGTAGGAGGAGAAACAAGCAAGGCAGGCTAAGTTGGAGCCATTTCAACAACAAGCAGAAGGAATGATAGGCTAGCTCCAAACAGAGAAAGGAATATGGGAACAGGTACTAGGAGAAAGCAGACAAGTGCTAAGAGAGCACATGATAATGAAATATTTGGAGACACTAGCAGGAAAGACTGCACAGGCTAAGGAGAAAGCGACATAATTGGGAAAGAAGTTTCATGTGCTAGAGGTAGTGTTACAGAAGGTGCACTAAGGGTAAGTGGCTAGGGACGTGCCACATGTTAGTGTTGGGGGAATATTGGAACAAGAATGTTTGGATAATAGCACAACAAACAAGGCATATCAGACCAAGAAAGAGAGTGCACCACATTTTGAAGAAAAGCAGCATGCGCGACTGTCACACACCCACTACCATAATCAATTTTTTGTTGATTTCTGCAGAATCAGAGCCCCCGAAATATCTACGGAGGCCTAGCGTAAGCTAGCTCTTTATCTCTCTCTGCTTCCATGTGATTGCGGGTCATGATCACAGGTCAAATAATCATGGCGCCTCTTTGTAGTTCGCACCTCGACACTACAAGGATGTCAAATCGTTCGACTCTGCAACTGCCGAACCCCGACAGGGTTAGTGACTGGCCAATAGGGACGAATCCCTACAGGGTTAGCAAATGGCCATTAAGAATGGCCCTGTCACGCGGTTGAGTGGAGTAGAGGTGGCAAGAGGGGAAACATGATACGGTGGGCGATGTGACAGTAGACGGGTCCCACTTCACACGCCACACCATTCCACCCCCCGGCCCCCCCATTAAAGGCAGAATGGCAAGGGGGGTCTGGAATTCGCCTGAATGTCGCTGATCAAGGTGAATAAATCCTGACTGTTCCAGAGTTACGCGTTCGATTCCAGACCCCCCCCTCACCGCTAAAGGCAGAACAACAAGGGGGCTCCAGAATGAAGCCTCAGTCGTAGATCTGGGTGAGTGGACTTTGGCCGTCTAGATCTTATCGCCACTTACCCTAAGGCGCATTCGCGCCCCGGCTTAATTTTGACATATATTCCTCAAATATGATGGTCATTATAGACACTGAGATCCACTGAAAGAATCTCATCCGTTCATTGGGACTTAACCACATGCTAACATCTCGATATTTATAAGTCTGGATTTCAAGGTTTGAGAGCACGAGGTAACATGCCCTTCGGTATCCCGAGTTCCGACACGCCGAAGTGACAAGCAAGCCTAAATCGGTGATTAGCCCCTTGAGTTATGCCTTGATCAATATGACCTCTTCCCACATGACCACACTCTCTCTCCCGTCGAGATTTATCAAGGTGAGAGCCCGACCTCTTGTCAATAGAACTCCTGAATCCCTGATCCCCGATTTTCCGAAACGGGTAATCTCTCGACATGTAGCCTCCCAAAATTGGTCAGTCTACGACTGCTTCGGGGTTTCCACCATGGAACATCTCGATCTCTCATCACTAGAACTCTCGAGTTCCCGACTCCCGATTTCCCGAAATGGGAAATCTCATGACACATGGCCTCCTTAAATCGGATGATCCAAATCTATTTTCGGGTTTCTACCATGGAATGCCCCGATCTTTGGTCACCAGAACTCTCGAGTTCCCGATTCCCGATTTCCTGAAATGGGAGATCTCACGACACGTGGCCTCCTTTAATCGGACGGTCCAGATCTATTTCGGGGCTTTCACCCTTATTCACTGGGGGTTTAACCCTCGGGTATCTCCTGACAGATCCAACGGCTATCGGGTTTTCTACCCAAGATCTGACGGCTCAGACAGGTTCCTAACTTGTGCATTCTCCCACGACTTCCTGGACGGGGAAAAATCAACGGTCCAGATGTTCTCATGGACCTTGGGGATCTACGATCCCGATCTATTCGCTACCCACGAAGACACAGAAACACAAAGTGGTAAGGCATTTAACATCCTACTTTCTCCTACCAAATCTAACGGTCATGACTGACCACAGATTTCTCGACGGGATCTCGTCCGTCGATCAACACCTATCAAGGTTAAGGTACTTATCTTTCTAGCTTCTTCTTCTTATCTAACGATCGTGAGTGACCGTAGATCTCCCGACGAGATCTTGTCCGTCGATTCGATACTTATCAGGGATCTCTTAAGGCCTTGCACCTTCACGTCCTCCTTCCAGGTTCTTGATGGCTTTTTCAAGAAGGGTATCTCTATGGGTAGGTTTACCTAGGGTACTATCTGAGGCAGATAAGGGTATCTCTTTCCCGAGAACCAAGCATGAAGTCTGAATTAGATTGGTATGCATATAAATAACGATTTAAGAGAACATAAGCCACACGTAGTCTTTCCATTATAAACATACAACTACCAGTACTGATCAAAACATCATACAGACATTCTTATACTGAAATTATTCACAATTTCACAGCTTATGAGCATAATTGTCAGAATACATATATTTCAAGATGCCAAAGGAAAAAAATTTATCAAAAAGTAACACCAGGGGTTATACAACTGCTAAGAGGGGTGCTCATTTCCACCCAACCGTAGGCTCAGCGACTCCTAGCGGATTTACCACTAGCCACCCCCGAGCTGACACCACGATGTTGTGAGACTGCGTCTCTATTTGACAGTGACCAGGAGCGAAGATTACTCTCCTTCCTCTCTGCTATCACCCACTCTGCATATCGCCAAAGCTCTCTTTCTCCCCTCGCATCTGCCCCCAATTGCTTCTCCCCCACGCCTTATCCTCTTGCGAGGTTGCATGTGGCATGATTTCCCTTGCGCTGGTCAGGCCTGACGACTCTACGAATGGGCAGTTCACCTCCCCATCCCTCATTAATTCCTGAGGAGCCATATACCTACCAGCCTGCGAGACATTTAATTCGGGGCCAGCGATCCTCTTTTGGTTCTCCGGGATAGTGGAGTCCAAATACGGTATTGATTTTCAGTTCAAGTTAACGCCATCTTTCCAGGTGCCTTCCACCGCCTTTTTGCAACCATCGTGGTCTCTTTTTCAGCATATCCCCTCTCAGCAGTCCTGCGATATAAATTCATAATATTATTGACATTCATCAACCTTTTACACAAGGTCCATTCACATCACATATTCACATTTCTGAGTTTACCACAGTTCTTGGCCAGTCCAGTTATATTTACA
Organism: Picea glauca; assembly: GCA_000966675.3. Lineage (NCBI taxonomy): Eukaryota > Viridiplantae > Streptophyta > Pinopsida > Pinales > Pinaceae > Picea > Picea glauca. The sequence continues at coordinate 478,046 of JZKD02S1698568.1, read as the reverse complement.
AACTGGGGGAAATAGGGTGTTACAATTCCCTCCCCCTTAAAGGAACATCATCCTCAATGTTCTATCTATCAACATGTCATGCCTGTTCGGATGCAAACAAAATCGGATATGCTTGTTCCATGGCATCCTCCATTTCCCATGTAGCCTCATCTGGGCCAAAATGTTTCCACTGCACCTTGACCTGTGCAATGGTTCGGTTCCAGAGTGGGGTTTCCTTTCTGTCCAATATGCATTGGGGTTCTGGTAGAAATTCTCCCTCTGGTTCCACCTGGATCACAGACCAGTCAATTATATGATTAACATCATGTACATATTTCTTCAGTAATGAAACATGGAAAACATTATGTGCTTTTATTGTGGGCGAAGTGCTAGATGATAGGCTACAGGTCCCACTCTATCTAGAACCTCAAAGGGTCCACAATACCGGAGTGCCAACTTGGCACAAGATCCCATTTTCAGGGAACTCCTTCTGGTCTTAATTCTGAGATATACATGGTCTCCCATTTTGAACTCTCCTGGAGTTCTCTTTTGGTCAGCATAACTTTTCTGTCGGTTCTGAGCGACCTTCAGATTTTGTTTTATCTGAGTCAATTGATGTTCCATTTCTTTCAACATATCGGGTCCAAAAGAAATCCTGTTTACAGGGTTACTCTGGCTGACTGTAGTATTACATGGCCTACCATAGAGGACCTCGAAGGGACTCATCTTTAAGGATGCTTGGTAGCTGTTGTTGTAGGCAAATTCTACCAATGGCAGGTACTCTTCCCATTTTCTGGGTTGATGCATTACATGCATCCTTAACATATCCTCTAATATTTGATTCACTCTTTTCGTCTGTCTGTCGGTTTGAGGGTGATAGGCGGTGCTAAACAACAATTTGGTCTCTAAACCGACCATCAGTGATTTCCAAAAATTGGAAGTAAATTTTGTGTCTCTGTCAGACACTATCTCTTTCGGCATACCGTGCAGTCTAAACACCTCTTTCACGAATACCTGGGTGATATCTATCGCCTTGCAGGTTGATTTGGCGGAGATGAAATGAGCAGACTTGCTCAGTTTATCCACCACTACCATAATGGCATCATTCTGTTTGGTTGAAGTTGGTAATCCAGTGATAAAATCCATGGAGATGGTTTCCCATTTCCATTCTGTGATGGGTAAAGGTTGCAATAGTCCTGTTGGGTGTCGATGTTCTACTTTAATCTGTTGGCACTCTATGCATCGGGCCAAATATTTAGCTATGTCTTTCTTCAATCCAGGCCAATAAAATTGTCTTCGGGTGGCAGTGATCATTTTCTGGTATCCTGGGTGACCACTATATGGTCTTTTATGTAGTTCATTCATAATGAACCTCTTCAAGTCGTCACAATTTGGAATGGATAGTCTATCTCTGTAAGTGAGCAGACCTCCTTCGGTCATCTGGCAACCTTCATATTTTACTCCAGCGGGTTCTTGCTATAGGTACAGGGTCACAGTGTGAACGAAGGGATCTGTCTCTTGTGCATTTCTGACTCTGTTCTTGACATCTGTCTCGCAGGTACTCACCACTGCCAAGTGAATTGTTTTCATGCTTCTGCTAAGGGCATCGACCACCCTATTTTCTTTCCCTTTAATGTGTTTGATTTAAAAATCAAATTTGCTAAGGAGGGCCATCCATCTAGCTTGTCTGGCATTGAGCTTTGGTTGGTCAAAAAAATATCGCAATCCACAGTTATCTGTCATAAGTACAAATTTTCTTCCCAAGAGGTAATGCCTCCACATTTTCAAGGCATGCACTATGGCAGCCAGTTCTAGATCATGAGTCACATAGTTGACTTTGTGTTCGTTCAATTTTTGGGATTCATAGCAGATCACACTTCCTTTCTGCATAAGGACTCCTCCGAGCCCTTCCTTACAGGCATTTGTGCACACAAGGAACTCAGCTTCTGGGTCAGCGATTTTCAACACAGGTGCATGGGTCAGTAGATGTTTCAGGGTTTGGAATCTTTCTTCACATTTCTATGTCCACAAGAATTTTGTCCCCTTCTTCTGGAGGGCAGTGATTGGACAACCAATCTTGGAGAATCCTTTTATGAATCTCCTATAGTATCCTGCTAATCCCATAAAGGCTCTGATGTCTGAAACATCCTTTGGGGTAGGCCATTCCATGATAGACCTGATCTTGTCAGGATCTACTGCTACCCCTTCCTTGGACAGAACATGTCCCAAGTAATGTATTTGCTTCTGGAAGAAGTCACATTTGCTGAGTTTAGCATAGAGCTGATGCTCTCTTAGCACTTGCAGCACAAGTCTAAGATTCTCTTCATGCTCTTCTCTATTATTAGAGTAGATTAATATGTCATCAATAAAAACTAGTACAAATTTATCTAAAAATTTACTGAGTACATTGTTCATTAAGCACATGAAAGTGGTAGGGGTATTGGTTAACCCAAATGGCACTACCACAAACTCATAGTGACCATACCGTGTCCGGAAAGCATTTTTATGGATGTCTTCACCCTTGATTCAGACTTGATGGTATCCCGACCTCAAGTCAATCTTTGAGAAAATAGACGCACCTCCCAACTGATCGAATAGATCATCGATCCTGAGCAAGGGGTACTTGTTCTTTATGGTTACTTTATTGAGTTGTCTATAATCTATACACAATCTAAGGGTGCCATCCTTATTTTTCACAAACAAGACTGGTGCTCCCCATGGGGACACGCTGGGTCGAATATAACCCTTATCGATCATTTCTTTCAATTGGAATTTGAGTTCAACTAACTCAGGTGTGCTCATCCGGTAGGGTGTCTTAGACACCGGCACCACTCCTGGTGCAAGTTCTATCGAGAAGTCAATGTCTCTTCTCGGAGGTAGACCCGGTACCTCTTCCAAAAACACATCTTTGTATTCTCTCAGGATAGGGTGATCATTAGGGCTTGGTTTATCACCTTCAATTGTTTTCAACGCCTGTATTGAAAATAGGGGACATCCTTTTCGGCAATACTTTCTCATTTGCAGCGCTGATATTTGCCTCACCGAGACAGGTTTTTGGATCCCTTGAAGGGTTATCCTTTTTCCTTTTTTGCTCACACATTCTAAGGTTTTATGGTAACAGTCCAGTTTGGCTTTATGGGCGGCCAGCCAGTCCATACCAATCAACAGATTGTATGATCCCAGGGGTAATATGTTAAGGGTATCTTGGGTGGGGAATTCACCCAACATTAATTGGTAGGCTAGTATGACCTCTGCTACCCTTCTTTTGTTGCCAGTGGCTAACTGTACCAACCATGGCTTGGTTTGTTTTTGTGGCTGTAGTTTACACTTATCAACAGCTCTAGGGGCCATATAACTCAAATTTGAACCAGGGTCAATCAAAACAGACACCAGATGGTTGCAAATCATACCTTCTATTTCCACCACGGAAACTTGGTGGTCAGCTTGGTTATTATTCAAGGCTACATAAATCTGCGGCACACTCCCTGCCACATCATTGACTGTGGTAGCTTCCTGAATGTTATAAACTTTCCAACTGTTCTGTTGTCGGTGTGGAAAATCTCTCAGGAGATGCTCTTCTCCACAACCCCAACATTTCAAAGGTTCTCTCTTTGGGTTATCAGTCTTTACTGGTATAGGTTCAGAAGTTTTATTTCCATCCGACGAGGGAAAGTTCTGCTAGAGTACACTCTGGGCTGGAAAGTTCATTCTGGGGTTCTTCTTGTAGTTCTTAAATCCTGAGGATTTGATCCCCTTTTTCTGAAATCTAGAACCACTCTTCTATTTCCAGTCTCCACGAGACTCTTCCCAATGTCCATATTGTTCATGACAATATGTTTCCTTTCAAATAGTGTCTTCTAAGGTCTTTGGCTCATCAAATTCAATTCGGTTCCGGTATTCCTTGGGTAGCCAACTGATGAAGCATTGCACCTTCTCCTTCTCTGCTTTGATGTAGGGTACATATCTCAATAAGATGAGGAATTTGCTGACATATTCCTCTATAGTGAGTTGCCCCAGTTTGAGTTCATAAAACTCTTTAGCCTTCTCGTCGAAATATTTTTCTGACAAATACTTCTTTCAGAAGTATTTCTCAAACTGTTTCTAGGACAGGTCCTCCTCGCGGACCCCTTTCATATTCTTAAGATCTTCCCACCAGATGGAATCTTTTCCGTTCAGATTGATAGTGGCCACTCGAGCCTTCAAATTCTCTGAAAAATCATGGACTCTAAAATATTTTTTCAGTCCAAGTAGCCAGGCCTCGACTTCCTCTCCCTTCTTTATCTCACCATCAAAGCAGGGAGGTTTGGCCTTTCTAAATTCCTCAAATTTATGACCCTTGGAAGTCTTTTGCTTCTTCTGTTTTCTTCGAGAATAGGAACCGGTCCTGCTGCTGGAAGAGCCTTCTGAATCGCCAGCTTCCTTCTCAGAGGAATCGTCTGGTACTGGTCCTTTACCTCTGGGGTGGACCTTCCTTGAGGTGCTCCTCTCAGTATGGCCACTGATATGACCATGTTTCTGCATCTCGGGTTCATGCTGCATTTGTCGTTGTAGGTTCGATAAGCTCTGCAGTAAAACTGCATTAATTTCAGTTTGTTTTTCTTGTTCTTTCATCATCCTTTCATTGTCGGCCTTGCAGCTTTGCAATTCAACCATGAGACTCCTCAAAGTCTCAACTATATCTAGAGGGGTTTCTATTGCTCTTCTTTCGTCAGACTCTTTGTCTCTATTGTGGGAGCCTTCTCCCATCTCTTGGTGAGTCACCATTCTCTGCGTCTGTAAATTCCCACGGCTGATCGTCCGCTTGGGTGAAAAGACAAACGCTAGTTATTAGTCCAGATTTAGATACATTTTTATAACCTGCGCATAAATTCATAACTCTTTCACATGCATACACAGTCGGGTTCTCGTTTCCAAGTTTTTATCCTGGATAAGAGAGTTAAGTTAGGGGGTTACTCCTCTTAGGACTGCTTCGAACGGAGCTTATGCGCAACTCGTTCATGAGCCCAATCAGGCCGAGTGTTGTCACCATGATCTGATACCACTTTGTCACACACCCACTACCATAATCAAATTTTCGTTGATTTCTGCCGAATCAGAGCCCCCAAAATATCTACGGAGGCCTAGCGTAAGCTAGCTCTTTCTCTCTCCCTACTCCCATATGATGGCGGGTCATGATCACAAGTCAAATAATCAGGGCCCCTCTTTGTAGTTCGTGCCTCGATGCTACAGGGATGTCGAATCGTTCGACTCTGCAACCGCCGAACCCTGGCATGGTTAGTGACTGGCCAATAGGGATGAATCCCTACAGAGTTAGCAAATGGCCATTAAGAACGACCCTGTCGTGTGGTTGAGTGGAGTACAGGTGGTGAGAGGGGAAACACAACACGGTGGGTGACGTGAGAGGAGACGGGTCCCACTTCACACGCCACACCATTCCAAACCCCCCCCCCATTAAAGGCAGAATGGCAAGGGGGGTCCAGAATTCGCCTGAATGTCGTTGATCAAGGCGAATAAATCCTGACCATTCCAGAGTTGTGCGTTCGATTCCAGACCCCCCCCTCACCGCTAAAGGCATAACAGCAAGAAGGCTCTGGAATGAATCCTCAGTCATAGATCTGGGCGAGTGGACTTTGGCCGTCCAGATCTTCTCGCCACTTACCCTAAGGCGCATTCACACCCCGGCTTAAAGTTGACATCTCTTCCTCACATATGACAGTCGTTATAGACCCTGAGATCCACCGAAAGAATCTCGTCTGTTCATCAGGACTTAACCATATGCTAACATTTTGATATTTATAAGTCTTCATTTCAGGGTTTGAGAGCATGAGGGAACATGCCCTTTGGTATCCTGAGTGTCGACATGCCAAAGTGCCAAACAAGCCTAAATTGGTGATTAGCCCCTTGGGTTATGCCTTGGTCAATATGACCTCTTCCCACATGACCACACTCTCTCTCCCGTCAGGATTTATCAAGGCGAGAGCCCGACCTCTTGTCAACGGAACTCCCAAATCCCCGATCCCCGATTTCCCAAAACGGGTAATCTCTCGACACATAGCCTCCCGAAATCGGTCGGTCTATGACTGGTTCGGGGTTTCCACCATGGAACATCCCGATCTCTCGTCACCAGAACTCCCGAGTTCCCGACTCCCCATTTCCCGAAATGGAAAATCTCACGACATGTGGCCTCCTTAAATCAGATGAACCAAATCTATTTCGGGGTTTCTACCATGGAATGCCCTGATCTTTCATCACCAGAACTCCCGAGTTCCCGATTCCCGATTTCCCAAAATGGGAGATCTCACGACACGTGGCCTCCTTTAATCGGATGGTCCAGATCTATTTTGGGGCTTCCGCCCTTATTCATTGGGGGTTTAACCCTCGGTTATCTCCTGACAAATCCAACGACTGTCGGTTTTTCCAACCGAGATCTGACGGCTTAGACAGGTTCCTAACTTGTGCATTCTCCCACGACTTCCTGGACGGGGAAAAATCAACGGTCCAGATGTTCTCATGGACCATGGGGATCTACGATCCCGATCTCTTCGCTACCCACGAAGAAACAGAAAGACAAAGTGGTAAGGCATTTAACATCCTACTTTATCCTACCAAATCTGACGGTCATGAGTGACCACAGATTTCCCGACGGGATCTCGTCTGTCGATCAACACCTATCAAGGTTAAGGTACTTATCTTTCTAGCTTCTTCTTCTTATCTGATGGTCGTGAGTGACCGTAGATATCCCGATGGGATCTCCTCCATCGATTCGATACTTATCGGGGATTTCTTAAGGCCTTGAGCCTTCACATCCTCCTTCCAGGTTCTTGATGGCTTTTTCAAGAAGGGTATCTCTATGTGGAGGTTTACCCAGGGTACTATCTGAGGCAGATAAGGGTATCTCTCTCCCAAGAACCAGGCGTGAAGTCTGAATTAGATCAGTATGCATATAAATAACGATTTAAGAGAACATAAGCCACACGTAGTCTTTCCATTATAAACATACAACTACCAGTACTGATCAAAACATCATACAGACATTCTTATACTGAAATTATTCACAATTTCACAACTTATGAGCATAATTGTCAGAATACATATATTTCAAGATGCCAAAGGCAAAACACTTATTAGAAAGTAACACCAAGGGTTATACAACTATTGAGAGGTGTTCTCGTTTCCACCCAACCGTAGGTTCAATGACTCCCAGCGGATTTACCACTAGCCACCCCCGAGCTGAGACCACGATGTTGTGATACTACGTCTCTGTTTGCCAGTGACCAGGAGCGAAGGTTAGTCTCCTTCCTCTCTGCTATCACCCACTCTGCATATCGCCAGAGCTCTCTTTCTCCCCCCACATCTTCCCCCAATCGCTTCTCCCCCACGCCTTATCCTCTTGCAAGGTTACGTGTGGCACGATTTCCCTCGCGCTGGTCAGGCCTGACAGCTCTATGGATGGGCGGCTCATCTCCCCATCCCTCATTAATTCCTGAGGAGCCATCTACCTACTAGCCTGCGAGACATTTAATTCGGGGCCAGCGAGCTGCTTTTGGTTCTCCGGGCCATTGGAGTCCAAATACAGTATTGATTTTCGGTGGAAGTTAACGCCATATTTCCAGGTGCCTTCCACCGCCTTTCTGCAGCCATTGTGGTCTCTTTTTCAGCATATCCCCTCTCAGCAGTCCTGCAATATAAATTCACATTATTATTCACATTCATCGACCTTTTCCACAAGGTCCATTCACATCACATATTCACATTTCTGAGTTTGCCACAGTTCTTGGCCAGTCCAATTATATTTACAAACTGGGGGAAACAGGGTGTTACAGCGACAAGATTTGTGGAAAAACCTAGCCATGTTAGGGTTAGGGTTTTGGGATGTATTGTAAGGGTTTCTAACCCAAATTTGCAATATAAATAGAAGAGAGAGAAAATAGGTTGAGGCAGGCATACAGGCATGGATGTATCTATCAATTGATCATCCAATTGTTAGAGTGTAAGTGCGACAAGTCTATTTTGTAGAACCTATTGTGGAGTGTTTGTGAGTCGAAGTCTGTTTTGAGAGCTGTAGAGATTGGATGAAGTTGAAGTAGATAAGAGTCAAGTTACAAGCTGTGTAGCTTTGTGTGATCCTCATCTGCCTCACTACTCTATATCATGATGTATGAGTGCAACACATTTTGATGAATAAGAAAAGAAGCAAAATATCTTTGTGGACGTAGCCCTAGGGGGTGTGAACCACGATAAAACCTTGTGTGCAATGTGTCTGAAGTTTTTACTCTTTCTACATTTATGATTGAATGGTTAGATAGATGAATAAATGTATTTATTTATAGTGTGCACTAAAATAGATATGCAAAATAAATGTTATGAATGAATGAATGAATGAATCTTATGAATATTATGATAGAATGCATGGTGAAGTAGAATTAAGAAGTAATGAAGAACATTTCCCAATCCCTTCCATGACTGCAGACACATGCATCCTGCAATCCCCCATAAACCATCTCGCGTGAGAATGTGTTGTGCAGTTTGTGCGTGCTGTATCTTTCTAGTTTACCAGAAGGGCCAACATTGTGCTTGGAAGCTAAGAATCAAAACTTATGGTACAAGACTGACAAAAGAAGACAGATCGACACTGACATGGATTTCTTCCTATACAACGAAAGGATTCATAAGTGCATCAAGGAAACACCACAAATTGTAGAGGCATACACCCCAATTGCATGGTTCTAGGAATACCAGCACCATATCTATATAGAAGCAAAGAAGGACTCGAGAGAGGAATGGGTCCATACAAAGTACAAGATCACCAAAGAAGACATCCACCTAATCATGCAGGATTGGGATCCAGATTGGAAGGTTCTTGAAAATGGAATAGAGATGGAGCACCCTGAAGACGACGTAGAAGAATAGGGTAATGGAGAGGGTAATATACAGGGCAATGAATAGGGAAAAGACACAGAAGACACACAACAAACAATCCCACAAGAAGGAAGAAAAAGGAAAGACAAGGGTAAGGGACCAACAAAATTTGCACACAAGAAGATGAAAGCCCACAAAGTATCGAATGTCTATACTCTGACAAATGATGACATCGATAGAATATATTATCAAGTGAGGGATGTAGCAAATGAAGCAATTGAGCAAGCATTGTGAAAACAAGAAGAACTACATCAACAGGTGTAGGAATAATTAACAACACTGAAACAATTTTTGGAAGCAATAAGGATAGCACTAGAGTGAAGATCTGATGAAGGACCATCAACAAGCCCAACTGGGGAATGTGGGGCCACTGCTTCTTACTTTTCAAAGATGGCAATAGGGTGCAGAGTGTTGAAGATCTCACTAGATGTAATTGACTTCCCTGTGCCCGAGATGCAGGAGCAGGTACAACAATTAAATCACTTGGACTTAGTCATTTCGCAGATACCCACAACAGTACTACAAGGCTTGCACATAAATATTGCACAAGAAATGTGGTTCTGTGCAGAGTCAACATTAAGCGAATTGGAGAAGGTAGCGATGAAGAAGATGAAGTTGCAACAAGATTATACAACTGCTTTACAGGAGAAGAGCGTGGTTGATGAAAAGGATGAAAGGATACCGAAAGAGAATAGTAAGGCTGAAGAAAGGCCAAAAGATTATTAAAGGAGAAGGACAAGGTTGATTAACAAGCAGAGAAAATACAACAGGCCATCTAGAAACTCTATAAGGATATTCCAAAAATATCGATGGTGGTAGAAGCCACACTTGAAGAACAAGTCTCAAAAATCAGGGAAGTCATTAAAGGCTTCTGCACTAGGATCAAAGACTTGGAGTCATGCACCACACTAGGGACACCACCCGAGGAAAAGGAACAAAGAGAAAGAACCTCTATGACTTCAGTAGCAAGTATTAAGATTCTAGATGAGGAGTGTGTGAAGTTATGTGAGGAAAGCATGTAGATTTGGAAAAATATGATGGAGGATCCATAGATGAAGGTTGTGGAAGCTAGACTAAGGGATGTGTAGGAAAAGGCACATAAGACTTTGAATAACATAAGTACGCTACCACCGGCTGAGTGGATGGCGACCATCCTAGAAAATAGACAGTCATACACTGAAATAGAATAGATAAGGGACACACAGAATATTCTCTAGCATCGATTAGTACCACTACAGGGTGAAGGATTAAGGGTAATAGGGGAATTGATACCTGCACAGAGCACGATAAAGCAAGTAGCACACAACATCAAGGAGAAACTCACAACTCTGACTAAGCAGGTCATAGAGGATATTTTGGAACATCAATCATAGGTTAAGAAATAAGTCGTGACAACAAAGAAATCCTTTCAAAACTTCATGAAAGCATGGAGGATCACAATGCAATAGGCCTAAGTGTCTTGAGATGAGCCATAAGTGAGTGTTGTGGGTCTGTTGGACATGAAGTTCGAAGAACGAAGAATGAGGGTGCATGCAAAATAAAGAAGGACATTAGTTAAGCATGCAAAAGGAGATAGACACGTAAAAGTAGGAAGAACAACATTCAGGAATGTAAAAGAAGCATGTAGGTGTAAAGGTAGGAAAATCACACCCTAGCAATGAGTTTCCATGAGTTGTAATGAGTCATCATGAGTTGTCATATGGTTTTGGGATAAGAGAGTAAGGTTTTGAGCCCTAAATTCTATGTATACATATGTAATGGGTTGGAGAGAATAGGATGATGAAGAATAGGTTGTTTTTGTTATTGGGAGAATATGCTGAGAATGAGAGAGAGTCTATGTATGAAGGTTTAGGTGATAGTTTTCAGAGAGAGGCTTTCACTACATAGTGGCTAGGTAGGATGGGGAAGGATATCATGATGTGTCTATTGTAAGCGCAGTGTGCAAACCTGAGATGATTTCCCGAAAAATAATAAAGAAGCCAGTCGTTGTGGACGTAGCCTAAGAATTGGGTGAACCACAATAAATTATGTGTCTGAATGTCTTTTTATGTGATTGTTCATGGATGTTCTATTTATGCATAACTAGATCTAAATTTTTTTATTAGATGATTGATGCGCAGTAATTATGAATGTTACAGTGAATAGTTTATGTTGCAATCTGCGTCACAATGGTGTTGCATAAATAAATTTTACTAATTAATCAAGGGAAAAGGGACACAAAATATTGCGCACAGGGTATATAAGTAGGAATGAATATGATGATTGCCTCACATCCCCTCGTCCCTCCAGAAACTTGGTTCCTGCAGCCCCAATAGATACCTCGGGTGAGACTTCACTTGCATGCAGGTGATTTTGAAAGGGCCAGTATCTGAAGGGTTTTGTTGGTTGGATAACTTGAACCTAGGGTCTTGCAATCTATCACCAACAATTCACATTCTATCAACCTATTACCTAGTCAATATTGGAACCTCCTTTGCTTACAATACATTTATTTTGCTCCATTATTCACTTGTAATGGTCTATGCTAGTTTTTTTCTTCCTTGAGTAACATTGGGTATTTATTCTTTAACGCCCTCATATTTCATGAACATTTAGCATGAGTAATACATGTAGTGATTAGAATAGATACAGAGAAAAAAAAATAGTATGTGTTGAGGAGGTGATTGGGAAAGAAGCCTGTCATTTATGGATCAACTACTTTGGATGATGAGCCTCTGTGTGTGTCACATAAAGTGGGGATCTACAAAGATATGCTGTCAGAGTGTGTGGTAGTTGTTGGTTGTATTACCAGTGGCATGAGAATAACTTGATATGTCTAATTTGATTGTTTGCTTGGTGTGTCCGAGTTGAGCATTGGAAGACATGGTACTGGTGATATTTTGTCTTTATATTCTTGGAATTATTAAAGTTAGCCATACATATTGAGACTCACTACCTCGATATGGTTGTGATGTTTTTTAGGATTCGCGACTCCAACAAATGACAGGTAAAACATTGAGATCCAAGACAATCATTGAACAAATATGACAAAGATGAAGATGGAGATGCCCAATATTTGAACGACTATAGAAGAAGATGGTATTCATGTCATGTATGTCATTATATCTTGATGATATTTTGAAATCCTGCATGGTTTTTTGATGTAAAGAAAATCAAAAGAGAGTTGTGGATAGAAGGAAGTGATAGCTACATGTTTGTTCCTTCCAGTTGTTCCTTGATGAAATATTGTTTGATGAATGTTACACTATAAGTCCTCAAATTGGCAAGTGTAGAAAATGTAATATTGGTATCGATACATCCCGTATCCGAACTATTTTCCTAGAGAACCGACAAGCACTTTGGTTGGGTACCTAGGTGTTTTGGTAGATGGAAGTATGTCCATAGGATGGTCAGTTGCTCAATCTTTATGGTTATATTGGTGTTAGGCCCTCGAGTACAACAAGTTCCTAGTCAATATGAGGTATTAGTGGTACGTTTAGTTTCTAGTTGGTTTGTGTTCAAGATAATAGTCCTATAGGTGAAGAAGCATGGACAATTATTTTGGTTTTTTATAGTTCCAGGTGTTCGAAATGAGAGTTAGATGACTCAAGTTGTGACACGTCAAAGATGGTAGGTTTGTTCTTAGTGAAGAGTAGATGAATTCATCTTAACTGTGAAAGTGCATCTTTGTGCTTGGGCAAATAGGTTGAACTGACCATTCAATCCTGCTTGATCATGGGTATTTCCCTAAAAGGGGAGGTTGTATAACCATATATGGAGTCATGAAAACTCGGAATTGGATGTGCACTCTAGGTGATGTTAGGAGACTAGACAAGGAAGGACAATGAAATGTCTCAAAAAAGAGTGGGTGCATCAATTACTATAAGTTACTGGAAAAATTATCTACACATGCAGGGAGAGTGAAAATGTGTGAGATTGTAGCAGGAAGGAAAAGGATAGAGATGTTACATCATAGAGCTCTTTTGACTTTGATTCAAAGGGAGGTGATGACTATGGAAGTCTTGTGGCAAAAGAGAGAGTTCTTTGAAATTGGTGATAGTTCTTATGACAATAGAAAAGATTGGACAATGATGGACAAATAAAGTAAATTAAAGTAATTTTTTTGAGGTGTGTTGACCATACTGTAATCACACTTTGTAGTTGTAGCAATTCTGTGATGTTATGTGCTATGTAGAGGTCCTTGAAGTTTGAGTTTGTAACTAGCATCTCCATCACTGGAGTATGTAATGTATGTACCTGTATATATGTAATATGTAAATGGCATATTGCTATAAGACCTAGATAGGCATGCTTACCTCTTTTCCATGTGTCCCTGACTCGTGTATTTATATGTACTCTATTACATTCATTGAATAGGGTGCTCAACCTATTATTTGATGTGTGTAAATAAGTGGTCTATCTTAAGACAAGACTCATGTATTTATATGTACTCTATTACATTGACTGAATAGAATGCTCAACATATTGTTTGATGTGTGTAAATAAGTGGTCTATCTTGAGACAAGACTCATGTACTTATATGTTACATTGATTGAATAGAACACTCAACATATTGTTTAATGTGTTTAAATAAGTGTCTACTCTAGTGCATTTTTAATACTCCCCTCTTAATGTGTGTAAATAAGTGTCTACTCTTGTGCATTTTTAATACTCCCCTATTAATGTGGGTAAATAAGTGTCTACTCTGATGCATTTTTAATACTCCCCGGTTGTAATAGCTAAACGACACCTTGGATTTTGTTTCCGTGAACTCAAACCTATGAAATGTAAAACAAACTTAACATATAAAAACCCTCAACTCTAATTTTCTCTTTCACTTTTTTAATATGCCAATCCAGTTTATTAAAATGATCAACATTACAACATTCCATTTTTTAATATGGAAATCTAGTCTATTAAAATGATCAACATTACAACATTCAATTTTTTAATATGCGAATCTAGTCTATTAAAATGATCAACATTATTACAAATAAGATGCATTCAAGAGCTTGTACTCAATTGAATTGAGATCCTAAAAGTAAATATGGAGATTAGTTGTGCAAGCTCGAAACCCGGTCGACCAAGCATCACACGGACTCTCAATCTAAGATTCCACTTCATATCCAATCTAAGATTCCCAAATCTAACTTTCGACTTTATATCCCATTCTAAAGAGGTGGAATCCCATTTAATGATAAAGAGGTGGAATCCCATTTAATGATGGGAGCCATTATAAGTTAAGCGTTGACCGCATCGTTAAGAAATGGTAAAAATTGAGATGTTATATATAATTCACTCTTGTGGGTCCATAGAGGTGGGAGAGAAGACTGTGCCGAAAAGCATATGTTGGAGTGGGTTAGGTTAATTCTGGAGTAATTTTTTCTTTTGAGTTATTTTTTCAGTTAATTTAAAATTTTAATTGATTTTTTTGAGTATTTGTGTTAATTTAAAATGAAGTAAAATTTTTGTAATAAAGTTTTGAAGTGCATAGAATTTTGATCCATACAAAACTCACTCAGACTATTCCTAAAAATCTAACCAAATTTAAGTCTATTTTTTCATTGAAAAACTAAACTGGAAAAGAAAGATTGCTCTAAAATTAGCCTACTCCCTTCAACTGCATCTATCCGGATCCTTCTGCTTCCAATCTACTGCTTCCGAAGCACTTTACGCGTTTGACCGGAGAAATGGTAAAAATTGAGATGTTACATAAAGGATGGATAGCATTAGAGGTGGGAGAGAAGATTGAGCCGAACACTTCAACTTCTAGCAGAGTCCTTCTGCTTCCAATCTACTCCTTCCGAAGCACTTTATCAAAATTTGGTGACCGGATGGGAAAAATTCGGTACGGCAAATGGGGCGCTTGGATGGCTGTGGCTATCCATCATGCAGCAGCCCAATCATTGGGAGGCTGCTGCAATGTATTTGGTCTCACATCCATCACATATACATTGCAGCAACCTCCCAATGATTAGGCTACTGCATGGTGGATAGCCACAGCCGTCGTTCTTTTCATACCTGCCTGTAAAGCTGGTTCAAATCCCACCGCGTGTACGTCTTGTCTCTCACTTTAATGTGTGCCCGTAAAGTAGTCGTGACATTTTTCCCGATTCAACGCTATCCATGTGGTAGGGAATCGTGTCATTGTCGTCGTTCTTTGAATGCTGCGTGTAAAGATGGTTCGGAGGCGAGCAATTTCCAGCCTGCTGCAGAGTCTTTAAGACTCTGTCAGCAGGATGCCCATCCATGATGCCAAGGAGCATGACCATGATGCCGCCACCCTCGACGTCCGCGCTCAGTTCCGGCGACCGCCCTCCAGCAGAGATTGCTCCTCCAGCTTTATAGTTTAGAAGACTAGTCTGAGCCTAGCAGCCTGGATGTTCTAGCAATTGATCTGTTTAAAACGAAGGGGCAAATGTCTCTAAGCAAAGCAGGTATTTTTTATTCAAGACGCATTTCACAGGTATAATCAAATATCAAACGTAGAACACTACAGCTTATTACAATTCGAAAATGTAGCTGTGACGGGTCTATTCACACATAGACTGTCAAATTTCTTATTACCAAGAGTTTAAATAGAAATTAATTAGAGTTTCTTTTCCTTTCGTGGATTAGGGGCAGATGAAAAAAGAAATCAGTTGGACTTTCGAGAAACAGATAGCAAATACATTAATGGAAGGATGACTTCAGTTTCTCAACCTGAGAAGAAAGATGAAATTGAGAAAGAAATATGCGGTATCTGGGTAGCAGGCCAACTTTTCCTACTATGAAGAAAATATCTTAGTTGATGATCGTTGTTAGAGTAAGTCTGGGCCAGGAAAGATTAATTCGTTTTATGTTTAAGGGAGCAATAAGCACTTGCCTGTACAGTATTAAATGTTCTGTATGTTGAGGTGTGTATTATTACTACACAGCCTAATATGATAGCATTAATAGTGCTTAGTGTTTTCTCTTTATTTATTTAAAAAAAAAAAATTAGGTAATTGTTAAAAAAAAATATTTCTTAATATATATTTAATGTTTATTTTTAAAAAGTTTTTTCACTTTGTAATTAATTGTTAATATATATTTAATGTTTATTTTCAAAAAGTTTTTTCACTTTGTAATTAATTGTTAAAGTTATTAGTAAAAAAATATAAAATTTTGTAATTAATTGTTAATGTTTTCAGTGAAATGGATGGGTGTATGATAATTGTATTTATTATTTAATCTTTGTTTACCACTTAGAATTGTTATGTAATTTGGAAATTTGAATTTGAAACTTTTTTTTTTATAGGAGAATATGGTAACATTTTTTATTTTTTGAATATAGTTTATGTTTTTGGTTTTAATTTACATTAAGTAGATAAAGGATAGAAGAAAAAATGCAAACAATTAAATTTAAGTCTTTTAAATGAATATTATTATATTTTTGATTGTTAATTACTAATGATGATATTTTATGATAAAATTGTATTGAAAATTTTAAGAAAATATGATAATATGTAGATGATTATGTAAAAACGATATTAACAACTCAATTAAACTCACCTTGGATAAAAATTTAAATGGTTGTTGTTAATTAAAATATAATAAAATGTGTTTTTAATATATTTTTCATTTTATTAGATAGGATATTATTTTCATGTCAATTTTTCCCAAAATAGAATTAGAAATTGTTAGAATTACATAACTGTAAAAACAATTTCACCAATAATTATATTGCTAGATTTCATTGATAATTACAATAAGGATCAAACTTTTCTTCCTCAAATATTAGATTCTCATATCCACTTTTACTGGGGTTGCCTCAGGCAAGGAGGAAATTGCCAATGTTATTAGAGGTGTAGGAAGGGAAATTTGAGGGGTTTCTTGGACCACAGAGACTATAGGTCATTGTGGGATCTCTATATAGGTGTGTAGTTTCTCCCCCAAATATAGGTATATCAACATTTCCCTTATATTATCATACACAATCTCTTATATCGATTGAATGTTGACATAAGATAAATTTGAGTAAAATGAAAGAATCTCAAAAAAATTAACTGAAAGAGAGGGAATTTGAAATTCCATGCATGTCATCGGTAATTTCAACCATCTAAATATCACAGTTAATTTCGAAAGATATCGTATAAGCGTGCTTTGATTTTTTATTATTAGGAGTAGGCTAAATCGGGAGCAATCTTCCCTCTCGAGTGTCCTTAGTTCGGCAGGTAGATTTCCAACGACCCCCTGTTCATGCTGTGGAACTATCCCCCAGGCGCTACCAGAATTTCGTAGCACGAGAGACTTGACGTAGATGAAGTGTTATGAATTCACCTGCAATTAAATCTAGTTTAATTACCACTTGTCATCGTCGAAGAGACTTGATGTAGATGAAGTGTTATGAATTCATTGCAATTAAATTGAGCTACCAACCAATCGTTGATGTTGGAACTATTTTTACAGGCAGCATAGACTTGTCATTGATGGCAAGTACAGTAGTGAAGTAGACATCAGAATCCTTTAAAGATTCAAGGAAGATAAGCTCAGGAGGAATAGCATTCTTGTAAGCGCAAGAAGCACAGGAAAGAGACCGAGAGCCGTCGGATCTCACTCGGAAATCCCGACAGCTGTTGGATCGGGAGAAGCTGTGCAGATGTTAAGCGCAGGAGTTGGCGTGTAGAAGAAGTGATCTGCGCCATCAGATTGGAAGCAGATACTCGACAGCCGTTAAATCTGCAAAAGATGCGAGGGAGATAAGTCATCGGAGATTCGGGGATTGGGAGTTTATAATGTCCAATCCACTTGACATCAAAAACTCTGAAATCGCGATACGCGATTTCGCGATTTGATCACAGCCATTAAATCAAGCAGTGATCGGGACCATCCATGTGTAAACAGGGGGCTTCATCAGAGAATCAGGAATTGGATTTTCACGAGTCTCGTGAACAATGACAACGAAAACCCCGAAATCGCGATATGCGATTTCGCGATGTAATCGCAGTCGTTGAGCCAAGATTGCATCTGAAACCTTGATTCAACCCACGAAAGCACACCACGTCAGCAAAGGGACATGTGGCACAACCAGGGAATGACAGGTGTCAGGCAGATTCAACACTTCAGACACGTGAAAGTCACAAATCAGAGTGACACGTGGCAGGATCTAACACGTGTCAAACCAGTGTGACGTCAGCAGAGGCATCGATGATCGGGACCGTCCATCTGAGGGACAGGTGTCGAAGA